>CM072535.1:26878507-27458507 GCA_036898165.1 Silybum marianum
AATGTTGAATTCCCTTATTTGTGGAATTCAATGGAATTTGAAGATTCCTTCCATGAAAAAGAATGAACCAAACTAGGGAAAGGAATTTGGTCAATGGAATTCAACATTCCTATTCCATCATATTCCTCCAGAATCTGCAAACCAAACGCCACCTCAAGGAACCATGGGGATCCAGAGTCCTTTATTTGCTTGTGATTCAACTTATTTGCTTCTTATATATCCGAAAAAAGACAATCTTTTAACATGCTTTTTATATCAAATGCAAAACTACAACCAAGAAAGATGGAAAGGAACCTGCTTTTCGCTTTTATCGGCTCTTTTATTCAATTTGGGAAGCGGGTTTCAAACGTTTTTTCTACTTTTATCTTGTCGTCCAACGAGTTTCATTTACACTTTTAATAAACTGGCGATTCAGTTGAAAAGAACAATTCTGTTCTGTCAATAAAGCTTGCAGGAAATCTTGAATGTAGCATCAAATTGGAGCAACTTTCCGAATTCGATTCACAAACCTTTGTTGATTTGCTGCTACTATCCTTCTGATTCCGAATCTTTACACTTCTGCTACTGTTCCCAATTGCACCACCTCTTCCTGATTGAACCCGTGTGCTTCTTGTATTGTGCCGATTAAGTTTTCTTGTCTCGGGACCAGACTGAGTTGACTCACTCGAATCGTCAATCTGTGGGGTCGAACCTGACTGGGCCCCACTTCTGCAGGATCTGAGCAAAGAAAGAAGCATCTCTATGCTAAGTTCTTGCTGAACCACTCCTTTGTTCTGCTCGCTCCCAAAACAAGCGGCTACGAGTGTTCCAGCCAAGACTGGCATTAAATCGGGATCACTGAAGAAAACAAAAGGCAGATCGCATACCTGTGAAACCAATCACGCATTAGAATTACGCGTCCACAATAAAAAAAAACGCACACGGTTTTTAAAAAATGTGTAATTATTACTTTTTATTTAACTAAATGACAATTTTACCCTTCATAATAGAAGGAGTGATGAATTTCTCAATCTCGTAATTAAGGGTAGAACTGGAAAGTAGGCACTTTTGAAAGTGAACATTTGTTTTGGGATGGAGGGAATAATAGAAGAAAAAAAAAGATTCCATGATATGTTTCGTGACCTTGTGAAGAATTGTGGGGCTCTTTCCCCAACGAAGAACGGCTTGATTCTCGGGGTGGAACATGGCAAAGTATCCGAGAAGCAACAAAGATTCAAGCAGAAGCAAACCAGTCTGAAACATGCAAAAACAGAAATATGATCTTCATTAATATATATATATATATATGTATGTCACAAAAAGAATATCAATTGAAAGTTTGAAACAGCCACTCTACTCTCTAGGATAGAGGTCAGAATTTGTTTACATCTTTACCCCGCGGACCCTACTTCCGAGTGGGATTTCCAGGGTCTGTTTGGTTAATAAAAAAGAACATTAATTCCGTTGAGCTAAATTTAGATCAACCAAAGATGGTTTGTATGCCTAAAGGCAGGTAACTCTATGGTTATTGCCCTAATAAACATAAAATCTAACAAGTGGGTTCGTGAAATTTGAACTTTCTCGTCTTCTTCCGAGTCAAATTAAGTGTGAATGGAGATAAACTTTCCTTAAATCGACTTCGAAGCGGAAATGTGCAAGAAATGACTTAGATATCGTTCTTCGTCTGTAATTATAAATAGCTATTATAATTATTACCAACATGGCAATGTCCCAATCGAATAAGCATGCTATAATTAATTAAAGTTGTTAATTACGTATCCAATTAATTAAAGTGTTTACTTATTTATATATCTAATTTATAATGTAATTGGACTAAAGTATTTATTAGATGAGGATAATGTTGATGGATGAAGGGTGCAAGGGGGGCATATTTATGCAAGTTTTCTTAAACCCTAAAATAAGAGAAAATGGTTCTCTCTTCCATTAAATAAAGAACCTAGCAGCCTCATTCTTCAAGTTTTTCGTGCATAGAAACACGAAGAAGATAAGGGGTCTTCTATCTTTACATAGAATCAAGAATCTTGAAAAGGAAATCTTGATTATAATGTATATGCTATCTTTAATAAATAAAAACTTAGAAGCAAGCAAATATCACCTGATCAGTAGCCGCTCCCCACTTGCTGGTGCAATGAGAAAGAAGATAACTCATCAGATGAAAAAATTCCATTTTTAGGTCTGGCCTTGCCTGTTTGGATTTACAAAAAACACCCTTAATCAATTCCGTACTAAAGCATAGATCTTTACAAACGATTTCAAGAAGTTACACGCATTCTTTGAATCATAGCCAATTTACAAGAAATCAAGAAACAAAAGTGTACTACTTACTAGCATCATCTGCATGAAGTTAATATCGATCAAAGCTAAATTGTTCAAAACCTTCAGCACCCCAGTTGCTACTTCCTCAAAATTACTCGGAAGAACGTATGAACCCTAGAAATCACAACTCGTTTGTCAAAACATGCCTAAATGCTAACATTTCCCATGAAAAACACAAATGCATATATATAGGGGCGGGTTCAAATGAGAACTCAAATTTGGTTGTGAACGTGAGAACAAATAGGAGCGCGACACATGTCATATTCAGACTGAATAATGAAGGAAATATTCAGACCAAATAATAGTATTATTCAGTCTGAATATATCCTTCATTATTCAGTCTGAATAATACTACATTCAGACACGATGTCGCACTCTCATTTGTCCTCACGTTCACAACCAAATTTGAGTTCGCATTTGAACTTTCCTCCATATTAATATATATATACATATATATATATAAGGTTGGGTTCCGGTGAGAAGTGAAGTTACGGTGAGAAGGGTAAGAAGGGATCTCCGCCCTTGGATGCACATAAGGATGAGATGCACAGAGATGAGATACACCAGATCAATTCCCGTATCAAGCGCAATTCATGGGTGGGTTTGAGATTAAAAGTGATCAAGGGTCAAGATCTCTTCTTACGCTTCTCACCTTAACTTCACTTCTCACATGATCTCATGCCTATATATATATCTGTGTGTGTGTGTGATAGAATGAAAACTGATGGCTTGTGAATCGAATTAACAAAAGAACGTTGAAAGAAAGTTACCTGCTCAGAGGATAACCTATTGTTAGCCTGCAATAAGACGGCTGTCAACAAGGAAGGAAGACAGACTAATCCGGTTTCAGATATGGCTGAAAGAAGATAAGCCACAGGATGTTTATTTCCCAATTTGTTTTTGTTCTTTTGTTCTCCGCCACTATCCACATTGTTCTTCTCATCCTTCATACATAAATCATCTAGTGGCCGATCCTCTGGTACATCTTGCAACAATTTGGAAGATGATTCAGAATTCCCACTTAAATTAGCCTCTTGTGTATTAACCGGAATCTTTTCAACTGGATAAGATTCCCAATCAATTGAAGAAACCGTTCTATATCTAGAAGTCAATATAACCAACAAATTGATACTCAAGAGAATAGATGAAGGAAACGGAGAGCCTTCCACTTGTGGCCTATCATAGAGCGCAAAAAGATCTCTTAATCGATGAATAACTTGATAAGCTATAACGAGCTCTATTAAGCCATCTTGCATGTGATGCTGGCGTTCATCAGAGCTCGAATGACCAATAATCGCTGCTACAGTCCACAAAGATCCATCCAAAACTTCAGTGATCGTATCAGAATTTTCGATTAGGGTTTTACTACCTCCAACATTTGAAGATGATGCTGTGATTTTGATGAAATTCTCAAGAGCGGCTGCTAACATGGGTATCATTGGCGGCAGAAGATTTTCTGCGAGAAAGTAACTTCTATTCGCTGGCAATGACAATATTACCCTTAAGAGTCTCAAGAAGTATATTGTTACTTGGCAGGCTTCGGGTTTGGATGTGTGTGAAGCTGGTAGAGCTGAAGCAATAAAATCAAGAAGTCCAGCTTGACGAGAAGCATGCAGTTCAGGGTCCTTTCCATCCAAAAACTAATAAAAAAATAATCAAAGATATTATCCTCAAATATTCTACTGAAAGATAATATATTTGATCTCTTTCATACATGCAAAGTGGCATACTTTGATTTATGATGTCAAAAAGATTAAAAATAACTTCAAAAAATTGATAAATCTTTCTGTTCAAGAAAAGTTAAGAGCTACATGAAAACTAAGGGGTTTTGCATTAAGTTCTGTATGGTAAAGCTGTCTATGTGGATTAATCTGTCTGTATAGATTGGAGAAAGTTTTTGTTTGGAAGCGTTTTTTTAATAGACAGAAGAAGGGAGGGGCATGTTTGTAAAAAACTTGGCTTTCTGCATAAAGCTCCCTTCTAAAAGCTTACTGAATAAGCCACTTTCTATATCATTAAGCCACTACCAAACAGTCATGTATAGCTGACCGAATAAGCTGTGACTGTGAGTCCATTAAGCTCTTTATGCTGCTAACAAACAGACCCATTACTAAATAAACACACAAAATCAAAGTATACCACTTTCTTTTGGGATGAAAAGAGTAACAATTGATTAAGACCAAGTTATAAGTATATATATATATACAGATACAGATATTTCATATGAAAAAACAGGTACCTTAATTATATCAGCGGTTACTAGCCCAATACTAGCCGCCCCTTCTTTTCTTGCCTGCCGATGTCGTTGAAGCTCCTGAAGCCACCTCCCTATTTTCGCCCTTGCAGTTCCTACAGCCGCTCTATATCCAATACTAGCACTTTCAGCACCAATAAAAGGCTCAGATGGTTCATACTTTAAAGCCATCAGCCTTTGCCTAATTTTCTTAATCCTTCTTTTTAACGAGTGCTGAATCGCTAAACTTCTACCAGGAAGCATAGTACCTTCAACACCTGCACCACTACTCGTTTGCTGATCATCTTCACCACAAACGGACGGTGTAGACTTACCCACACCACGTCTTAATAAAGGCGAAGATTGATCCCTAAAATCCATCGAAGCTCTCTCCCTAATTTGTTCCAAATAGAATTTCCGCCGCTGTTCACTTTCTCTTAACCGTTCAGCCAGCTTTTGGGCTAAAAGTTCGGCTTCTTCTTGTTGGGCTCTTGCTAAAACCTCCCTTCTCCTCATCTGATCCATCGCTTTTGCTTCACGGGCAGCACTCGATGCTTTTCTTTCCTCTTCTCGTCTTAATAGAGCTTCTTCCTTTTTCCTTTGCGTTTCTGCAAGCCGTTGCATTTTTTCAGCTTCAACGAGCTTCTTTCTTTCCAAAACCGCTTCTTCTCTTGCCATATCTTCTTTTTGTTTCGATTTCATATCTTTAAGCTTCTCAGCTCGTCTTAATTCCGAATCTTGATACTTCTGTATCAACATAAGCTTCCGATTTTCTTCATTTAATGAAGTAATGAAACGGACTTCGTTAACTTTAGTACTTTCGTCACCCGCTCTTCTTGCAACTTGCGCTAAATAAGCTTCGTGACGAGTTTCGCTACGTTGGTGACGAGCGTGCATTCCTTCACGTAGCCGTGTGCTACGAACCGCCTGCCATTCGTTCACACGGTTAAGTTTCTTGGTGCTACGTTGAAGCTTTTGTAGCCGCTCGTTCTCTAGCTCGTTTCTAATCCTTGTGGCCCGTGCATGCTTTTCTTCAGCTTCTTTTTTTAAATCGAGTGCTGTTTTTTTCTTCTTATCGGGTGACATTAACTTATCATGTAGAATCCGGGCCCGCTCCATGCCTTTCCTACTCATACCCGGAGAATGTGAAAAACGTGAAGATATAGAATACGATGAAGTTAGTATGTCCTCCCAGTTTCTTTTTTGTTTCCACGCGTCCATTGATTTATAAGACATTCCATTAAGATTGTTTCTTCTTTCTTTATTATCTCTTTCTGATATAAAAGTCGTTCTTTTTGGCTGATCCATGGATTTAAGATTATCTTTCCTGGGTCCCACTTTTTCCTCGGCGTTTTTCTTTCCCTTACTTGAGTTTCCTTGAGAAAGAACCGTAACCCCATTTCGTTTCCTCGGTTCTGAAGCTGGTTCTCTACCACCATTTGATACATCGGTTCTAGAGGTGTGTTTATTTAAACCGCTGCCACTTCTAGAATGATTGTAAGTATCAGTAATCCCGATTTTTCTAGAATTATTATTATTCATGGCTGCTCGTTCTTGTTGAATTTTCTTAAAAGCTTCGAGAGATGAAGACAGTATTTCAGCCCTGTGTGGTGAAGTTGTCATTCGTCGAACCTGCATGCAGCAGCATCTTAACTTAAGATTTCTCACAAGAAATCTAGAATAATAACAAGAGAAAACTGAAGAACACCCTGGGAGCCGTCCATCTAGACAGTATGCATTTGTGCATACTGGTAATTTGTAACATGCATCCGTGCATATGCACTTGCGCATAGAAAAAAACAGCTTCAATCTCTTGTATGCATAAATGCATACCGTCCGGATGATGGAGGGCTCTCAGGGTGTTCTTCAATTTTTTCTTTGAGGTTTTCCCCTGAACCTCCCTCAATAACAAGATATAATATATATATATATATATATATATATATATATCTACATAGGGTCAGGTTCAGAGGAAAACGCCAAAAAAAAGAGAAAACTGAAGAACACCTGGGAGCCCTCCATTTGGACGGTAGGCACAAATGCAAACTGGTGATTTGTAACATGCATTTGTGCATATGCACTAATGCATGTATATATATATATATGCACTGGTGCATAGAAAAAAAACAGCTTCAATTGCTTGTATGCATTTGCGCATATTGTCCGGATGGAGGGCTACCAGGGGAAGGGTGTTCTTCAGTTTTATCTTTTTTAGCGTTTTCCCCTAAATCTCCCTATATATATATATATATATGCATAAAACCAAAGGGCCTTTGGCCTAGCGGTATGTGTGCCTTTGGCCTCCTAGGAGGCCAAGGGTTTTACACCTCACCAAAGGTGAGGAGGGTGTGTGAGTTTATTTATTCAATTTGCCGTATATAAAATATTATATACTTCAAAAAAAGGAACAAGATATAAAGTTGGTTATGTTAGTAAATAAAGAACCATTCTAACCTCCCATGAGAGTGCATGTGGCCTACGCTGCTCAGCTTTCATGGTCATTGGTGACTTATCGCTTAATTGAGTCGATGACTTTTTAACTTTCTCAAACTCTTCGACTCTAGAATTCAACGCTTTAAAATCAGACGCTGCTTCTTCAAGAACAAGAACGGCTTCTTTCATTTGATCTTTATCGCATTCTAGTTCACATAAAAGATAAAGTTCATCAACAGCCCGATTAAGATTCTCGAAAAGAAAACACCAAAGCCGTTGCCTAAACCGTTCTTTACTCTCACCGGCTTCAATTTCACCCATAATCTGACCTTCAGACAACTCATTCAGACCCGAATCAGCCTTTTTACCATCCGAATCTTCGGTAGATTCTTTTGGTATCTCAACCGTCGCCTTTTCATTTAACGTAAATTCAGAATCTTGCGAAAAGCTTAAATCTTTATTTGTAACTAAATTTTCTGACCCATTTGCTTCAAGATTTTCGGTTTTTAAATTCTTATCGAGTTCTTGAGAACCACCATCACTTTGAATAACCACTTCTTCGTTTACAATTTGAATCTTGACGTTTTCCGATGATACCTCCTTCACTTCTTCGATTTCGCGAGATACGGTTTCTTTCTCTTTGGGTTCATTAGAAAGCGGCATACTTGAAACCGAATCATTTTCCGTAACAGCAATCTCGGAAACAACTTCGTTTCCGATACCACCAAATTTTATGTCGATATTGGCGGTTTTACCACCGGTTTGAACCAAAGCACCATCGTCCAAATTACCCCATTTAATCTTTGGAAAAACATCAAGATTATCAGTTTTATGATCATCATCGTCATGGCTAACCACACACTTGTCAAGATAGTTCACATCTTTTTCGTCTTCATTAGGAACGTAAGTATTATTTGAATTATCGGAATCGGGCGTACTGGAATCGTTAGTTTTTATAATCGGTTCACTAAAACTAACATTTGAATTCTGTTTTCTAGATAATCCTCCCACCCATCCTTGGAGTGAAAACTTCGAATTGCTTCTATGCTTCTGAAAAATCAAAAAGAAAAAGTTAATGCACGGTAAAAAAACTGAATTATATGTATAAAATATGGGCATTTGTAGCATAGTAGTTTGCATAGCGCGATGGAAGTTATAAATATGTGTCCATACGACATAAAAATATTATAGAAAAAAAGAAAGAAAATCAAGAAAATGATAAATTTATAACTTTACAATTGATTTTGGGAAGCCTTTCTTACTATATGTGGATCTACTTTTAAAATGAGTCATAATTCTATGGAAACAAGTATTTAAAGAAGATAAATTGTGTTTTTCTACTCCTATAAACAAAATAATCTAGAAGTTAAAAACAACACTAATAACTATAAGTAGAGAACTCGATTATAATACGTTTAAAATCATACAATCATTAGTCACCATAACAATAAGCAAAAGATGACTTGTTATAAAGTACTACCAATTAACTTTCTTATATTATTTAATCAAAGATAGTCGCGTTTTCTTATTAGTATAATCGATTGGATACATACCTATTCTTTTTCATTATTCCATAAAGCTTTTTATTTATTGAGAATACTACCATTTTCTAAACCTACGTCATGAATAAAAGTTTAACATGCTAGGTTAATAGTAACGAAAAAAGGACATTATAGCATATTAAATATTTACTTGATTAGGTTTATCGTAAACCTCTACATAGAAAGATTGAAGATTTGTAATACTTAGATCACTAAAGATAGAAGATGCAATAAACTTGAGTCTAAGAAGAAAAAGACGCAAATTGAAATACAAGGTACGTACGTAGCTACCATAATTGGTTGTATGATTGTATTAGTTTGATAAAATATATATATATATATATCTTTCAAGAACACAAAGAGCCTCCACAAAGAAAATATCGATTCATTAAAAAGAACAAACTTTTTTACGCAATTAATCTAAGGATATGAAGGTGCATTGCACATAAGACCCATGGGTTAAATCACCATGTCATGTTCGTCGACTAAAATGATCTTAATTTCGTATTCAGACCACGATGATTATACTGCTTATTATCCTCACCCCCTTTCTATTTGCTATTCAGACAGGTTCTTGTCTCCTGTCTTAATTCTATCTAAAGTGTCTTACCAAGATGCATTCGAAAACCTCATTTTACTTAAAAGCCCTCATAAACCACACAAAAAAGGATGAATCTTTAACCACTTAGAGAAACCCAAAACCTCATATTTCACTATATTTACATGGATTAATGGATATGCAACCAATAGAAATCAGATCATACATGAAAACATTATAACCATGAAAAGAAGTTATCATGGAAGATCAATACACAAAAAGCATTTAAAAGCTAATCATCAAGAACATATAACATTCAAATATTGAACATTTGAAGATTAGTAAAGGTTAAATACACCAATTGTTTTCAAAATCAATCAGATTTTATACCCAATAATGAGTAAAAAAGAAACAAAATGAAATTTAATCCAAATAAAACATTTGACACCTTTTTCACTTGCAGCCATCCAGACCCCTGATCATCTCCTGCATCTCCACTCGTTTCTTCCATCACTGAAATCAATCAGTGCATCCACTTACATTCATTCTCTCATAATTGGTCGCTAATTACACACATCCAAAAGGGGGAAAACAAAAAAAGAAAAGAAAAGGGGTTCTCAACGACAGTGACAAAAGAAACTTTTCAAGAATCGTCCATAAAAAGAAACTAAACTTGACCTAAATATCCCAATACCCCACAAAAGAAAAATGAACAAAACCCAGATGGGAATTGAATGTATCTTTTAAAATTGTGAATTCAAAACCCCAATTTACAAGCAAAAAAATCTTGTTGATTATTGACAAAGGGAACAAACAAGTATGAAATTATAAGTCTAAATCGGCAGAAAAATAATGGGGGTTTTGTTGAAAAGATGAGTAAATATGAAGAATGAAAAACGTTGATTTTTAGGTAGGTAATAAAGATAATGGTTTTAGAAGAAGCAGAGGAGGAGGCTTTTGTTATACAAAATGGGTGAGAGCTAAAGAGAAAGAGAAAGAGAAAGTGGGAAGGAAATGGAGAACGAGAAGGTAAACATTTTGACTGATTTATCCTCCTCCTTTGTTGGGGATCACAGATGAGTCCCTCTTTGGTTTAAGACTTTAAGGGGTATTTCTGTGCGTAAATTTAGATTTGTAAATATCTATAAAAATCTAATAAAAATCTTTAGATTTGAAGAAATTTTAAAAATAATTATCATAAGAGGGAAAAAATTATGTTTTACTAATAAATAAGATTAAAATAAATATTCAAGATAAATAATATTTTATTAAAACTATAAAATATGTTAATGATATATAAATATTGTAATTTTTAAAATAAAGATATTATTTGAATTAAATATAATATTTTTTTTAGAGGTTTTAAATCTTATTTTTTATTATGGTTATCAGCATAAGTTATGGTTTAGTCCCTATGGTTTTATGGAATTCTGGTTTAGTCCATATGGTTTTATGGAATTATGATTTTAGTCCCTAGTCTTTATGAATTACACTTTTTGAGTTTTCCACATTATGGTTTGAAATTCATCCCAACTCTCTTAAAGAAGTATGTTGGATAAGAAGCGTGTATTTTCTATTTTTTTGTTATTTAAAATATATATAATATTATATCGAGTGAAATTACATTTCTTCCATGTGCTTTCATGATTTTTTTTTTTTGGTAAAAATCTCCATGGTAGTGTATCTTTTAGATTTTTTGAATATAGGGTTTGTGGATATGATACGAGAACGGAACCAATTTACGAGAAGACGAGAATAATCATCGGTCAATCATTTTGTACATGAAATTTTTCATGTATAAAATCATATATTATTTCATGTACAAAATCATATGTGATTTTGTAAGCATCAAAAAGGACACGCGCGACTTTTCCCATGGGCAAATCGCGGGAAAAGTCGCGGCTAATAATATATGATTTTGTACGTGAATCATATGTGATTTTGTACATGAATCATATGTGATTTTGTACATGAAAAGTTTCATGTACAAAATGACTGGCTGAGGATTGTCCTCGCATTCTCGTAAATTGTTATCGTCCTCGCATGAACCTCTTTCTTGTGGATATATATACATAGGGAAGATTTCAAATACAAACCACGTCAATTCGTACAAACCGCGTGTTTCATTGGTTTTTTGAATAATTTTTTTTCATGAAAGTGTTTAATATGATGAATTTGTTTCATATAATTATTTTCTTCATGAAATTATTTTTCTTTCTACGTGAAAATGAATTGTTTCATGAAACTCTCAATTTGATGAATCTTGTTTCACATATTCTTGATTCACCAACCTTCATGTATTCTTGATGAAATTTTTTCATATATTATTGACTAATGAACCCTAATAATTAAGAAAAAGTGAAAAAATTGAAAAAAAATTGGTTGCATGCGGTTTGTACGGTTTGTACGAATTGACGTGGTTTGTAATAGAAATCAACCCTATATATGTGTATATTATATATATATATATATACACACACACACATAGGAAAAGGTTTGTTTTAAAAATGGCTAAGGCATTGTTTGGCAAAAATAAGGTGACTTATAAGTCACCTTATAAGGTACCTTATTTTTAGTAAGGTAATTGTTTGGATGACCATAAGTTAACTTATAAGGTACCTTATTGATAAGTTAATAAAAGTAAGGTTTTGATAAGGTATCTTATTAGTTACTTTTGTCAAACATAGCCTAAGGGTGCGTTTAGTTAGCGAAAACTGTTTTCATTTTTCTAGAAAACCTTTTCAGAAAATGAAGTTAAGTTTTCATTCTCAGTTTTCGATGAAAATTTTAGAAAACGCGTTTAGTTGAAATGGTGGAGTTTTCATTTTTCATTTTTCATTTTTATAAAATTAGAAAACGCGTTTGGTTGTGCATTTTCTACAACTTTTCATTTTCCATTTCCATTTTTTTTCAAATTAAAAAGTGTGTATGTGTGTCTCTGTGTGAAAGTGTGTGTGTGTGTATGTATGAAAATGAAAGTGTGTGAATGTGCGTGTGTGTATGAATGTGTGTGTGAAAGTCTGAAAATGAAAGTGTATGTGTGTGTGTGAAAATAAAAGTGTATAAATGTGTGTCTGTGTGAATGTGTATGTGTGTGTGTGAAAATGAAAGTGTGTGTATGTGTGTGAAAATAAAAGTGTATGAATGTGTGTCTGTGTGAATGTGTATGTGTGTGTGTGTGAAAATGAAAGTGTGTGTGTGTGTCTGTGTGAAAGTGTGTGTGTGTGTGTCTGTGTGAAAATGAAAGTGTGTGAATATGTGTCTGTGTGAAAGTGTGTGTGTGTGTGTGTGTGTGTGTGTGAAAAAATGAAAGTGTGTGAGTGTGTGTGAAAGTGTGAATGTGGAAAAGTTTTTAGAAAACAAAAAATTGGAAAAATGGTAAAAGTAGTTTTCTAAATTCATGTAATTTTAGAAAATGAAAATTTTCGTTTTCTTGATAATTTTTTGAAAACTGAACGAATTAAACGCGTTTTCCAATTTTTCATTTTCCGTGGAACATTTTCGTAGAAAACAGGAAATTTTTATGTAACTAAACGCACCCTAAGGGTACGTTTAGTTAGCGAAAATTGTTTTCATTTCCCAAGAAAACGTTTTTAGAAAATGGAGTTGAGTTTTAATTCTCAGTTTTCTATGAAATTTTTTCAAAACACGTTTAGTTGAAATGATGGACTTTTCATTTTTCATTTTTAGAAAATTAGAAAATGCGTTTAGTTGTGCATTTTCTACCAATTTTCATTTTCCATTTTCCATTTTCCATTTTTACAAATATTACAATATTAGACATATTTTACACACATACATCTTCACTTTCACACAAACATACATTTTCACTTTCACACAGACATACACACTCACTTTCACAAGCACACACACACACTCTTTCATAAACACGCACACACATTCATACACACACACTCTTTCACACACACACACACACACACTCTTTCATACACACACACAAACTTTCACAGACACGCACACACACACACACACATTTTCACAGACACGTACACACATTCATACACACACACACACACTCTTTCATACACACACACACATTCACACACATACATACACACTCTTTCACACACACATACACGTTCACATACATAAACATACATTCACACACACACACACTTTCACTTTCACTTTACACACACACATACACGCTTTCACACGCATACACATACTTTCACATACACACACGCACACACATTCACTTTCACACACACACACTTTCACATATACACACGCACACACATTAACTTTCACACATACACACACGTGTGCGCACACACACATACATTTTCATACACGCACACATATTCACACACACACATTCTAATTTGAAAAAAAATGGAAAATTGGAAAATGAAGAGTAATAGAAAATGCACAACCAAACGCGTTTTCTAATTTTATAAAAATGAAAAATGAAAATCCACCATTTCAGCTAAACGCGTTTTCTAAAATTTTTATAGAAAACTGAGAATGAAAACTCAACTCCATTTTCTGAAAACGTTTTATAGTTAACTAAACGCACTCTGGAGTTTTCATTTTCCATTTTTAGAAGATTAGAAAATGTGTTTGGTTGTTGTAATGTCTCACCTTAATTGGGGAGGAGAACAAAAGTTGCCTTATAAGGGACTTGGATACCACCTCTATCAGACGCGTTTTAAAACCGTGAGTCCAGGTGTGCAGACAAAGTGGACAATATCTTGTACAGTTGGCCTGGGATGTTACAGTGGTGCATTTTCTATCACTTTTCATTTTCCATTTCACATTTTTTTCAAATTAGAAACTATGTGTGTGTGTGAGAGAGAAAGTGAAAGTGTGTGTGTGAAAGTGTGTGTGTGTGTGTAAAGATGTGTGTGTGTATGTGGAAATTAAAGTGTGTGTGTGTGTATGTGTGCCTGTAAAAGTGTATGTGTGAATGTGTGTGTGTGTGTGTGTGTGTGTGTGAAAGTGTGTATGAAAATGAAGGTGTCAATGTGTGTGTGAATGTGTGTGTGTGTGTGTGTGAAAATGTGTGCGCACGTATGTGTATGTGAAAATGTATGTGTGTGTGAATGTGTATGTGTGTAAGTGAAAGTGTGTGTGTATGTGTGTGTTTGTGCGAATGTGTGTGTGTATGGAAATGAAAGTGTGTGTGTGAAAATGAAATTTTGTGTGCATGTGTGTGTGTGTGTGAAAGTGTAAATGTGTGTGTATGTGTGTGAATGTGTGTGTGTGCGTGTGAAAATGTGTATGTTTGTGAGAATGTGTATGTGTTTGTGAAAGTGTGTGCATGTGTGTGTTAAAGTGTGTGTGAAAATGAAAGTGTCAATGTGTGTGTGTGTGTTTATGTGTGTGTGTGTGTGAAAGTGTGTGCATGTGTGTATGTGTGTGTGTATGTGTGTGTGCGCGCATGTGTGTATGTGTGTGTGTATGTGTGTATGTGTGTGTGTGTGTGTAAAAGTGTGTGTATGTGTGTGAAAGTGAGTGTGTGTGTGTGTGTGTGTGTTTGAGTGAAAATGAAAGTGTGTGCGTGTATGTGAATGTGTGTGTGTATGTTTATGCGAATGTGTGTGTGAAAGTGAGTGTGTGTGAAAATGAAAGTGTGTGTGTGTGTGAATGTATGTGTGTGTGTGTTTGTGTGAATGTGTGTGTGAATGTGTGTGAAAGTGGGTGTGTGAAAATGAAAGTGTGTGTGTGAATGTGTGTGTGAAAATGAAAGTGTCAATGTGTGTGTGTGTGTGTGTGAAAGTGTGTGTGAAAATGAAAGTGTCAATGTGTGTGTGTGTGTGTGTGTGAAAGTGTGTGCTTGTGTGTATGTGTGTGAAAATATGTGTGCGCGCATGTGTGTATGTGTGAATGTGTGTGTGTGTGTGTAAAAGTGTGTGTCAAAGTGAGTGTGTGTGTGTGTGTGTGTGTTTGAGTGAAAATGAAAGTATGTGCGTGTATGTGAATGTGTGTGTGTATGTTTATGCGAATGTGTGTGTGAAAGTGAGTGTGTGTGAAAATGAAAGTGTGTGTGTGAATGTATGTGTGTGTGTGTTTGTGTGAATGCGTGTGTGTGTGTGTTTGTGTGAATGTGTGTGCGAATGTCTGTGAAAGTGGGTGTGTGAAAATGAAAGTGTGTGTGTGTGTGAATGTGTGTATGTGTGTGTGAAAGTGTGTGCGAAAATGAAAGTGTCAATGTGTGTGTATGTGTGTGTGTGTAAAAAAGTGTGTGTGTGTAAAAAAGTGTGTGTGTGTGTGTGTGTGTGAATGTGTGTGTGTGTGCATGTGAATGTGTGTGTGTGTGTTCGTGCGAATGTGTGTATGTGAAAATGAAAGTGTGTGTGTGTGCATGTGAATGTGTGTGTGAATGTGTGTGAAAATGAAAGTGTCATTGTGTGTGTCTGTGTGTGTGAAAGTGTGCGTGTGTGTGTGTGTGTGTGAAAGTGTGTGTGTGTGTGTGTGTGTGTGTGTGTGAAAGTGTCAATGTGTGTGTGAAAGTGTATATGTGAATATGGAAAAGTTTTTAGAAAATGAAAATTTTGAAAACTCAAAAAAGTTGTTTTCTAAATTCAATGTAAATTTAGAAAATGAAAATGAAATTTTTTTTGGAAATTTTTTGAAAACTGAACGAACTAAACTAAATTAAATTTTCATTTTCTCTGAAAAAAATTTCTAGAAAACAGAAATTTTTTCACAAACTAAACGCGCTCTAAGTATTTGAGAATTAAAGCACTGGATAATTTCTTGCATGGGTATGTGGAAGATAAAGGAGTAGTTTCGTAACTTTTACTGGTAAACTGGTTCATATGTGAACTCATTCTATATCCACATATGAACTATGTGTTCATATGTGAATCCGTTAATTAGTTCACATGTGAACTATCTAATTGATTCACATATGAAGTCACGAGTTCATATGTGAATCAGCTAATTAGTTCATATAAGAATCAGTTAAAATAGTTCATATGTCAATTATACGGGCTCATATATGAACCCGTTTGCCATCTATTTGTAAAAGTTATCAAACTATCCCTTCTATTTTTTGCATAGCTGTAAATTTTGACCGGTCAAAGTCGCAATTCTTGACCAGTCAAATCCAATTGTAGTCTTATAGAGGGCGATGATCACTTCTTTATTCTCAAATATTCATCACTTCTCAAAATAATTATGAGTGGTGCACACGGGGGGGGGGACCCACCCTATGGGGAGGGGGGTCCCGTGATACGGCTCAACCGTGTTCTGTAAGGGTAAAAAAATCGTGTTTTGTAAGTTTTATATAAGGTGCACCCGCTAAACTTTTGATATTTCAAGGGTTAAAGGAGCACAATTTAAAAAATTCCTCGAAATCAAACAAAAACCTTAAAAAATATTTTGAAATCAACCGAAAAACTTTAAAAAGTCCCCAAACGGGAAATCAGCTAAAAAAATCCCTCGAAATCAACCGAAAAATACTCAAATAGCTTTGCAGACATTTGATACATTTTAAGGGTGCACCCGCTCGAAAAAATCCTGGGTCAGCCACTAGGTGCATACTTGTTAGATTTCACAACCATTCAGAAATCCACTCCAGATTATTTTAAAATATTGAATTATTAACGTTAATGTGAACTTATTGAGTAAAAAATTGGTATGAAATCAACCAATAAACATAGTGTGATGCAATTATAACATAAAATATATTCAAAACAAACAAGTAACCGGGCCCACCACTTTTGATCAATAATGAAATGAGTCAATCCAAATTAAATATATATGATCACCTCAGAACCACCAATCAAAATCTCTAAAGTTAACAAGGATTTGAAAAAAACTTACTACTTTAAACAGTAAAGGTTAAACCACAACGATTATATGAAAGGGATCAAGATTCAATGCTATAATCGGTTAAAAAAGCTCCACCACAATTACTTTAAAGGAACCTCTTCAAGCCATTACGACCAACAATCCCTAAAGCAAACGAAGATTTTGTGATAAACCACTATGATTATATGAAAAGGATCAAGATTCTAGTGCTATAATTGATAAAAGAAGCTCCACCATGATTAAAGGTAAGGAACCTCTTAATAAAATCAGCGCTAGTTAAAGGAAAATGAAGATTTTGTGATAACATAGAGAGATCTTTATAATTTTCATATATTCATCCAGCTAACCTTTTACAAAACAGAAAAACTAAACCCTATACAAGATAAAACAAAGGTTGCCCAACAAGAGGATTTGTCCCATTAGTACAAAAGCAGCAACCAATAACAAAAACGAAAGGGCAAGCTGCAACAACATGGATCACTTCACTTATCAGCACCTTTTCCAGAAAACTTGATCTTATCCCTTCCAAAATTAGCTTTCCAAAAACGAGGCAAGATTGGAGACCAACAAGTTATTAAAACTAACTAGCAAGTGACGTAATAAAAGCCTCGTATACTATATTACACCAACATATGATTGTCAGGGAAATGATGCTCCTGACGATGGAAGCCCAAACATTGATGGCTTCAACCCCGATGACTCAAACGTTGGTTGCATAAACACTGATTGCTCAAACATTGGCCGCTTAAACATTGACCACTAAAAATAGACCATCCAAACACTGATGGTTTTTGTTAGTTAACTAAAGGGGGTTTAGGTGCATTCGCCTCAAAAACCAACAACTCATTACGCCCTAAGTTTACTCAAAACATTTTTAAAATTGTGCAACATAAGAAAATATCTTAGTGGAAGTAACAATAAGCTATAATGGAAGATATGTGGATATGTATAAAAGATAAAGTGCATAAAATGCACTTGGTAGTTGTATGTGTGATTGTTGATACTTAAAAATAGATAATCATTATAGTTGTTGCATTTTGAACTATATTTATGCTACATTAATAAATGATGTCATGTTTAATTTTTTGATCTCGGGGATGATATGTTATTATTAACGAATGTAAATTCTTGGGGTGTTACAAATAGATAGGTAGTAAGGGACGATGGCTAAAGAGGTTGATAACAACAATTATAATAGCGGTGACAACAATGAGACGAAGTTGAAGATAAAACAAATATACAAACGAATAAATTTACTAAAATGAGAAAAAAAATCGACGTTGACTAAAAAATTCATCGTATTTTTGACAAATAATTAGAGTAAAGTATGGACTTGGTATCTGACGATTGCTTTTATCAACATAAATGATCCCACTTTTTCATTTATTACAAATCTATCCCCTACATTTGCAAAATACACCTGATAGTGTCCCTCCCGCTAAAGGCAGTAAAAATTTTATGTTAACTTTAATTTAAGGAGGGTATATTGGTCATTTTACCATTTTGTTTCATTTTCCATTAAAAATCCAAGAAACAAATTACATATAATGCGTTGGGGAAACCTTTGAGAGAAAGATTTGAAGGATCACTATTTAAATCTTTTAAATACTTTAAAACAAATCGGAAGACGTAATTGATTGTTTGAAACACAATGTTAACTTTCAAGTGTTTACGCGAATAAAGTGTCGAAAATTCAATAACAACCCATGCATAAAACTATATGACAAGAAATGTAAATGGAGAGTTAGAGATACTTCACACGAGATATGCCTGGTTCACCCCCAAAAGTAGGGTTAGTCTACACCGAGAATCCTTCTCAACTCACGTTTTATATTGTCATTCTTTAAGGTTTAACAAAAATTGTACAAATTAATTTTACAATACATGTACAATCAAATATTTATGTAGGGAGATAATATTCAAAACTCGTATGGTATTTAAACACTTTGAAGATGATGAACAACCTTAATTCAACTTTAAGAATGGGGAAGTGTTTATACTCACACCACTTGCAATACGTGAAGTCGTGAACTCGCAAGAAGATAAAGTGATGAAATAAAATAACTCGTTCTTGAGAGAGTTTAGAGAAAAAGTTTTTCCTTTCCGAGCTGAAATACAATAGGTTGAGTTATTTTTTGTTGCATAGGAAAGTCTCTATTTCAAGGAACTTAAAGACCCAACAACATAACCTTTCAAATTTGAAAAAGAAATCTTCTCCAACGGATAAGAGATGTAGAAAATCTTTTGCCAGACATCTCTAACAGCTTTCTATGTAACCACAAGGGTTGTGGTGTAGTGGTTGAAGCCCTGGGAGATGTGGTGGAATATCACATCTGTCAAGGATTCGAATCCAGACGTACACAACAATTGTGGCCATTAAGTTTATCAGAGGTTAATGACTTGCAGTCATAATTGTCGAGATTAGTCCAGGCATAGCCTGGAACACCCTCCCAAAAAAACAGTTTTCTATAATTTTTCTAAAATAGATAATGAAAAGTCAAATCTTTAAAATAAATTACATTCAACTCCAACAGGCGTCATTATATTATTTACAAAGTGAATAGTTGATTTGGTTCTTGTGGTTTGATATCTTTTTACCAGGGTCCCTTATAATATGTTTATTGTGGATTTGTTCCTCATGGTATTCAATTTGTATTGGTAATGGTACATCTAACTAACGTCTTCATTAACTCTGTTAAATCAAGGGTCGTTTTTGTCTTTTACCTATTTTTTTGTTTTTTCTCAATAAATAAATAAAAACAATATTTTTATGTGCGCGCACACACATATATGTATAATGAAATCAAAATAAATAAAATATGATATTATTGTAAACTTTATTTGATTAATTTTTAAAAAAAATACTTATATTAAATACGATTTAATTATATCATTTTAAAAAATAATTACATTAAATGTGATTTAATTATACTAATCATATTAATTTTTTCAAAGAATTAATTATTTTAAATGGATTTTAATGTTTTGATGCAATTAAAATTTTAACTTCAATAATTCAAATCATAAAACTATATTTTATTTTATTTAGAGCGATAAAATAAGATATGGTTTTATGATTGATTTGTTTAAATTTAAAAAAAATTATGTTAAAAACAATTTATTGTTCTTTTTTTATCATTGCAATAGATAAGCTTATTATCGATATTTAACACAAAACTTATTGAAAATCATTAAGAAAATGAACTCCAATTTTATCTTCTTAAAGTTAGGGTTTTTGGTTTTCATATTATTTTTCACTCAAAAAACCCAAAATTAACTATTTAGATTTTAATCAAAATGAAAGCTTCATACATACTCTCATCTTTATAACTTAAAATTGAACAAATTCCTATATAAATTCAACCAAGCTTACATTTTGAAATAAGCAAAAATATTAAGACATTAGAATTAAATCGTATTTAATATAATTAATTTTTTAATTTAAATAAATTAAATAATAAAATAATAACTTATTTTATTTATTTAATATCGTTATATATGTGCATAAAAATATTGTTTTTATTTTTTTTAATAGAAAAAATACAAAAGAATAAGTAAATAGCAAAAATTACCATTGATTTAACAAAGATAACGAAGACATTGGCCAAAAGAGCCATGACCAAAACAAAATGAATATCACAATGACCAAATCCATAATATAAACACACTATAGACTATAGAGTCCATAGTAAAAAACTATCAAACCAAAGGGATCAGATTCACAATTCACTCTTATTTAATATTCTATAATTTTATAATCTTAGTAAACTTTTAAGAAAAACTTATATAAAATGATATTAATTCAACTCTTATTGGTATATTAAATTAAAAAAAAAACTCATTTTTTTCTCCTCTATTTAAAGTTTTTTTTTTTAAAATTCACCATATTTAAAGTTTCTTCATGATAAAAAATTGTTGAAACATTTTAGAGAACAATAAATTATTTCTTTCTATTTCAAAAAAGCGAATTGAGATGCTATATTCAACCTCTCAAAATACACAGATGATTGGATTTCTTTAATAGAGATTTGACGATATATTTTTTCTTTTTTTGAAAAATTTAATCATTTTTAAATAAATCTTATCTAAAAAAGACTATTTAATTTTTCCTAACACATTTAAGGAAAAATATTTAATTTTTAACACATTTAAGGAAAAAATATACGAGATCTAAACTTTCTTTTTAAATAGAACAAGTTAAAAAATTAAACAATATTAATTTTTCATATTTTTATTTGAAAGATTGATGGAAAATACCCATTTTGAAAAAATATCAGTTTCAGAACTTCATCTATCAACTTTTAACATATCAATGCCTCAAAGTTAGGAGTATTAACAATTTAGTGCCTTATAGTTTCAGTTTTAACATTTAACCCTCCGACTTTCAACACTCAATTTTCCTTCGTTCGACTTCCGTTACTTTCGGCTTTCATTTCTTCAGCTTTCAGCTAATGATCTTGAGATTTTTTTTCATAACTCATATGCATCAAGTAAAATATTAATTCGAAATACACATCGGTTGTTTCGTAATCATTAAAACAAAGCCGGTCCTAGGGTTTTTGATGCCCTGTACGAAAATGGTAAGTAAATGCCCCTATGCCAATTTTTAAGCAAATAAAATGACGAAACATGAGATATTTTAAAGGGTTTGGAACCTAGTCAAGCTAAATGTCTCATCCGCACGCTAACTTTTATTAATTGTAATAAAAAATACAACAAGGTGACATAAAAAAACAAAACCTTGAATTACAAAATATTAAATGATAGAGGGATAAAAGTTGGATTAAGATCGTACTTCTTTCTTTTCTGGTTTTCCCTTTTTCAAATTGAAATTAGAATAATAGAACCTTTACTTTAATAATGATAAAAGAGCAAAACTCAGAAAAGTCACAAGTCTAAAGACTAAAGTCTAAATCTAATACGGTAATGTCAAACCTCAAAGTAAAGATAATTCAAATGAACAATGAAAAATTGCAAATTGCAAAATTCATAATTTATTTTACTATGCATTGCAAATAACAAGTGCCCAATAAATGAATATCACAATATTTTGTTATTGTTGTGCAACATGCTATAATTGTGCCGATACAATGATGTGTTCATGTGCATTGCAAATTTCAATTTTCAAATTTATTATGCAAGAGCAGGACTCATTATCATAATGATAAAAGCCCCTTAGCCTTAGCCTAGTAATCACTAACCTACACAACCACATATTACACTACTTATAATAATCAATTAGAAATTAAGAAAAAAAAATTGCAAATAGATTTATAAATTATGATTTGACTCGCACAACAACTCAACAAGTTCATCCAATAATAGAAATCGGCCATTCGGGTTTTGTATATTTGATTTCTCCATCTTATAATTAAGGGGTAAGTGGGAAAGTATGCACTTGTTTTTTTAAAAGTGGACACCTAAAATAGTAATGTAGACACTTATTTTGGAAAGAAAGGAATATTAAATTAAAAACTAGTAATAGATGCCAATTTGATGCCCCATTAGACTTTGATGCCCTTTGCGACCGCACGGGCTGCACGTGGCCAGGGCCGGCCCTGGTAATCATTAAAACAAAATATATTAAAGACGTGAGTATACTTTAACCAACATTCAGTCAATCATACTTTTTTCACATTTTTTAATTATAAGAGTTTATCAGTCATTTATATTGTGGAAGACGTTAATTATGAACATTATCATTTTCACTATATTAACTTTAGAAAACAAATTTTCTCAAAATGAGAAATACATGAAACAATTTCATATTTACATAGAAAGAAAAATATATGAAATAATTTCATCAAGAAAAGAATTATATGAAACAATTTTATTATTGAACAATGAAATCGACACGAATAAGAATGATTTATACAAATGGATTGGTTTGCATTTGATATAATATATATGTATGTATATATATGTGGAGAGAGAGACTCCTTTAAATACAAACTCCTTCGATGTTATAAACTCGTACATCCATTATAAAAAATAATTTTTTTAATGAATTTTTTTCATCAAATGCTATGATTTAAGATGTTATTTCATATATTTGTTTCATAATGTAAAAGTTTAACATGTAATTTTTTCATAATGTGAAACTAACATATGTGTAGTAATATCTTAAATCATAACATTAATGAAAAAAATTATTTTGATATTGGTTTGTACGAGTTGGTAATCTTAGAAGTTGATATTTGAAGATCTCTCTCTCTATATCTATATCTATACTACTTAATAAAGCAAATATACATTTCTCTTAAAAACAACTAATTAAGCCTTAAGTACAACATTTTTAAGCACAATTTCTTAAAAACTCTTAAATCTCTTAAATACAACCATATAAGCTTGATGTACAAGCTATTATTGCCACACTCAGACTTTAGATTTCCAATACCAAAACTCTCTCACGAGTTCATCTGCCCAAGAACCATCCCTTCATCTTCCCAAGACGTCGATACGTGATTCAACTACTAATCATACTGTGTTTAAAATTTTAAACTATTCATACCATGATTTGCCAGTTGGACGCTACTCAACTCAAGCTCCTCCTATCAGAAGACAGTTCATTCTCTCTCCAGAGTTAACAATTGCAAATTACACTCAATTTTGATTATATTTTTCACGTTCTTCTCCTGATTTGATCGATCTTCAGGTAACAGTGATTCTTTTGTTTTCAGTTTCATTTCTGTTTGTTTATTTTTCCATTCGATTCCTTGAACGACGATTCACTCCCCATAGCTATGTTCTTCATCGATTTCTTCATCGATTCACTCTCCACAGCTACATTTATGGTTAGGGGTTCTTCACTTCTTCATCGATTCACTCTCCACCGATTTTATTATGTTATACCGATTGTTTGAAGACATTCCATCCCACCGATTTTATTAGTATGGTTTTTAGTTATTTTTAGTTGTTTTTAGACATTCTATCAGGTCGATATGAGTCTTTCTCACAAGCAACTAATGAGTTTCTTTATATACGAGTTTCTTCCCCTCATTATATTCTGCAGTACTTTTCTTCTCAACTATAAAATACTGAATGCACGAACATGCTTAGTTTGATGGATATACGAACGATTTAAACCCAAAAGGTAACTTCACTTTGAAGATTCATTGGAAAGTTTTATTGGAATGTGGGTTAATGTTATCTTGAAGGTAATGTTCATTGGAAAGTTTTATTGGAATGTGGGTTAATTGATTTTTGTTGCATATGTTTTTAATTGGTTTTTGTTGCTTCACTTTTTCTTGATGTTGTATTGGTGTATCTTCAAACTCAGAACATGGATTAGCTAGCTTTACTCTATTTTAGTTGTCAAAGAATGTGTTAATTCCCAAGATAAATTATAACATATTTTATTATGACGCATACATTTTTAAATACGGTATTTTTATTATCCTATGCTTTTGTAACTTGAATACTATATTGTCTTGCTAAAAGATTTGAAAAACAAGTCTGTTACTTTCTGATTTACATTCACATTTTGCTGTGGTGTTATGTTTTCCACTCAGACCTTAGCTAGGTCACACTTAGGGGCTGTTCGTTTGCGGCTTATTGGGCTGTATAAGCATTATAATTTATTCACCCAGCTATAGAAAGCTGTTTGGTTGGCTTATTCGCTAAGCTAAAATACCTAATTGATGTTGTTTTAAACTCCCTTGCTGCCACATTGATGTTATGCTCTGGCAAAGGTAAAATGGTCATTTCTGACATTCGGACCGGTTATTCAGCACAACAACCGAACAAAAACTTATCTGTTATCATACATGTAACTTTATCAACAAAATACAGCAATATCTTAATGGAAAACGAACCGAATATCCCCTTAGCTTTTATTGTAAAGACCATGATGGGCTGTTTTGATTTATCAAATACCCGTATTTCATATGTCCCTTTAAACAGTGCTTCCAGAATGCTAATTTATAGAACTTTAAGTGTTGGATATGTTAGTTTTAGAAATTCGTCATTCGTTTTTGCTACAATCATCATTTTTCAATATGTATGGACAAGGTTATGAACATTTGTGTTTGCACTACTTGCAATGGAATACAGTATATTCTAACATGTTTTTGTAGAAAATAATGTAGATTGTTTTGCTTAACCTCTGTTCATACACATTGTCCAGCTGTCAAATGTTCCCATCCTTGCTTCGATCTCCCTGGACTCAGTTTTCTCTGTTGAGTCTCCATCGTCCCAACTTTATTTAACAAACGCACTTTAGGTTGGATTCCTTTTCCTCAACAATTTTTCTTCAATGGTTTTACAGCTCTAATCATGTTTGAAAATGGTTTTCAGTGTTGTTTTTATTATTGTTGTTTTTTGGTATGCAGGGCTTAGAGCGTGGTTTACATGGGAGATGCAACGATGCTCGAAATTCTTTTTCCTTTATACGATTTTCAGTTTGAGTTTTTAAAAAGGTTTTTGATTTGGTGGAAATTAGAATGTTCAATTTGATTTTACTGTGCCCGAAAACATATTTTCTACATTTTGGTTGTGATTTTACTGTGTATTGGCTTTGAAATCTTCATTTAGAGATTCATTTACCTTGCTTGTGAAATGTTGAAAACCGATTACTGATGTATTAATCTATAGAAGTCACTCAATGCTTTTATCTTGGATATCTTCTTTAGCATAAAGGGAAAGAAATAATACACTTTGGCTGCTTATTTGGGGTATATCTTTGTTATTTTTTGGATAATTCCATGAACCATATGGTTTGTAGTTATATCAACCGTTTGCCCAAAAATGGAATTAGCATAAATGGAAAGAGTTTATGGTCAGTTTACACTTTTCATCATTATAGTTTCTAACTTGAGCATCTGTATTTGTTTCCCATCTTTATAAGGTATTGTTATAGAATCAAAACTCATGTTTTGTATTTTACTGAAGCTACCTGTTGACATACATAGCTTGATCATGGTGTTGAATCTCTTGAAATGTATGTTTGTTAATAAGTCCATCGTCACATATTTTCCTTTTTATCCTACGAGTACCATGAACTTATTTTTATCTCACCCCAATATAATGCAATGTTTGTGAAGTAGGGATGCAATGTGTAAATCATAGCACCAATAAGTACGATAATAAAGGTTAAAGGTTAGAAATGTGAAAAAAGATTTAAACCTATTACATAAGTGATCAAGGGTCCATATAAACAATTTTTTTTTAAAAAATAATTGCAATAGCTTCTAAGACCAACATTTTGAATGGATCGATTTATCTAAAATAGGTATATGTATAAGTGTAGTAGGTTTTATGACATTTTGTTCAGGCTTACTGCTCTACTGGTTTCAAGCAAGACCTAGCCTCTCCAGCTTATTAACTTTTTATATCCCGCTGCATTGCACCTTGTGGACCACATATGAGAGAGAGAGATAAGGTTCAAATAAGAACTTTGTAAATTTAAAGGAACACCTTGTGGACCACATATGATGTGGGTCCCACACATTAAAAAATCATATCTGATTCAATGGGCATTGAATCAGATATGATTTTTTAATGTGTGGGACCCACATCATATGTGGTCTACAAAGTGTTCCTTTGTTTCTTTAAAGAGGGAGTGTTCTTGTATGATCTCTCCCCTATATATATATATATATAGAGAGAGAGAGAGAGAGAGAGAGGAAATTTTAAATAAAAAATCATTTTTCATTGCGAACATGAGAATAAAGGAGAGCGTGACACATGTCCATTCAATATGAATAACGAAGGTGAAGTTCATACACTATTCAAAATGAATGACACAACATTCAATATTAATAACACATGATCATTATCTATTCAGGATGAATAAATTTTGGGCGTAGGAGACACGTGTCACGCTCTCCTTTGTCCTCACGTGCACAATGAAAAATGTCTTTTCTTTTAGAAATTTTTTAAAGAGTATAAACTTTGGAAACCAAGAGGAAAACAAATATAAAATAAAAATTTTCATAAACTTTTACATCAAATGTTATGATTTTAGATATTATTTCACATATGTTTGTGTTCATAGAAATAAAATATATTACTTTAAAAAAAAACGATGGTTCAATTATTTGTTTCACCATGTGATTTTTGTTTCACATGTGAAAGTAAACTAACGTTTTTTGTTCACATATAATTTTTTCCCTATGAACGCAAACATATTTGAAACAATATCTTAAATTATAGCATTTGATGAAAAAAAATTATTTTATATTGGCTTTCTCTTTGGTTTCCAAAGTTTCTGCTCATCAAAAAGTTTCTAAATGAAGGAACACACACACATATGAAAAGGTTCATTTCAGAAATTGTAAATATTTAAGAAGCAAATAAGTGATCTTAGCACTTCATTTGGTCAACATTTGCGGCTTTGACTGTGAACCACCGGATAATTTCTTGCATGAGTATACGGAAGATAGAGACGTAATTTCATAATTTTTACAAATATGTGGCAAACATGTTCATATGTGAATCCATGTTATTCACATATGAACTATTAACCCATTAATTAGCTTACATGTGAACTATTTAAATGATTCACATAGAACCCATGGGTTCATATGTGAATCAATTAATTCATTCATATGTGAATCACAAGAGTTCATATGTGAATCACACTGTTCACATATGAACCAGTTTGCCGCTTATTTGTACAAATTACAAAACTACCCTTTTTGATTTTTTGCATAGCCACAAATTTTGACCAGTCAAAGCCATAATTTTTGATCAATCAAAGCCGTAATTCTTGACCAGTCAAATCCGATCTTGACTGTATGAAATACTAGGATAACTTCTTTTCAAATATTTATCACTTTTCAAAATAATCTATAATATACGGGGGCATACCTCGCTTATATCCCTTTCCAACTCTGCCCCCCTCCCTTCCTACCGTCGATGATTTACAACCCTCCCCCTCATCACCATGACCTACCACAACCACATACCCCTTCTTGTTCCTCTTCCACACAGACACTCCAATTTTTTTAGAAATCTTTTACATCAAATTTTTTAATTACATTGTAAAATGAGATAACATATATACATATATCGTAAGCAGATAAAATAGCTAAAGAACAATCTTAACCTAAACCTAACAATTTAAACTTAAAGCAAGGCTTTATATGTTGATAAAAGTCTCATACACATGTAAATTTTTGGCCTTGTTCGAAATCTCACATTTAACATGCTAAGGAATGACCTTGTTCCTCTAGGAAATAACAACCCCGCTTCCATGGAATCATCTTATTCCCTGTCTCCCCCTCACTAAATCCTATCTTATATCTATCACTCCTACCCTATTAAACAAACTGGATGCTCCATCGTACCTCATAAATTTGCTAAGAGATGGAGCGTCAGTATTCCCCCGTGGTTAGGGGTGAGCATGGGTCGGATCGGATCGGATCGGGGGAAAAAATAGAAAACCCGATCGGGGTTTGGGTAGGATATGGAAGCCCCGAATTTTGTAATCGGGTGAATCGGGTTTTAGATGTCGGGTCTAGTCGGGTTTCGGGTAGGATCGGTTCGGATTTCGGGTAAATTCAAAATGAAATTAATTAGTATAGATAAAGATAATATGAATTTGAATTTTCAAGCACAAGGCTTCCTCTTCATTCTAATTTGCAATTTAATTTTTCACATTTAGCATATATAAAGATAATAGCATTACAAATTACAAAATAGATGATTTAAAAATACGATTAAGGCTTTTAGGAAAAGTAATAAAAGAACATAATTTATATTTAGTTATTAAGAATTCGGGTTTCGGGTCGGATCGGGTGGCGAAGATTTAGACCCTACCCGAACCTATATATCCGACCTAAATTTCGGACTTCGGATATCGGGTACGATCGGGTGGTTAGGGTCGGCTTGTTTGGGGTTTTTTTCGGATCGGTTTTTCGGGGTTTTTGGGTATTATCGGGTTTTGCTCATCCCTACCCGTGGTTGGGGTGTTCGCGCTGCGGTTTAAGTATTTTCCTAAACCGCATCGCATGAACCTCAAACCGCACCGCAAAATGCGGTGCGGTTATGCGGTTTGTACCTATCGCACTTTATGTCTAAAATCCAATATTTATAAGTTTAAAAATACATATAAAATTAACGACGCCGAAGATGAACGGGGTTAAGCGATCTACCGGTAAAGTTACCGTAGTTCAAAAAAATAATGAGTTTCAATACTTCCGATTCTCAAATACATGTTGCATTATTAAAAATAGTATGAGAAGTAAAAAAATATATTTCAAACTAAATTGGAAGTGTGAGTTGTGACATATCCAATTAATTTATTGTTATTGCCAGTTGTCGTATTAGATCAAATTCAAAGTTCAAAACACAAAGTCCAAAAATATTACATAAATAATAAATTATTCTCTATATAAATGTGTGTTATGTATAAAATTTAAAATAAATAAAGCATGCAGTGCGGTGTGGTTTGAACCACGGTTTGATAACTCAAAACCGCAAACCGCACCGCAAAAGTTCTAAACCGCGCTTTACAGTACGGTGTGAGCTGTTTGTACGATTTGACGGTTTAGATGAATATTCCTATCCCTGATATGGAAATGCAAAGAATGCAATATCCAGGGAAGGGGAGTGGTTTTTTGGTAAAGATCCATGTTTGACGGTGAAGACACAACTAGTGCTCCGTCTTTAGTGAGGAGACGTGCTTACTAGAAAAAAGGGAGAGGGGAAGGCTTCACGAGGTGGTGCTCAATCTCTGCTAAAGGAAGGTGGACATGGTGGCAAAGAGACAAATGGAGAAAGAAGGTGGGTGGTGGAGGGTTCATTTGGTTTTGGTTTTTATATTTTATAACAATGATCATATATAATATAGAGGTGGGTTCAAACGAAAACTCATCTTTCATTGTCACTATTAGAAAATTAAGTATTTTCAACGGAAATTAATTTTCAACGGAAAATGTCGTTGAAAATTTTCTACGGACTTTAGAGGATTATTGACAGAACATAAATTTTCTACGAATTTTCAATGAATTTCCGTTGAAAATCTCTCACAAACATATATGCATTTTCAACCAAAAAAATTTCAACGAAATGTCTCGTCAAAATTTTTTTAGTTGAAAATGCATTTTGTGAGAGATTTTCAACGGAAATTCGTTGAAAATTCGTAGAAAATTTATATTTTGTCAATAATCCTTTTAAAATTCATAGAAAATTTTCAACGACATTTTCCGTTGAAAATACTCAATTTTCTAGTAGTGTGTGTATGTGAAGACAAAGGAGAGTGCAACACGTATCCCCTGCTCACAAGATTTATCCATCCTGAATAGATAATGGTCGTGTGTTATGAATATTGAACATTGTGTTATTCGCATTGAATGTTGTATCATTTATTATGAATAGTGTATGAATTTCATCTTTATTATTCATACCAACTTCCCTTTGTTATTCATACTAAATGAGACATGTGTCGCACTCTCCTTTGTTCTCACGTTTGTAATGAAAAATAAATTTTCATTTAAACATTCCTTATATAATATATAGTTTAATTTTAACTCAAATATAAAGAAATATGTCAAAAGACCAAATATGGGATTCATTTTAATGAAGTTAACAACCATTAGTGTAATAACCCAAAAATTAATAAGATAATTTTGTTGCTAATCTTGGGTTATTAATTTAATGATTTGGGCTTGGATCAATTTTGATTGTTGGGCTAGGGCTAATTACTTGGAAGCCCATGGTATTTATAGGCAAAGAGAAGATGAAAGTGTGTAAGTGTGTGTTCTTCGGAGGCAAGGAAGACGAGAAAGAGAGGAAGAAAGCTTTGAATCATCATCTTCTTTGAAGGGAATAATCTTTTCAGGTATTTTGCATCTTCCTTCTTTCAATGTTTCATCAATGGAGTTCAATAATAGAATCAATGGGTCTTAAACCCTAAGCTCTAGATGAGCAAACCATCCATGGTTGATTCAATCCTTTCATTTCATTGGGGGTTGAGGATTTAGAGGTTTTTATACTGAGTTATTGGTTTGTTGTTCATTTCTTGGAGCTTTCTTATGAAAACCTCCATTGGAGCTCAATCTCAAGGTTTCATTAGATGATTAATTGGGTAAATCATGCTCTTATGTCTCTATAAAGTTAAATATTGGTTTGGAGCTTAATATATTCATTATATATGATTTGGGAATGGTTGGAATCAGTTTTTGGAGTGTTGTGGGGTTTTGGGTTGTTTCTTAGTTGCTGGTTCGAACCAGCTGAAACAGTAAGTCCCGTGGTTTGCCGCGCGGAATGAAGTCGCGACATAAGTCTCGTAACTCACTGTCTCATAGTGAGTTCGTCCGTTTGATTTTCTGCTTCGAGCTAGAGTTTGGACCTATGGTTTAGGGGTTTATCTTAAGTCTCTAATAGAAGGCTTTTGAGGTAATACGTTGGGGTTAACACCCTTTTCTTGTTGTTGAATTTAGGCTTTCGGTTTGAAGGTTTGGACCGTTTAAGCTTCGGACCGGTTGTGTCCATCCAGGTGAGTTCCCTATTACTTAAAAATGCAATGTGGAATATTTTAAATGCTTACTTGTTGATTATGGTTTTCTCTAAATGTTTATTTACACGTAAAATTGCCATAATCACTTTTATAAGCTTTGGAGTCGGTATGCGCATTACCTGTTTTAATTCCTATATCTATGTGGGATAAATGCTACATATAGGGGGTCATATATATAAAATCCTATTTCTAGGTGGGATAAATCCTACACATAGGGACACTTCTAAATATAGGTGGGATAAACCCTATATTTGGGTGTGACTATCAATTGCTATCTTCTTAAAAATATTAAATGTTCCCTTATGGGAATGGGATGATTTATTCGTAAACCATTGCATGTTTTTATCTGATTTTGAACTGTGGAACTGTTTTCTATTTTATGAGAATTCACTAGATCTTATGGTGTAACCCATGTTTTCAAAACTAACCTTTTTCAGGTAAAGGAACCATTGATAGAGGTGAAAAGGCTAAGGGAAAGATGTGAAGGCTAGAGAGTGTTCTAGCTTAGTGTCTCGTGATAATTGTTTTATATTCAGCTGTTGACATTAGACTTCTAGTAATCCGCTGCATTTATCTTTACTTGAATTAAAATTGTAATGAATTAGACGTTGGTTGGTTAATCATTTGGTGATTTTTGATTTTGATTTATATCCATCTTGGGTAAACAAATAAAGAAGACAAATATAGATGATTTTTAGTATTAAAAATGACAAACATAAGAGATCAAATCCAAATTTACTCCAAATAATCAAATTTATACATAGAAATTTAATTCTAAAAAAGAGAGATATTATTTCATTATTGTTGAATCATATTTTAGATCTTGAAATTTTTTCTAGTCATTTCTCATAAAATAAATACTTTAAAAAGGTTTTATAACATTTTTAAAATATACCGACTTAAATAGAAATCACATCAAAGCATATTACTATTTGTACAATTTATCCAATCTAAAACTGTAGCCAACTTTTTTTTGCTTCGAAAAAATAACGTTAAATGTGAACGATCAAGTTGATCACGATCTTTCCATATACTTGTTTGTAAACAAAATATATTTCCTGTGCAAAACAATGTCGACAATAAAAGACATTTATTAAACACACAATTTCAGAATATATTTTGTAAACAAATTATTATTTCCTTTTCAAAATAAATTTCTACAACAAAAGACATTTATTGGACACGGTTTTGGAAAAATATATTATTATATTTTTGATTAATTAAATAACAATTTATCCTTAATAATATAGGGTTGGGTTCCGACTTTCGATGAGAAGGCGAGTTAAGATGAGAAGCGTAAGAAGAGATTTCCACCGTTGGATGCATATTAGAATGGGATGCACCAAGATCAGGTGCATTCAGATGCACCGGATCAACTACCTTCTAAAGCATAATTTATGGATGAGTATGAGATTAAAAATGATCAAAGATTCATCATATCTATTCTTACGCTTCTCACTTTAACTTTCTTTCTGACACGATCATAAACCTAATAACATAAAGATAATATCACCCTATAGTTAAAGGATAAAAATAAGAAAATAGACAATAATTTTTTAAAGTGATAATCATTTTGAAACAAATAAAAAGACAATTGCTTTTAAGATATAGAAAATATAATCATTGTTAATCACGCTGTATGGTTTTCCTTATCAGCGTCTTTAACAAATCTAATCATGCTACCATCTTCTGTCTAATCTAATTAATAAAATGACCAATATAAACATAAAAAAAAGTTAAAACCGCGTTAAATTATACAAATAATAATACCTCATTCAAAAAAAACGTATCCCAATTATATCACGCGTATTAATATATGTATATTTTACAAAAAAAAGGTCACATATACTCGAATCTTTTTGTCATTTTCTTTACAAAAATAAACAATAATGTAAATTTATATAAAATTTCCATATATAGAAATGGAAGGTGGATCATATGAGTAGTAGCTAGTGCGACACTAGTTCTTGATTCGGTTCGATTGGATTGCATATACCCTTTATAAAATGATTAGCAAATATATATATATATATATACATATATATATATATAGGGGTGGGTTCAAACGAGGACGCGATATATATAAGAAAACAAAGGGAACAATCTTAGCCTTAGGTTGAGTTTGATCAATGGTTAAAATGATTAATGACATTAATTGTAAATATATTGACTATTTGGGTATTTTAAATCAAACATTTAATTGGTTTAAGGGTAAAACTGGAAATTCAAATCACTTTTGTAGATGGCGTAATATGTCAGAGATATGGACCGATTTTTTTGCATAAATTTATGGAATATAAATCCCTATAAAAAGGGAATGATTTGCCTATCATATCTAAAGAAATATTATTCATATATTTTTTTTGCAACCAAAAATTAAAACCCATTTGCTTCTGAATATAATGAATACCCATTTGTTCACGGATGATTTATTTGTCTATTTGAAAACTTGTTTTTGTGAATATTGATGATTTATTTGTAATTTATGTATATATTCACAACTGATTAATACATTATATAACTTATATAATTATGATTACATGTGATTCAGGTATATTACAAAATATTTACTTACAATCACCTAATGAGCATATGCGATTTATTTATTATAGCATCTTAAATGTAATCACAATACATGGATACTGATGATCTTTCTGTAATATATGAGATTACTTATGATATTTGTGTGGCTTTGCCGTTAGTAATTATATGTGATTTATTTCAATTTATTTAGAACCAAAGATATAAGATATATATTTATAGTATCTTAAAGATAATTATAATACATGGATGGTCAAAAAGTGATATTTGTAGTCATGTATTTGTGTGTTTGATAACTTGGGTTTGTGAATATTGATGATTTATTTGTAGTTTATGTATAACTGATTAATACATTATATAACTTATAAAAATATGATTACATGTGATTCTTAATTTGCTTAATTGGTGTATAAAAATATATGATTACATGTGATTCTTAATTTAGTTAGCTTTGGTGTAGATAATATTTTGCTACAGAATTTGCTCGTTGTTTTATAAAAATATTGGTTCACATCTTTTTAATTCATAATATCATAAGTAATCTCATATATTTGCTCGTCGTTTTATAAAAATATTGCATGCAGAATATGTTCTTCGTTTATTCAAAATAGGTTCCATATCTTTTCAATCCATATATTCTCAGTATATAAGAAATATATCTTTACAAAATTGGTTGAATCTCTATACGATGGAAAGTGTGTAAAATCTTGAGAAAATATTGGATGTGTCTTTGGGATGTTAATAATAATCCCAAATTTTCAGCAATTTAGTTTTTATCCATAATAAAATATTATAAAATAAAGACCTTAATGCCCTTTTATTTTATATTAAATGCAATATTATTTTAATAAATATTAATAATTATTGATTGGCCAAGAATCGTCCTCGTGTTTCTTTAAATGTTTGAGGTTTTCGTATGAACCTCCCTCTATATATATATATATAGGAAAGTTCAAATGTGAACTCATTTTTGGTTGTGAAAGGGACGAAAGCTCGGTAAAACTTATCCGGTCAATAAAGGCGAACTTTGACGCAGTTCACTCCTTTAATAATCTCCACCCTCCCATGAATCGCGCCAATCCTCCGTGATCGCGTCCACCATAATCGAAGATGTGTGGCTGAGATTCGTCCTCACGTTCACAACAAAAAATGAGTTGACATTTGAACCTAACCCTATATATATATATATATATATATGTATATATATAATGGCGACAACCGTAGGTTTTCAAGAAAAAATAATGGCGACAACTTTCGAGATGGAAGTCGAATCCCAGTAAAAAAGGGTTGCTTCGTTTCTGATCTATATACATTCCCACATTAAAGAACACTCGAGTACACACACACACACATTAAAGATTCATCACCCACCTATGGAAACATGTGAAATGAACTGATAATAACCAGCTCATCACACACACCCAAGCCTCTTCAAATTTTGCAGAAAGTAGCTCAAAAGTTTAAAACGGGTATCGATTAACCCAATCAGATTCACACGAGTCGTCATTGTTTGATATCGAGGAGAAATCGGCTGAGATATAGGCATATTGCTGCTTTCCGGGTCGGGTCGTTTTTGAGGTCAGTTCATCCATCTGGGGGGTTTTCCAGTTCCTTCAATTTGATTGATGTTTTACAGGTGAATTATGTGATTTATTATCATGTTCTTTGTTATAAGTCGAGCAGAATCTCATTTTGAAGTCTGTTACATAATTATACAATTGATCGGTGCTTGGGTATCTGATTTGTGGAATTTAGTGGAATCAAGTGATGTTTCGTTTAATTTAAGTTAAGAATTATGCTTTTGATTGCTTAGCTTTTACTCTTGTGATTTCTGCTGGAGTGATTGTTTTTTTTTTCACCTTTCACTCCATCTGTTTGTGAAAATGCCAAGAAGAATGTGTCTACAAAACATGAACAATTTTGGTTAATTTACAAAAATATGTAAAGAAAAAGAAAAACCATTCTACTTGACAGTTCTGCAAAAAGGGTCCAAAGCCACCAAAACTGCCTGGTGTTTGAAGTCGAACCTCCCATTTATTCCGGAAGGATTTCCATCTTCTTAACCGACAAATTGTGAGGGCAAGAAATCAAAGCTGATAATGACAGAGAATGAAAATGAAAATGAAAATGGCAGCCCTAGTTTAATCAGCAATGAAAAATTGGGCTTATGGGGAATGAGCTCGTTATATTATATAAAATCAAACAATTTTCTTTTATTATCATTCCCATTAATTACTGCCTAATACCTCCAACCAAACAGTGGTCACAGACTCACAGTGTTGGGTATGGTGGAATCGAACCCTGTGCAGATGGGATATTCCACCACATCCCCCCAGGGTCTCAACCACTACACGCACCCTTGTGGTTGACTACTCGAGAGTTATTGTCTAAAATTCTTCATTTTTGTGAGGTGTAGTATTTATTTTGCATTATTACAAGGAAGATAATTTGGTTGCAACAAAAGCCATATATAATGCTTCAGAAAACAAAAGGAAAAATTGCTTACAATAAAAGGGTTCTGCTTATGAGTTGAGAAAAAAAAGTATTCAAAAATCATTGGAAGACATTCTCAGAGTTGCGAAAAAAATTTAATTAACGAGCATAAGCTGAAGGAAGTCTATTAGTTTCTGCTAAATCAGTAATTAATTGTTAATTGAAGTGATTGGGGATGAGTAAGCGATATGTGGCAAATTAAGCAGCCTTATAATTAAGTGAACTGATTCAGAAAACACATACGATGGTGGATGGCCTCTCAAATGTACATGAGTTCATTTGGGTGGTATAAGCTATTGATCTTCCGTATTCATGTTTTTGAAGGAGCTATATGCCATTTACTGTTGTGATCCCTTACGCTGTGTTCTTGAAACCTTTTTTACCAAGGAAAGGAACGTAAAAAAAAAACTCGTGTTCTTGAAATTTTATTAGGAGAGCAAGGAAAGGAAAAGGAAAAAACTTAAAACCATTTAAAACTAAAAATACTCAATCTTTCAATCTAAAGGATATATTTTTAAAGGGTATATTTAGTAAAAATGACATTTTTCCTTTCTTTCCTCTCCTGTTTTAAAACATGAAACATTTTTTTTTTCTTTCTTTAGTTTCCTTCCCTTTTGAGAACACGTAATTTTTTTTCCTTTCGTGTCTTTTCCCTCCCTTTCTTGTCCTTCCATTTCTTTTAAATTTGAGAACACAGTGGAAAAACAAGCATATTCATTCTCTCTTTCTTCTCTCTTAATTCTAACCAGGCTGAGCTTCAGGTCAAGCTTTTTTAGTTGATCCATCAATGGAGTTTTGCGCCTCATTGTTCTTATTTCTGGCATCAATTTCTGTGATTTTTGCACAATATGTTCAAGAGTCAGAACTTGTAATTAATGCCACTTTACCAATGGCTCATACGGATGCAAATTATATTTGTGCTACTATTGATTGGTGGCCTGATGACAAGTGTAACTACAACCATTGCCCATGGGGGTCATCATCGGCTTTAAATCTGGTAGGCACATTACAAACTTTTCCAGATTGATAATATTTCATTCTAAAATATATAGAAAACTTATTATGGTATTATCTTTTCAGGATTTATCTCATCCGATTCTTGCCAAAGCAGTCCAAGGTTTGTTTTTTTTGAGTTAAAGATTGCAAGAACTTCCGATCAAAAATGTTTTCATTTTCTCACCTGTTTTTATTGATGACTTAAAACAGCTTTCGATCGTCTCAGAATACGTGTGGGAGGTTCTTTGCAAGACCAAGTGGTGTATAATGTGGGGGATTTCTCGGGTCCTTGTCATCCCTTTATAAGAATTAAGGGGGGATTATTTGGATTCTCTAGGGGTTGTCTTTGTATGGATAGATGGGATGAATTGAATCGATTTTTTATCAAGACAAGGTGAGATTTTAGCGATTGATTTTATTTCATATGATATTGAGTATTGGTCTTTTTTTGTTTTCATATGATATTAATGTTTACCCATTCCTTCTTATATTTAAAACAATACTTGTAATATGTAAATTCTATATAATTGAAACTGAATTTCTTCATTGTAGAGCACTTGTGACTTTCGGCTTGAATGCACTCCATGGAAGACATCAACTTAAGAAGGGAGTTTGGGGAGGAAACTGGAATTCCAGCAATACCCATGATTTTATAAAGTATACTATTTCCAAGGGATATCAGATAGATTCATGGGAATTCGGTATTGTTTTATAGGCAATTAAGTTCATTTGTTTCAAATCCCATAAAGATTTTTCTTTATAAGTAATATATTTTTTCATATTATTCTTGCATTTATTGGTGTAGGTAATGAGTTGAGTGGCAAGGGCATTGGTGCCATGGTCCATGCTGAGCAGTATGCGTCTGATTTAATTGAACTCAGGGGCGTAATTGACAATTTATACCACGAATTCCAGCCAAAACCGTTGCTTGTAGCACCAGGAGGGTTCTTCGATAAACAATGGTTTGCAAAACTTCTTAAAATTTCGGGTTCAGAAATTGTTGATGTAATGACACTCCATATGTATAATCTTGGCCCAGGTTTGTGCTGTTTATTTAGTTTATAACTAATTAATCGAATTTAACTTAAAACTTTATGTTAAATAACCAAAATAAATTGCTATTAACACTCCCCACAGATCCTAAGTCCCCAATACCAAATTTTGTTGGAAGATCACGATGCGAGTTTTTTTTTGTTTTTTTTTTATTTTTTTGCAGGCGTTGATCCGAATTTAGTGAAAAAGATTTTAGATCCCCATTTCTTGAGTAGGGCTTCCATCACTTTTGGTGATCTCCGGGAAACCATTCAAACAAACGGCCCATGGGCATCTTCTTGGATCGGAGAATCTGGTGGAGCATATAATAGTGGTGGTCTTCATGTTTCAGATACGTTTGTAAATAGCTTCTGGTAATCATATGTCATAAAACTTAGTGTAGTCGATTTAAAATGATTTATTTCAACAAAATTTGAGGAAAACAAGCTGACCCAGATACCCACGGTTACCAATTTTTTGGAGGGGAAGAGGGAAAGTATCGTTTTTGTGCTGATTTCATTGATGGTTGAAATATATACATATAGGTACTTGGATCAGCTAGCGATGGCAGCTAAGTACCACACGGAAGTATATTGCCGCCAAAGTTTAATTGGTGGAAATTATGGTCTTCTCAATCAAACAACATTTGTGCCTAACCCTGATTATTACAGGTGATTCACTTCCACTTCCAGTTTTTATTTTATTTTATTTTTAAAACTTTGCTAAAAGATGACTAACTTGTTCCAATCGAATGACCGCATTTTGCAGTGCACTTCTATGGCATCGGCTTATGGGAACAGGGGTTCTTGTTGTAGAAAGGATAAATGCCGGGCCACATTTGCGCTCTTATGCCCATTGTTCAAAAGGGAAAGTAAGTTACATTTGTGTTTCTATTTTTGTTTCTTTAGTTTTATCTATTTGAAATCCTAGGGATGACGTTATAAACCAAATGAACCCAATATAGGGATGATGTTATAGATATAGAAATGCAATATATATATATATGCACTTTTTAAGATGTTGGTGGGCCAGTAGTTGTGACACAATGGCAGCATTAGCAGTAGATCACTAAAATGAACTTGTAGTGGTGGAATGGGAATCTTTCTATTTTAGGGAAGGTTACATAGCGGAGATAAGGATGAAATCTTTCTAATATAGGAAAGGTGAAGTAATGTAAGATAAGTGCTAGAAAACAAGGCAAGACTTTCTATTTTGGGAGCTTAAGAGTTGATAATACATGGTGAAAGGCAATCTTTCTAATTCTGGAAGAGCAGAAAAAAAATGGTGTTGGTAAGGGAAGTCTTTCTAATAGATAGAACTAGTAAATAATTTATGTTTTATATACAAAGTTTGTTATCCCTAGAGTAACATTATCCCATAGTAACTTAAGGATTTGACTGTAAACCAAATGTCTAGAATACTCTTTTTATAATAATGACAAAATAAGAGAAAATCTTGGACCAAAATTAAATGTAATTAATTATTGATGAAGGGATGGCACTATTTTTAGGTAAACCCATTATCGGTTATTTTTTGACCTGTTGGACAAGGGTACGAGTAAAAAAAATGTGTCCATAATTTTTATTATTTTTATTTATTTATCCTTGATCCATTTACCCGACATCTTAACAGGTAGAATATATATATATATATATATATATATATATATATAGAGAGAGAGAGAGAGAGGAAAGCTCAAATGAGAACTCAAATTTGGTTGTGAACGTGAGGACAAATGTGAGGGTGACACGTGTCTGAATGTAGATTGGTCATACCGGATAATCTACATTCAGATACGTGTCACGCTCACATTTGTCCTCACGTTCACAACCAAATTTGAGTTCTCATTTGAACCCACCCCTATGTGTGTGTGTGTGTGTGTGTGTGACTAATCAAACAAGAACCACAAAAAGTTTGAGAATCGTGGGAACTAGTTTTCATGTGTTGTTTCACAACAGTAAACAATGTGAAAATATAGTTCTATTTCACATTGTGAAACAACACTGTACATTCACATGCATTGTTTCACAATAGGAAACAAAAACATGACAAGTGGTTCTCACTTCTCACGGTTCTCAATTTTTTTTGTAGTTCTATTTGATTATGCTCCTATATACATCATATGGGTACAGATCTCGTAATATAGATATTTATCCATTTTTGTTTTCCGTGTTGCTAACCATATACAATGATGAACACAAATAAATAGGTACTTTTTAGCATAAAAACTTTTCAAAAATGAAGTATTTGTTACTCAAATATCATATATATATATATATATTCTCCCTTGTTGCAGGCAGGCATAACATTGCTTCTTATCAATCTAAGCAACCAAACAGAATTCCAGCTAAAAGTTCACAACATCTTGAACCTGAATTTGCCCACAACAAAACCCAATAACAGATCTTTCACTCATCGGCTAAAGTCAACGTTTTCATGGGTCGGGTCAAAGTCAACCGATGAAAAACTGTTCCGAGAAGAGTACCACCTGACCCCACAAGACGGAAATATCAAAAGTAAAACGATGCTTTTAAATGGGGCTCCATTAGAACTTACAGAAACCGGAGATATCCCAGATCTTAAACCTGCGATGGTGGATGTTAATTCTCCGATTTCCATCGATCCTTTGACCATCAAGTTCATCCAGTTTCCGAGCTTTGATGCTTATGGTTGTAAATGATGCATTGTGGTTTGTACTATTACATTATGATGTATATGTAAAAGTACCCAATTTTGCAATTGCGAAAGAGCATTTGCAAAGTTGATAGTTTTTTTTTCTGTTTTGAATGTGGTTGAAGTGCCCCCCTTGAGGTTATAAAAATGACACTTGACCACCCTTGGGTATGAGAAGTTTCATAATTAGTCCCTTGATAATGAAATTTGATAAGTTGCTGGTTGTAATGATGCTGTTCTTGAAAGCTAATATTTTCATAATATATTTTTCTTCTTTGTATTATATTCAACCTATATATTTCTTCAGAACATATATTCTATAGAACAACAATTGAGGTTCAAAAAAAAGATATAAATGTAGGGCTGTAAACGAACCGAACGTTCACCGAACCGTTCGTGAACCGTTCGGCGGGAAGTTCGTTTGTGTTCGTTTATTTAATAAACGAACGAACATGAACACGTTTTTTCGTTCGTTTAGTTAAACGAACGAACATGAACAATGGTCTCGTTCGTTCATTTACGTTCGTGAACGTTCGTTCATTTATGTTCGTTTATGTTTGTTTGCATTCGTTCGTTTATGTTCGTTTATCTATACTATATTATAAAGCATTTGACAAAAACTCTTAAAAACATATTATTATGCAATAGGTACAATTGATTAAAGCATAATTACTTAAAATTCAACCATACAAGTTATAAATGCATTGGTACAACTAATAAAACTTCATGTTTGAATTCGTGTAACTAACTATACAACTAACTATATAGATAACTATCTAATTTATATTATAAAAAATCTAACATATAATTAGGATAACCATTAAACTCTAACAAAATATTTAATTATTATATTTATAAAAAATTATATTATTAAACAAAAATATATTATATCAGAAAATGAATTAAAGAAAGTATACAAAAAATAAAATCTTTTTTTCAAAACTAATAAATCGTACTATAACATTGATAGAGACAAAAAATAAAATAAAACATAAAATATAGATGGATCTTGCTGCATTGCGCGAGTATCCTTCTAGTATATATAAATATATTTATATATTATGACATTAATATGTAAAATCATTAATTAAATTAAATTTTTAGAATTTCTTTTTTATGGCTCTTAAATTTACCCGGTTTTCATTTTGTTATGTTACTTTTTAGGAACAAAATGGTGGTTTTATTCTATATTTGTGTTTGTTCGTTTATGTTCATCTATGTTCGTTTACGTTCGTTTATCTTCATTCATGTTCATTCGTTTACGTTCGTTTATGTTTGTTCGTTTACGTTCGTTTAATAGCTTAACAAACGAACATAACAAACAAATTTTCTTAATGAACACAAAAAATTTCGTTCGTTTACTGTTCGTGTTCGTTCGTTTGTTCGGTTAAGTTAAATGAACGAACACGAACAAGCCTCCGTTCGTGTTCGTTCGGTTCATTTACAGCCCTATATAAATGTCATAACAAGGTGAGATTAAAACAAATTCATATTTGAGTTATTGAAAAAATCAATTTGAATATACATTTACCAACTAATATGAATAATATACAGTGTCCATTTACATATACATCTTTCAGATATAAAAAAATCCAGATTTTTCTATCTCCGTTAGGTGCTGTTTACCCAAACACTTACCTGGCAAATGCTTACCACTATTATTCAATGCTTTCATCTTACATGGTGTACCTTTTGAGTTCATCAAAACGGCATCGTATGTAACAATATACGTGGTAAGTGTTAACCGGTAAAAGTCGTCACTCAATTACTAGGTAAGACTCATTGTCATCGCTCTTACTGTGTCTGTTTACCAAACACTTACCCGGTAAGTACTTACCGGTAAAATTCAACACTATTAGTTACTTACCTACTAAGATACTACGAACGCCCCCGATCAATGCAATGGGATGTGTCTATTTATCTATCTCTTGACTCGAAATGGGAGCAAGTTTGAAAAAGAATCTTAGAGTGTCTAGGGTTGGGCCAGGAGGCTTTCTTTTAGTTCGTAAAAACGGCATTCTATGCAACTATTACCCGGTAAGCTCTTACCATGGTAAGATACGTCACCCTCACTTAACTCGCTTACCGGGTAAGACTCTTGGTCTTGCCTCGCTCTTACCACTTACCAGGTAAGACTCTTGGTCTTGCCTCGCTCTTACCACTTACCGGGTAAGACTCTTGGTCTTGCCTCGCTCTTACCTGGTAAGATTTTTGGTCCTTATTATATTCATCCGGTAAGATAACGTGACTTGGTAAGCACTTACCCGGGTAAGTTTTGGTAAACGGCCTCTTAGTCTTTGACTCTGTCATATTCAATTATAAGGAAATGCGACTTATTAAGCGTTTACCGGATAAACATTTGAAAATCATCCCCTTAGTCTTCCCTTTTTCATCCTTTTCACGAGTGGTTTTGCCCTTTGCAATACATACAAAACAAGCACAAATGCGTGTAAATTGAAGATTTGAAATAAGAATCTAAGGACCATTTACCAAACGCTTATCAGGTAAGTGCTTACCCATAAGAGTTCTACTCTCACTTACCTTATTGGGTAACATTTTAACAATCAAAATGGATTATTAGTAAGCATCTTTTATAAAGTAAGCACTTACCGGATAAAATTCTAGTTCCTTGTTATGCTCATGCAGAAAGTGACACCCAGTAAACACTTACGAAACAAACAATTCCCTAAATTGCAATCCAAATAATTTGATCCAAAACGTTTCTTTTCTTTAATAGAATCAAATGCGTCCATCTTTCCCTCACCACATTATACGATCACAAAACTTGGCGCATGCAATTCATTACAGTTTTTGTTAAAAACACATATACATTCCATTCAGAATTTAAAACTTGCAATCTCTTCATCTTCATCTTCATCTATTCCACCTTCATCATCATCATCATCATCATCACTATACATTTCAATTTCTTCATCTTCGTCTTCATCCTCATCTTCTTCCTCCATCTTGCTCGTATTACCTTTACCATTATCGTCTTTTAATCCAGTACTGAGTACGACGGTTCCACCTCCGGATTTCTCCATATCCTTCCTCAGTTTTTCCATGTTTTCTTTCCTACGTTCTTCCTCTAATCGTTCCTTCTCTGCTCGTCTCTTATCAAGATCCGCTCTACACATTTACCAAACCACAAAAACCCTCAAATCAAATCAAATTCATATTCTATACTATGAAACAAACATCATCATTTGTAATCAAACATCTATTTAATTCACCAAATATTATGCAATCTGCATGACAATCTCCTATAACGGATGTTATTTTTTATTACTCCCTCCTTCCCAATTTAAATGCCCACATTTCTATTTATATTTGTCCCAAGACGAGTATCCACTTTCAAAAGTAATAATCAAATTCTCAAACTTACCCTTAATAATTGCACAAATATTTAAGAGTTGTGAGAGGAGAGGGGGGGGGGGGGGGGGGGGATTAAACAAGGGTAAATATGTCATTTGGTTTACCAAAAAGTGTAATTATTATACATGTCTAAAACTGTGTGTCATTTCAATTGTGGACATTTAAATTGGGATGGAGGGAGTATTAAATAGCAATGCAATAAGATATTGAGGAATCACAAATTTACAGATTTAAACTACTAAAACTGGATACATAAACTGCAATTTTGCTTCCTATTCATACTTTTTGGGTATACCTCTAAAGAACACATGCAATAAATTATGGTATGAATCAAATAAGTGGTGTTATTATAACCCATTTATAGGTTAAATTATAATATGAAATAATCACATATGTTTTTTCCAGATTTAAGTGTACATGCACTTTTTGGAGCGTTTAAAGCCAAAGCCTAAGTGGTAAGATATAAAACTAAACGAACCCATTATATCCCACTCGAAAGCAGGGTATGGCAGGGATGGGACGTATGCAGTCATGACCTCTACCCCAAAGAGTGAAGCATCCGTTTAGCTTGTGCAAAAGTGTGAGCGGAAAGAAAAAGATATGGACAAGAAGAATGATCAAGACTAGCACAAATAATCATATCATCCAAACTTTTTTTTTCCAGATTTAAGTCTAACATCTAAATATAATTTATAAGTGTTTGAAAGCCAAAGCCAGTGCTGCAAAAATAACTAGTAAGCATATCATCCAAATGACACATTTGGAAGAAGAATTTTGCTCTAGACAAGCAGTCACAATACACTTAACGCATGCATTTGCACTCGAATAAGTGCCTTTTTTTCAAAAAAAAATTGTCTTTCTTCGTATGATTACTCATTTTTCCATTTAACATTTACATCATATGGGTCTCGTTCAGATGATGTGGAAAAAAAATGCATTTATGGATTCCATTAACTTGTTTAAGAAAAAAAATGAATATGAACTATAAAATGGTGTCTGTCTCGGAAACAGGATCGGTTCATCACAACATCAGCATGTGTGATTTGAGACCTATAAAAATGTGAGACTCATGGTGCAGGGACTACCCTTTTAGAAATAAAACTTTATATTACCACAAATAAGAAAAGCATATATATTTGCATGTGGATGGTCAATGATTGCAATGCAAATATACATATAAAATGCAGATAAAATCAATGGTTTGTGTGTGAGAGAGAGAATAGGGAGAGTCAGGCAATACTTGTAAGTTTCCATGTACTCATCCGCGCTTGCTTCAATAGCTTTAAAGAAAGCATCCATCCCAGCACCAGATACTGCTGAAACTCCAACAGACCTCAAATTCTTATAAAATTCCTCCAGAGCAAGAGAAAGACTTCGAGTTAGAGTTGATGGGTAAGAGTTGTCTGAATCTAACGCAGCGTGAAACACCTCAAAGTCTTCCATCCACTAGTAAAATAATAATGAAAACAAAATTATGTTTACAATCTCGAGTTATATGCAAACTAACTAGCAACTATTTCTTTTATTCTTTCAGCTATATCAGTATCAGTGTATCACTACCTAAAAAGTAAAAACGCAAATTAAAACGAGAAAGGTTTTAATAGAGTATTTCACCTCTAGAGCAAATTGATGTTGGGCTACATCCGTCTTATTGAATACCAGAACCAACGGCAAACGGGTCTTGTAAAGAATGCTACAAGCATAAAGCATGTTGCTCATAAAAGTATTTGGACTCTCTGCACGAGGTGTATCAACGACATATGCAATCACAGTCGGAAAAGTTGAAGCAAAAGCTTCAGTGATAATTGCACCAGAAGCAGACCAAGTGAAGATCTCAATTTGGCCAGGGGTATCCACAAGAACATAATCAAGTTCATCTGCTCGCCTCTCAATTACTTCTACCACCTAACATCAGAACAAATGTTAGATTTTTTATTTGAAGAATCCATATAAATGCATTAAAGATAACAAAAATTTTACATTAAAAATCATCATTACCTCATCAAATTTTGTGGCAAATAAGTTTAGAGAAGTCAATATTCCTCCATTGGGTCCAAGATTGAACTGTTTCATGACTTCCTTATAACGAACAGTGTCTCTTATGTCGATATTGGCACCAAAAGGGAGAGTCATAACAGCAGGATCAAGATTCATTACATACCCCCTTGTGTTGGAAGCTTGCGTATGACAAACAGTTCGATGAAGGAATGTTGTTTTCCCACTTCCTGAAGTAATATAAGATGACTCCTCAGTAATTTATAACAAAGGGGAATCAAGGTGTGAAAAATTCTTTTAGGACAATAAATGCAACAATTTCTCTACCAAAGTTCCAACCAGGAAATTTCAATTTTTACCCATTTGTAATCAGTAAAATATATAGATAGAGATGATTTTAGTCCACGAGATTGCTCTATATTATCATTTTTTAGGGTTATTTTAGACATATGGCTTATACTTACAACTTCTAATCAATTAAACTATATAGCTATATAACCAATCAAACTGTGAAGTTATTCTTGGATGGACAAAACATTTGTGGTTGCACCCTTCATCATAAGTTCATAAATTCCCAAAATAAGTATCAAAAGAACTTCCCCATGTAGAAATCTACATAATAATCTGCAATTTTTTTCTCAATTGACAAAAAGATCCCTTTCACGTACTAGAAATGTTGATTGTGCAGGAAAAAGTTAAACAAAAACGCAAAATCCTGTGGTAAAAGGCTCGAGTAGCATGATACCTGCCATTCCTACAACGATGATAATAACTGGTTTCCTCTTGAAATTAGTTGCCCCAGAGGAGGACTGGTCTATCTGCAGCTTCTCCATGGACTTCGCAATATCATCTTTCACTTCACCAGTTGGCTAGCAAGTAGCAACATATTTAAAAACCAATAAATCACCTATAAATAGTTAGAGAAAGTTAAAAAAACACATTGAAGATAATTTAAAACTATAGGTGGGTTGATGCTTTTACTTTGATTCCAGATGAACTTGCGGACTCTACTTGCATAGATGATGCACCTTCCTCTGATACTTTGACGTTCGACTCTGAATCAATTTCCATCTCAAATGATTCTTCTAAATACTACAAAGGAATCTGTAAATGGAATGAAAGCATCATTAGATTGAATTTCCCATCGATTGCCAGAACTCTTGCCTTTTTGCTTCTAAATTAAACAAAAAAATATGAAGGAAAGTGCTGTGCTACAACCATTCTTTATTGCTTGTCTTATGAAAGAAATTGTACTAATTTTCTGATTTGCATTCTTTAAGATCATACACAAACTATATTGCAATTTAGGAGTGTTGAATATTTTTCAAAACTGAATAATTCATCTCAACCAAAACGGTTTCAGGTTTTCGTTTTCGGCTTAAACGGTTCGGTTAAGCGAATAAAGATAACTTACTCGGTTCGGTTTTCAGTTAACTTTTTATTATTTTGGTTAAAGCGACAGATTATGCTACTATTATATATTTTTCTATATAGTTTCTACTTAAAACAAATGATCATATTACATGTTAAAACAAATTGACTGGTTCATAATGAAGAAGAACAAACAATTAAACCAATTTGTAATAAAACATGTTGGCACTTGGCATTAAACCGGTTTGTAACAAACCAAGTGAACACAATGTGTAATAGTTGATAAACATATACGTGATAGCAAAGGTATTTTGTTTTCTTCCATCTTGTGTTTCATTAGAATTGTTACCCGATGTATGCAATGTTTTAAAACCCGGGTTTTTAGATGATCTGGTGTGGTGACCGGGTCTCGGGTTAACTGGTTCAACCGGTTCAACCACCGGGTTAACCGGTTTCAATAATTCTCTTAATCACTTGTATTTTTTTCATTTTCCTGCGTACATACATATATATATATATAAAGTAATAATTTGATGTCCACAAGTTCCTACATTAAAAATACACAAACAACAAGTTTTACATCAATCCAAATACATTAAAAAACAGACATAACACACATTTTCTTTGAATTTTAATATAAAAAGTAAAAACGGGTTAACCGGGTTTGAGAAACGGGTTTATTACCGGTTTAACCGGGTTTTTGAAAAACCCGACCGGGTTGAAACGGGTTGGTCATATGCATTAACCCGACATTAGTTAACCCGGTCACTGCCCCGGGTCCCGGTCCAACCGGTTCGACCGACCAGGTTAACCCGGGTTTTAAAATATTGGATGTATGGAATATGGTGTTTGAAGTTAACAAGAACAATTCCAGCAGCCTAGGAACAAAAAACTTAGCCACGTCAGCTAAAAACTATGAATTATACTAAAGTACACCTTGCTCTTCATGTGGTGTTTGTGATGCCACTGTTTCCCATATGAATTAATTTCACAAGAAAACGGAAAAGGACTATATTCGTTGCAATCAAACCAAACTACAGTTATCAAGGATCAAATCCTATGTGGTTATTAAAAACCATAAAAATAACTAATATGCTATAAATTCTGCTGGCACTACAAATTAGAACAAAAATCGGAAGTTATCTTGAATATTACCTTCTCACATAAAAAACCACAAATCAAAACTCGATAAATGTAAATATTTCTTCTAGGGTGCCGATAGGTTGAAACTCCTGAGTTTTTCATGCCCTAGGCGAAAAACACACAATCTCTAAGGGACCAAGGATCACCGGTGAATCATAAGTTTTCAAATGAAAGAAACCACACTGGTCACCACTCACCATGGGCCACTTACAAATCATTTTTCAGATTACTAGATATGTGGAAAAATGAGTGATTTAAGGACTGCAAATATAGCTTGTATATTAACGCACATGAGGAAAGTCAGGAAATTAAAGATTATTAAGAAATATTTTGGGAATACATTAGACAACTTGATGTGTAAGCTATAAATCTAGAAAACATGTTTAACATGATATAGGGATTAGTTTTCATGTTTATGAAATCAATTTGACAAACAACTCATTAGGTAGAGAAACCACGAGATTTATGCAAATTGGCATTGTTATATACTCATTAAACGAAATTAAAACAATGTGATTATGAATAATGCATCTAATAGAATATGTAAACATGTTATGAAAGAGATATGGTTGATTATGTTTATAACTTTGTTTCATGTACTAAGTAATAGCTAAAGCTCTAAGCAACATGTACAACACTCAATTCTAAAAGTTGGTGTGTGTGGTTAATTTGTCATGAACCCTAAATCCCTAACCATATTTCATCTTAATACCAAAACATGAAAGAACATGATCATGATACCACACAATTTTAATGACAAATTGGACAACAAATTATAGGTGAATTACCTTTCACTAGTTCGAAAAACAACCCATTCTCCAACAATATCCGGAGTAACTACAACGCAACAATGTTACTTCCATTCTTTTGTAGGCTTCTTATATTGACCTCGATAAATAATAATTACTATCCCTAAGACGTAAATGCAACATAAACACATAGAAAACAAGTAAAACCAATACTCTTTAGATCAAAAATCAAACTATGTAACCAATCTTTCAGTCTTTTAAAATTAATATAACAAGAATATGAATATCACAAAGTTTATGTTGACGGCATTTCATCGACCAGTTGGAGGGCATCATCGACCTTGGTAATATTATAAACAGTGAGCAAAAAATCAAACCCCAAGCATATCGCAAATACCAAGATATCCACATTAGCAAATTGAACTAATCATCTAACTATCAAAAATCAACAAGACAAGTGCACAACAATCCAAATAATAAAACAAATTAGAAACATTTTTAATCTACAAAACACATAAACATTAGTCATTAGCATTTAGAAATTTACTAAGAGATCCAGAGACTTGGAGTTCGAGAAGAGACTTTCGTGAGGCAGAGACTTCGAATTCAATTTCGAGAAGGCGAGGGTTACTGGGTATCACTTGATTCCAGAACAAGTCGAGAGTCAATAAACGATTGAAACCGTGAAGGTGAAAGACTAACATTTTTTACGCCCAAAACTGATCCAACGCAAAGACAAACAGATGAAACTCAACTCCAAACCAACTTAAATGGAATCTTAACTCCTCTAACAATTGCAGAAACGAGTAGAATATCCAAGAAATTATGCAAACACGTTGAAAATGGAAAGAATTAAAAATATGCCAAAAAAACAAACAAACAAAGCTCGGAGACTAATAAACAAACGCGATACATGATACTAACCTGAGACGCCGGCGCCGGTGAGGGAATTGGAGCAACGCCGGTGAGAGGGGAAGAGAGCGCAGCGAGTTAGGGTTCAAGAAACCGTAAGCTGCAAAATGTTCAAATAGAAAGACTTTTTTTTACTTTTTAGAGCATCTCGTTCTTTTAAAGAAATTTAAAATGAAAAATCAAATTTTAAAATATGCAACAAAAATTACGTTTATTTTTATATCATTAAGAGTAAATTGCAAATTTGGTCCCTATGGTTTCTTTTTTTTGTGGTTTTGGTCCCTAAAAAAATTTTATTGCAAGAAAACCACCGTGGTATGCATTTCGTTGTGGATTTGGTCCCTGAGGCTAACTCCGTCAGATTTCCTTCCGTTAAGACCCCCATGTGACTTGCACATGAGGGCATTTTCGTCTTTTCGACTCTTTTTCACTAAAAACAAGAACAAATGGACCAAAAATGTAAGTTACTCTTTATTATTATTATTATTATAATAATAATAATAATAATTATTATTATTATTATTATATAGAGAGTATATATATATAGTAAACAAAGATCATCGGCCACCCACCCCCTTTCTTTTCCGACGAACTCCGCTCCGACGAACCCCCCCCCCCCCCGACGAACACCCTCATCACCGCCCATCTCCGGTCGATCTCCTTCACACCGACCATCTATCTCTCTCTTCTCTAACACTCGCCATCTTCTTCACTGTGGTATCCATCTCCGGCAACCAACCACCATAATCGAGCTCCATCTCCGGCAACCCACCATCATCGGCTCCATCTCCGGCGACCCACCATCGAGCTCAATATCATTCCCCTACTGTTGATAAACTCCCTCGTTAATATATATATATATACACACACACACATATATATAGCATAATCTATTGCACCACCCACCACCGACGAGCAAGGCACCGACAACCACCACTCACTCACTCACTCTCTCTCTCTCTCTCTCTCTCTCTCTCTCTCTCTCTTTCTTTGTATTATACACGAACGAACCTCAACCGGCCAACTGGCCCGCACCTGTGAGCACCGTCAACCACCATCTCCAACAACACCCGGTTATGAATTATGATGCTTTGGTACTGCTTCTGATTCATCTGTTTGTTTTCAATTTCCGATCTAGAGATATATCGATCCACACATTTTAACTTCCATACATCGATCTGGAGAAAAAAAACACAGGACCCTACTCCGGCTACCACATGCAACTCCGCTGGTCTCCTTCGGCCACCTCCGGTGGTCTTCTCCGGTGATCACACTCTCCTCCGGCAACCACAACACCACCTCCTGCACTCTCCGTCCATCCCCGTCCCCTCCCCTTCAAGCAACCACCTTCCGACCGGCAATCCGATTAAAAAAACCCAGATCTTGATCCGATCGTTAACCATCGAACCATTCAAATCATTTAGACGGGAAGAGGGGAGGATGTAAGAGTCGGTAGGGAAAAGTTGGTGGTGGACCAGTGGTGGTGGCGCCGGAGACGACGTCTTGGTCGGAGCTTGTCGCCGGGAAAGAAAGGAGGTGAGGGTGAGGGGGTCTTGGTCTCTGAGAAGAAAAGTGAGGGTGGGCCCTGTGTTTTATATATATTAGTGATTTCTAATATTGGTCCTTGTGGTTTTTGTCTTTAGTGAAAAACCAAAAAATGACCGAAATGCGCTCGTGTGCAAGGCACATGGAGGGGCTTAACGGCAGAAACAGAGACGACGTTAGCCTCAGGGACCAAATCCACAACAAAATGCATACCACGGTGGTTTTCTTGCAATAAAAAATTTTTAGGGACCAAATTTGCAATTTACTCTATCATTAATTATACTAGTAAATATTTTATATATTTTATAAAATATTATTTTTCTTCTTAAACATTTTATTAGGTTTTTATTGATGAAATACAATAGAAAAGTACTGGTAATTATTTTTTTTGGAGTTTTTCAAATTTGAAAAAAAATTATACTTTCTTTTTTATTTTCTTCGTTTTGAAGATATATTGGAACAATAAATTGTTCAAAATCCTGATTTTCCTTTATAAAAAATATGTTGGAGATGCTCTGATATTTTAGAACCGTCTAAATTATTATTTTTAGACAAACAATGCTTTTCTCCAGGGTTCTCTAACGGAGGACGTATTTATGGTCAAACCTCTTCGTTTTGTTAGTCAATCTTATCTTACTCATGTTTGCAAACTTCGTCAATCTTTATGGTCTCAAACAAGCTTAATGAACTCAAAGCATATCTTCTTACTCTTGGATTTAAAAGAATTGTATTCGACTCATCTTTATTCACTCTATTTTACAATCATGATCCAATCTACCTACTTGTTTATGTAAATGATACCATTATCATCAGCTCAAATACCACTCTCTTGAACACATTCATCTTTCAGTTCTCCTCTCGTTTATCACTTAAAGATCTTGGCAACGTTATATCTCCGTGGTGTAATTGATACCTTCTTGGCCAACACACATATTTCCAAGACGTTTTAATAGTGCTCATATGTCTAATGAGAAACCTATACCTTCTTATGGCCACAAATCCTCCTATCTACACAAATTGGAACCCTCTAGCCAACCAAAACAAATATTGAGGACTTGTAGTAACCTATATAATCTCAATTAACTAGAATTGACATCTCTGTTGTTGTATTATCTCAATACATGCACAAACCTACCAAAGATCTTGAGTTACTCTCACGCGACTATTAAGCTATTTTACATTAACAGGTACACAAGGTTTATTGTTCCGTCGAGACTCAACCAAATACTCTTAATGCTTTTTCGACTTTGATTAGTCAGGTGATAAAGACGATTACATTTCCACAACTTGGTACATTGTTTACTTATATTAGAATCCTATATCTTGGAGTTCCCACAAACAACAAACTCTCGCTCTTCAACCAAAGTTGAATACTGAGTTACTGTTGTGGCTACTCCTAAGGTCCTTTGGGTCCAAAACTTACTTTGTGAACTTGGACACTTACCCATAATCAAGTCAATCATCTAAACTACAAGGGTTGAGGCCCTGGGGGATGTGGTGGAATATCCCATCTGCCCATAGTTCGAATCCAGACGTACACAACAATTGTAGCCATTGAGTTTATCAGTGCTAATATAGTACAGTCATAATTTGTCAGGATTAATTCAGACATAGCCTTAACCTGGGATACCCTTCACAAAAAAAAGTCAATCATCTAATGTGATAATATGAGTGTTACATGTGTTGGTGCAAAATCCGAAGTTCCACTACAAAAATGAAACATTTATACCTTAGACTATCATTTTGGCAATCTCTAATGTATAGGGTGGGCCAATGGGCCTGGGCTCCCCGTTGTTAATACTTTCATGTGAATACAAGCCCATTACACATTTGCTCCTACTCACCCTCCGTCTAAGCTCACTCTGTCCACCCTCATCGACGTCGACCGGCTGACCAGATCAGCCCCCGGTCCGCCCCTCTCGACTCGACGACCCAGCGGCCTGGTACGTCTCTCCGCTCTCACCTCCGTTCACACACCACACTCTCTGCTCAGGTAACCTAAATAGGGTTTCCAAATTCAAATCGAAGTTTTCGAAATTGGTTAAGTTTTGGATTATAATCCTTTAAGTAACCATTGCTAGTGCTAAATTAGGAATCTTTTAGTTGATCAATGCTGTTAATCCTATTGCTCAAGTACTCAACTCTAATCCCCAATTTTTTCTGTGAACTTTTTTGTTTGATGGCTATTAATCTGAAATTGAATTATGTGAACGTTATTGTTTATTTGATGGTGTATGTTATCTATAAAACGTATTCATAACTCGTCATAGCTAGTTTGACCCTAATAAATCTGAAAATTGATATTGGCGATTGTGACAATACTCTTCTGGTTCATGTAATCATGTTCAGTATTTGCTACGTTGAGTGTGTAAATAAAGGCACGGGATTGTGTGAGAAGGAGAGTTAAGGTGAGAAGCATAAGAAGAGATCTGAATGTGCACCTAATGCGCATCCAAGGGTTGCGATCTCTTCTTATGCTTCTCACCTTAGCTCTCCTTCTCACCGGAACCCGATAAATAAATTTGGCCACAAGCAAGGCTTTTGAGAGGAAGTTGGAAGTTGCGGAAATATGGATGCTTAGGTGACAAGGATTATTTATCAATTGAATTAATTTTCATAAAATTGAATTCAGGATTGAATAATTTGTTTGCTTCTTACAAAATTAATGGGAGTATATTTTGTTTACCTCCTTGAATGTTAATTGGTATAAGTTATGGTTGCCTCTAATCCACTTGGGACCACATTTGGTAAGTCATGCATCTAGATAGCTTCTCAACATATACAAATTTATTACTATGAAAAACTTTTCGGGATCATACATTCATATGTTGGTGATTACCTAGAAATGTTCTTACATCCAATGATTCTTAGTTTTTTTTGATTGATTGTATTATTGTAATAGCCTTTTTTCTTTTTACTGTTTGCGGCTTTGTCAAATGTCAATATCAAAAACCACATCTGTATTCGCCTTGTGGAATTGGCCTTCTAACATCTTGTTCTTGAAGCTGAAGTTTGAATAAAAGTGTACTTCATTTATCTATAAAGCAAATAGACAAATCAATATCTCTATGTGTGATAAGAGTTTTTTCTTTGTTCATGGTTTGGTTAAGTTTTGATTGGCAATTTGGCATTGCTGTTTCAGGAATATCTATCGTAAATGGCAACAGCTACTTATCCCCCTCCTCCACCATATTACAGACTGTACAAGGATTATGACCAAAACCCTAGCTCGGCTCCAGAACCTCCCCCTCCTATCCAAGGGACTTACCTCCTATATGGTGCCAATTACACTGTAAAGTTCTTCATAAGAAAATTCTCGCATACTTTTTCAAATAACTTATGTTCTCTGATATACTGACATTGGGTCATGTTCAGGGGATAACCACAAAAAGATGGAAAAGTGAGGAACACCCTGATGATAGCCATCACCTGAACGGTAATGCACATGTGAATAAAAGTAATTTGTCTCGTATGCACACGTGCAAAAAAGGCACACATGTATAGAAACCAGAAAATACTTTAAATTACTTTTATGCACATGTTCATAATCATAGCAGACAGGTTATTAGGGTGTTGCTTAGTTTTTCATTTTTGTATGGTTTTCTCCTTTATCTACTGACATATGTTCACATATCGTTCTGATGAATAATTTCTTGAAATGTTTTCATGTTTGTGTAGTACTTATTCTGTTGCATCGGATCTTTCCTGAACAATTATTGCAATATTTCCACAGCTTGAAATTGGTGTTGAAGTCTACTGGCTTTGTGTCTGTTGGTGATGCTGACCAGTTCTTCATTGTTGTCAATTTTTTTGTGTAGACTGATGATGTATTGCCGACTTTGGAAGATCAGGGCGTTCGTCAGTTGTACCCCAAAGGCCCAAATGTTGGTATGTGATCCTTTCATTTCCCATTAAATTTTTTCATATCCAAACTACAATTTTCATGGGCATTTCTTATTATGTTTCAAGAAAGAAGTCTCTTTATGCCTTTGCACTTTGCTAACGGGCTGTGTTGCAAGATTTTCTAAGAGCATCTCCAATAAATTCTCTATAGTTTCTGTAAAATAAAGAACCAAAAGTTAAAATCTCTAAAAAAATTACATTCAACTCCAACTCATTCTTTATTTTAGAGATTTCAACATTAATTGTATTACTAAAAAATTCTATAATTTAATCATCCCGGTATTAAAATATTAAAATACACTTTTTAAAGAAAGACTTTGTATAAAATAACTAGTTTTGTACCCGCGTAATGCGGCGGGATATAAAATTTGAATAAATGTAAGCGAACATACCTACTACGATTTTATGAAGGGTTGCTAAATGCATTCGGTTGTATTTAAGGGATTTACAATGTATTTATGATTTTTTGAAGTTTTAAGATAGGTACATAGTTGACAAACTTGTTCTTCATAAAAAAATACAGAATAATTGAAATGGATTGTGGTAAAAGCATCTTTTGTCCTGCAAGTTTTTACCGGCTAAGATTCTTTTTTATCACTTACCAAGTAAGATTATTGGTTCTTGCGATTCATCTTACCAAATAAGATTCTTTGACTTTGTCATGCTCACCGATAAGGTAAGTGATACCCGGTAAGAATTCGGTAAATAACCCTCTAGACCATAGTTTTTTTTATTGTATGCAAAGAACTCCCCGAAAGGCAATTTTAGTAAATAACCAAATAAAAGCTTACGTGTTCATATTCTATTTCACTCCCCGATGGGCCATGATAACTTTCCTTTGAGCAATGTAGTTGTAGACTTAGGGACCGTTTACCAAACGCTTACCCGGGTAAGCTTACCAAGTCACATTACCTTACCGGAGGTACTTAGAGGCAACCAATAAAATTGAAAACTTTTATATGTTCAACAGTGAGGTGAAGGCATGTATAAAGTACAGTATGGCCACAAAAGGCAAATACATGTTATTGCATTATAAAGATGAAGTATATTATAATTCATTGCACATTTAAAATATGAATCTAATACATATAGGTAAAGAGATTCACATTACAGTGCCAACATACCATCAACCATTATTAATACCCATAATAGCCAATAATAATGTCAAGATTTGTGTAGTAGACCATTTCTTCATCAAAAACCATTTCTTTTACTTTCAGTATCTTCATCAAAAACCAGCACATGCCATTATTCTCTGAGGTAAATGAAACACAATAGCAAAAGCCAACAACTCAAGTCCTAATACACCGTAGAAAATGAAAAATGCCTTTACTTGTATATAGAGCTAACAGTGCTTTATAAGATGGTATACATGTGCAGGTAACATCAACAAAATAATTTAGGAAGTATGATTTCAGCTCTAAATACAAGACACAAAATAAATAATCCAACACGTTGCTTATGAACAAAGTACATCACTTCGTTAAAAGAAGAAAATTATCACTTAAGAAAAAATATGATTACCTGCCCTCTCAAGTTCAAAATAGGAGGGAAGTGTGATTTCACCTCTAAATACAAGACACAAAATAAATAATCCAACATGTTGCAAAACATGGCAACAAAATATCTAGAGAACACAACTTAAAAGAATAATTGGGGAAATAGAATATATTCCTTATTTTGTAGAGGTAGAGTTTATCCATTTTTGAAGAATCCGTAGAATTTCTTTTAACATTTCTATGTATGTGTAAGATACTCCCTCCCTCGCTCCCTCCTACTGTTCATCCATTAAAATTTAAGCCTCTTTTTAGCCTCCATTTATGCTCCAAGATCAAGTAAAATGTTTGATTGTGAATTAGGTGATAAGACTCGCCAAAAAATTAAAATTGTTGGAAGTATAATTTGGACGATTACCATTGTTACTTGTCAAAATTTCAAGAAATTATCAAAATATGAGAAGTATAAAAACACATCTACAAAATGGTAGAGATAGATACGTGATCAACAGGACAACAAAACCTGCTATATCTTGAGCTCTATGTCTTCTCTTTAACTCACATACTGCATCAAAACTGACTTAACTACTGCAAGTAAAACGAAACACAAAGAAACTAAGATCAGATCTGTGGTCACAATGGAAAGAGGGAAAAACGTAGATAATTTCATCATGGTCCAGCTTCTTGACGACCGTTTCTTCAAAGCCAATTTGCTCAAACCATCAATAAATAATATTAACAAAGATGAAATTTTGATTCACAACGAACCAATTAAGAGGTAACAAGAAACAATCTTTTTACCAAGAAGTATTCGTCTCACTTACATAAATACTTTGTTGCAACATATCTACTTTCGATTTAACATTTTACCTATGCATTAAGCTATAGATAGAAGTTGACACATAAACATAAACCAATAAAAAAGACATATAAAGAGTTCATATTGCTTGGCAAAAACTTACTTAAGTAGAAAAGTTTCTAACTTTTTCTTGGTGTCATTTAATTTTACTTTGAAGATAGTTGTCATTCTAATATCCAATCTTAGATTCATACTTCGAAGGCCAGCTTGTAATTGATATTAGAAATAACAACCAACTTAACATTGCATGAAACCATGTAAGTTTTTGTGCATTCTTTTTTACTTTGGATCATTTTTGAAAGGTCCGTAAGAAGTGGGTTTATGCCATATGTAGAAGTATTGTGAGTTACCTGGACAGTAACTTTGTGCTGATAAAATAAATAGAAGGGGAAGCTATAAAAGATGCGGATACTAAAAACAGGATGATACAAACTTTAAATATGAAGGAAATTTTCAGAAATAGCAATTGAATGACAACCACTGAATGGATAGTGATATCGTTTGTACAAAAGAAAGTAAAGATTAAGTATATTTGTGAGTGGGATTTTGATAACCATGTGTGCAAAATGGACAGATTCTTGATGCCCTGTAAGTACTTGACAAAAAATGGTTAAACATGTCGAACATATGTAGAATGTCAGACCAGAAATGCACAAAAAACTGTTTCTAAAAGATTGTGCATGAAATAGCAGTACATTATGCTTAAAAAGTTGTTTTTAGGACTTTGGTGGATTTGCTTTATAAGGTAGTATAGATAATAATTTAATCTCATTGGTGGGAATTGAATAAAAAATCATCTCTCTCCTCACATCAAGTTTTAGAGAATTCTCTAAATTGGAGTTTTCTCTAGTTTAGAGAATAATATAGAGAATCTGTTGGAGCAGAATAGAAAACAAAATCTCCAATTTCTCTATTTTAGAGAATTTGTTGGAGATGCTCTGATAAATTAGTGGATGTCCTTAAGTTCCCTTTCAGTAGTTAGAAAGACATTTATCTTGGAAGCATATTGATGTGACCCACATCTTTTTCCAGATTTCAAGAAGGAATTGAGGTCACTAAACAGGGAACTACAACTGCATATTTTAGAGCTCGCTGATGTTTTAATAGAGCGGCCATCACAATACGCAAGGAGAGTGGAAGACATTTCTCTTATGTTCAAGAATTTGCATCACCTTCTCAATTCATTACGTCCACATCAGGTACAAGTCTTCTTGCCACTTGTTTATATATATATATATATATATTACATTTTTCATTTCAAGATCTAATTAGGGTCTGTTTGGTTGGTTTTTCATTAAGTTCTGTATGGATAAAGTTGTTAGTGTGGATTAATCTGTCTTTATAGATCGGGAAGATTTTTTCACAAATGGAAGGAGCGTTTTTCTAATTCTCTTCATGGAACAAGGTGGAACAAGATGAAACAAACCTATATTTTACCAATATAACCTGAAAATAATACCCAATTCTCTTCTAAAACATCAAATACGTCTCTCTATTTACATTTTATTCATTTTCTAAATTTTATTTATTGTATTTTATTCTCTTTAAACTTTCACTTTATTGTCCTGAAAACATTGATTTTTTATGGTTTCTATATCTTGATTAATTTATGTAATTTATTAAATATTAATAACAATAATAAAATAATATAGAAGCGGTATAAAATAAAATTTTGAAACTACATAAACCTTTTATTTTGGTGTCATATTAATCGTCTTGACGAAAACTATCTAGTGATATATTTTGTTATAAAAGTATTTATTTTACCTATAATTTGATAAAAAACATAAATTAATCAAAATATATAAACAACTCATTAGAGGTAGATTGGCCATTTAATCTGTTCTGTTCTGTCCAGTTGTGTCTTACGCTTACCAAACGTTGAACGGCTGTTCTGCCCTATCCTACCCTGTCTAGATACCAAACACACACTTGATAAATAAGTCACTATCTATATCATTAAAACACTGCCAAACAGTCATGTATAGTTGACTGAATAAGCTACGAGTCCCATATATGCTCGTTAAGCTGCTAACAAAGACGCTCTTATTCAAACACCAAATGTAACACCTTTTCAGGCCAGAGCAACACTGATTCACATACTCGAACTTCAGATACAAAGACGAAAGCAAGCTGTGGAGGACATAAAAAGGTATTTTCCCTTTATGAATAATTTTCCGGCTTATTGATTTAGGGATTATGCCACCATTGAACTTGTGAACCCTATGAGATTTAAAACCAAAGATCCCAGATAAGAGGCTTAAATACGGGAAATTGACCAAAATAGTCGATCTCTATAACCAAATTCATTTTTAGCCACTTTTGGCGTCAAATTTTCATTTTAGCCAGAGTTACGCATTTGCGTAAAACCTATTTTCAGTTAAAAAGAAAAGAAAAAGAAGTTCTTTACGCAAATGGGGATATGCAAATTTGTGTTCAAAATTTTCTTTTTCTTTCTTTTTTTTAATCTGAAAATAGGCTTTACGCAAATGCGTAGCGTAAACATTTGCGTAAACTCGGGCCAAAATGAGAATTTGATTGAAAAAATGGCTACAAGTGAATTTGGTTGGGGAGATTGGGGTCAATTTCCCCTCAAAAAGCTTTCCCTCCTAACAGAAGTATACTTCATAACTTTTAGGTTGTGGCCTGTGGGTTCAACGTATCTATCGGTGACCGCTTAAAAAAATAAACTAACTTGGATATCTATGAAATGTTACAAATAGGAAGTCTATTTGCATATAAATATATATAGGGACGAGTTCAAATGAAAATCTGCATGTGAGGACAAAGGAGAGCGCGACACGTGTCCCCTGCGTCCAAGGGTTATTCATCCTCAATAGATAATGGTCATGTGTTATTCATATTGAATGTTGTGTTATTCATACCAAATGTTGTATCATCAATTATGAATAGTGTGTGAACTTCACCTTCGTTATTCATACTGAATGAGACACGTGTCGCACTCTTCTTTGTCCTCACGTTCGCATTGAAAAATGAGTTTTCATTTGACCTTTCTCTATCTCGCTCTCTCTCTCTCTCTATATATATATATATGTATATATATATATTGCTGTTACTCTGAGGAATAATAGTCTGTTTTCATGGCAAACAAGTTTTGAGAGGTGATATATTGTTTGTATGGTTATTAGGAGAAGAGAAGAAGCTCAAAGACTTCTAAAGGAGGCAGTTGGAACATTGGAGGGTTAGTGAAACCAAAGCATACCACCTCTCAGATTTCACCATGGCTTTCTTTCTAATTTCTTCAAAAGTAGCAGAGGAGATGTGATTATTGAAAGGTGTTTGATCATTAACCACTATTAATATATATATATATATATATAATATGTTTTTTTAAATTTAAAACTTTGTATTTAATTTAAAAGGTTGGTATGATCCTAGATTGTTAATGACTTGTTTTTGTTAGTCGTAGGTGTTCGGACCAGTTTACATAAACACATACTAATCTTATGATGTCCTTAAAATAAGAGTCGGGAAAATTCCACTGGCCTAAAGAGATTCGAACCAATAATGAATAACCTATGGGGGGATCCCCTAACTTGGGAGCTGTTTTGCAAATGTTGGTTGGTAAGAGTATCATCTTTACTTACCTTATCGAGTAATGATAATTTTGGGGATGTTCATAGGTTAAAATCTAATCGATTTAGGTGGATCTGATCCAATCTATTCATCCACTTAGGGGTTGTTTACCAAAACTTACTTGGGTAAGTGCTTACTGCAACATTCAAGACTATCATTTACTTACAAGGTAAAATTTTAGTCTACCAAAATGATATCCTATGCAACAATTTATCCGGTAAGTGCTTATCGTGGTAAGAGCCGTCGTCGTCACTTATCGTGTAAGACTCTCGGTCATTGCCTTTGCTCTTACCGAGTAAGATTCTTGGTCCTTGCCATATTCATCTGGTAAGGTAATATGACTTGGTAAACGCTTACCCGGGTAAGCGTTTGGTAAACAACCCCTTAATGTTGGATTTTGTCATTTGATCCAATCCAATTAACATTGGATACCTGATTCAAAGAGTGGATAAAATCTATTGGTAAACGGCCTGAAATTAACATTGGCCCCTTAATATGACTTGGTAAACGCTTACCCGGGTAAGCGTTTACTTACCTTATCGTCTTCAAAGATGGAGATTGTTAGTATGCTGATTTGCTGAATTGTTATCTCGAATACAAAGAAGGAAATTGTTAGACCTGCAATTATTGTATCCGAGATCACTCCTATTTAAGATGTGAAGGGCTAAAGCATAAAGTCATTAAAGTCAATATGTAAAGTTTAATTGTTAGGAATATTTAATAGTAAGGAAGATTTTAATTGTTTCCTTATTCTAATTATAGTATAAATATAATGTCGCATTGCATTCTAGGGTTAACGATTTTTCTACTTCATAGATAGCCACACATATCGAGTATAGAGAGAATTTCAAATTGTTCTTCATTGTAAAACATGATTATAAGTTAGATATATGACTTGATTGATTTATCATGAGATTGTTGATTATTCTTGTTTAATTTATATCGTTACCTAATCGAACTGGAATATTCACACTATACAAAAGTGGAAGTTGCTTCGTAGTAACAACTTTTCCAATCTTTCATTCAAGTTTTAACAAAGATCATACAATACTTCTTTACAAGCTAGCCTCTTGCTAAAAGTGTTAAGGGGTGATGGACTTAAGAATAAGACTGGCTACACACCCCAACTTGAATGATATAATGATAATCTCGTAAGAGATACCAATAAACAATGGAAGTTGTGTTAGTCCAGGTATAAAAGGAGAAAGTTTGTGTCTAAACACAAACCATAAGTCCAAAACACTTTGGGTCCGTTTGGTTTGCGGGAATGAAATGAATTTGAGGGGATTTGGATTTCAAATCCATTTCAATTCTATGTTTGGTTTGTCGGATTGCCCGCATTTAAAATCCTAGGATTCAATTGAAATCCTACAAACATAGGATTTTGAAATCCTTGGTTGATGCTCGGGATTTCACGGGATTTCGTAGGATTTGTACGAAATAATGTTTAAAAAATGTTAAAAACATTTGTTTTGTAATAATTGATTAATAAAAATGTAATTTAATTATTTTTATAATTTTATATGAATTATTTATAAATAATGGAAATCCAATTTCATTCCAAATCCTACAAACTAGACACACCTATGATTTTCAAATCCATTCCAATCCAAATCCCTCCGGATCTAAATCCTTCCATGAATTCAAATCCCTCAAAAATAATCCCGCAAACCAAATGGATTCTTTGAGTTGTGGTTCGTGGATATTCAATATTGTGCATCCCTTTGATGTTAGAAGAGTGGATAAAATTTAGGGAATTTAATTAAAATAACCATTTTTTAAAAATGTATTACCTAAATAAACAATTTTCTTTTTGACTTTACAAAAATAACCAAAAGTTACTCGATTTTAAAAAAAGTACTCGATTTCGAAAACTTGTGATTTTATTAATTTAAATTTACATGTTTTACCCCTAGAGTTAGTTAATAAATTATTTTACATCCTTTACTTTTTAATTTTTCATTTTTACACCCTTATCACATTAATGTATATAATCGTATATCAATTAAAATACGTTTTAATTTTTATCAAATTACACCATGAAAACTGTCTCGTCAATACCTTCGAAATGAGCCTAATATTGAATATTTTTGGATTTAATTATATATATTTTCGAAAGTATATAATTTAAACGTATTCGAAATGAGCCTAATATTTACAAGTATTCGAATCGAGTACTTTTTTAAAATTCGAGTAAAATTTTAAAATTCAAGTAACTTTTTTAAAAATCGAGTAACTTATGGTTATTTTTGTAAAATAAAAAAAATATGATTGTTTAGGTAATACATTTTTTAAAAATGGTTATTTTAATTAAATTCCCTAAAATCTATTATTAGTGTCAAATCCTTAGATGCATGTTCACATTATTAGTTGTAGTTCACCACTCATAAATACTTTCACAACTTCACCATCTGAAATAAGTTTTTTGTTTGATTGAAGAAAGTCGGGATTTTCATGTCTATGTGGATTGACATTACAAAATAAATTACTTTTATCCATAAAAGGTTGCCCAGAGAAATTTTCGTCCGTAATTATCCACGGATCATCCAGAAAATACCAATGGTTCGGTAAAATTCGATGATTTTCTAGAAAATACCAATGGATCACCCTGAGAATCCCTGAGTAATCTGTCACTGATTTCAATTACCCACCAACAATTTACTCACCAATTTTTGTGACGTTTTATGAGAAATCACTCTTTAACGACATATTTTTTAGGAAAAAATCCGTAGGCATTTGTTTAGCAGTGTGATAAATGTATACTTGCACATGTCTTCATTTACTAGTAGTCTGGAAGAATTTATTTCATATAGGTCTTGCAACACTATGTCTTACCCGATTTCAAACTTATTAGTTGTAGGTTTAAAAGAGTTAGTTTAGTCGGTATATTTGCAGGTTCGATTTAATAATATCCGATTTTTTTATGACCCTTAAATATAATAAGTTGTAACATCGAATTTGAAGATATTTACATTAATAAATGGTAATATTAAATAATTCTTTTAAGAGTTTTTAATAAATGTTTTATGAAAACACATAAATCTATTATGGTTAGTCCAACCGGTTACACTTACAACCGGTCATGATTTTTCTAATATTTGAATGGATGGATAGAATGAATGGAAAAAAATCTCCTACACCAAACTTCCCTACACTATAGGTGTCCATCAATTGAAATTTAACATGTGGCATTTTTTTAATAATTATCTAAAAATTGTTTTAATCACTAAGAACATCTTCAAGAACTTCCCCAAAATGGAGAAAAAGGGGAATATGAAAATTTTGGACAAAATTTTTGCTCCAAGAGGTTCTTCAAAATGGAGAAATTAGGAGAGAGAGTGAGTTTTTCTCCAAATATGGAGTTAACTCCAAAAATGATTACCAAATGAATTGACCAATAAATTTTTTGAAAAATAAATATTTAATGAGAGAAATAATATTTTAATAGATGATGCAATATTTTAATATTATTTTGGAGAAATTATACGGAATTTGTTGGAAATGAATGCAATTTTTTTAAAGATTTTGTTATTTGCTTCTCCATTTTAAAGAAATTATAGGGAAATTGTTGGAGATGCTCTAACGGAATCATAACTTCCATTAGACTCCTTCGTTTAGGAATATCATTTATTTTTATCATCTTTACATATTTATTAAAGTTTCTCATACATTAAATAAAAATGTATTTTCTAAATCCCACTTTTTAATTCGTTTTTCTTTTTCTTTTTACGTTATACAAATTAATTTATATATATTCCATAACACTTTTTATTTATATATGTATTAAGTGTTTTTATTCTATAATTTTTATTAAGAGTTATATTTATAAATAAAGAGGAAAGTTTAAATTCGAACTCAAATTTGGTTGTGAACGTGAGGACAAATGAGAACGCGATACGTGAATAAGCATTATTCAGACTGAATAATCACTATAAAAATTTTCATGAAGTGTTGGAGAAAATGATCGTGTTTGCCAAGGAGATCATAGTTCCTACATCATTCAATCCTAATCCGGACATCCCAGGGAGTAATAGGAGATTATGACGAATATTTAAGGTAAATAATAATAATATTTTCTTACTAACTTTAATGTAGGGAGCAATCGGCGCTCTTGATGGAACTTTAATACATGTTGTTGTTCCTATTCAAGAACAACATTTATATAGAGGACGAGGAAATGGTGAATGTTATCAAAATGTTATGGCAATTTGTGACTTCAACTTGATTTTTACATTTGTTGTTGTCGGGTGGGAAGGGGTATTGAAAGCACGTTTTCCAATATTGAAAAGAATGACACCTTTTTCACTTGAGCTTCAAAGAGATGTTCTTGCATGTTTTGCTGTTCACAATTTCATACGAAAGGAAGGTTTAAGTGATGAGTTATTTTCTGAATACGACCAAATCAATGAGGAAGGGGACAATGACGATGATGAGGATGACGAGGTTCAACCGCATCGGAGTACCGCAGACCAGTCATATATGACCACTTTAAGAGAAGAAATTGCAACACAATTAATGCAAAATGGAGATTAATTTTAGTTGTTAGAAGACTTTGTTCATGTTTTCTTTTGTATTTGAATCAATTGACGTATTTAAGTTGAATTTTTGAATGTGTAACAATGGATGGTAGTATAATTTAATTAAAATAAATAGATGCTTTTATAAATTCACCCGTCTAATATGTTGATGAATATAATGGACAATTATATATGTTCAGACGTTTGTCGGCATACAAAAACAAACAGTCTGATTGATTCAGATTTCAGACTTCAACACCACCTCTTATTAATCAGAAGTGAAATCAGACTTCAGACTTCAGCACCTCTTAAAAAACAAACGCCACCTTAGTTTTATTCGGTCTGAATATTTCTATGATTATTCAGTCTGAATATGACACCTGTCGCGCTCTCATTTGTTCTCACGTTCACAATCAAAATTGAGTTCTCATTTGAATCCTTCACCATAAATAAATACATGTTATGTATATATATATATATATATATATATTTTTTACAGATTTTATATGACTCATGAAAGTCCAGTTAGAAAAACAAGTATGACTGGATTATTGTTACAAGTTAAGTCGATAAGTTGAATCTACGTCAACTGAATATGCAAGTAGTCAAATTTTAAAGAATTTTTAAAGATTTGGCTTAATGAGTTGGTGATTTTTCAAGACTGAAATAGGTTGACATGTTTGGAATTTAATTATTACGTCATATATTAATTACATTTGTAATGCTAAATTAGTTAATATGTTTTGGATTTAATTATTATGTCAAATATTGGTTATTTCATATAGTTTTAAATACATGACACATTAAAGTCCAATTAGAAAAACAAATATAACTAGATTATTGTTATAAGTTGAGTTTACATCCACTCGATATGAAAGTAGTCAATTTTTCAAGAATTTATAAAAACTTGGTATTTCTCAAGACTAAAATAGGTTGACATGTTTAGAATTTAATTTATTACATATAAATATATTTATAATGCTAAATTAGTTTACATGTTTTCAATTTAATTATTATGTCAAATATTGGTTATTTCATATAGTTTTAATATTTTAGTCTATAACTCAACCGATTAATTGTTATAAAAAAATAAGTACAATTTTTAATGTTTAAGAGTAGAACAAACAGATTTCAATAATAATTTTTTAAACATTAACTTTAGAAGCATTTAGATTAGATTTAAATTAAAAATAAAACTTAAATTGGAAATACAATGTATTATTAAAACTAGAAGGGTATTCGCGCAATACAGCAAGATCCATCTTAATTTTGATGTTTTGTTTTATTTTTTTTGTCTCTACCGATGTTATAATAAGATTTATTTTTGTGTACTTTTTTTAATTCTATTTTTTAATTATAATCTAGGTTTAATAATGAAATAATATATTTTGGTTTAATAATATAATTTTTTATAAATATAATAAATTAAACATTTTGTTAGAGTTGAATGATAATCCTTATTATATGTTAGATTTTTTATATTCAAAATTAGATGTTTATCTACATAGTTAGTTATATAGTTAGTTACACGAATTCAAACATTAAGCTTTAATAAGTTGTACCAATACATGTATAACTTGTATTGTTGAATTTTAAGTAATTATGCTTTAATCAATTGTACCGATTGCATAATAATATGTTTTTAAGAGTTTTTGGCCAAATGTTTTATAATATAGTATTATAATATAGTATAGATAGGATTATAAATGATTAACCCTAAGATTAATATAAACAAATATATAAAAATAATAAAAAGAAGGTGATAGAAAAGATGAATCATTTAAAAGATGATTATAAATATAAAATATAAATTAATTTGTATAACGTAAAAAGAAAAAAAAAACGAATTAAAAAGTGGGATTTAGAAAATATATTTTTATTTAATATATGAGAAACTTTAATATATATGTAAAGATGATAAAAATAAACAATATTCCTAAATGAAGGAGTCTAACGGAAGTTATGATCCCGTTAGTGGTTAAAACAATTTTTAGATAATTATTTAAAAATGCCACATGTGAAATTTCAATTGATGGACATCTTCGATGTAGGGAAGTTTGGGTATAGCAGATTTTTTTTCAGAATTATTAACCCATAAAAATGGGTTTAGCTATTTGATCGTAAATCCGCCTAACTAGGCTATCGCTTGTCAGCTTCAGTCCCTGTTGATTCGGAATCGTGGGATGAGTAGATGTAACAGATGATGAATCTTTTTTTTTCTACCTCTGTCACTCTATCTTTGTCAGTGCCTTATATTAATAACTGATGAATCAAAAACAAACTGTCAATTGATATTTTTTATTATCCTCGTATCTGGAAACTTAGGTAAGTTTTTTAAAAGAGTTCTAGTTATTATAACTATATAAAAACGTGCCTATTCCTGAATTAATTCGAATTGCTATGGATAGCCAGGAAACGTTTTTATCACTCGTTTCTCAACTGCCCAATGTTAATTGAAATAGTAGTTGCAAGGTGTAAACTGCTATTGAATACCCTTTTGAGGGTGAATTTCCCATTAACTTCTCTAGAACCAATAGCACCCCTACAAAACAAAGGGAGAGGCTATGCATACTGAAAGCATTCGTTTTAGCCTCCCGCTTTAGTCTCCCTAACGGTCGACCTTAGTCTCGCTCCTCAGCTCGACGGTTGTAGCACTTGTCCGAGTAAAAGATCAAACAACAACGGACTAAGTCTAATCTCGTATATGAACTAATCTCATTCTGGGGCAATGTCATATGTGACGATCAATCTCTTTCTCAACCTGTTGACTTAACAGTTTGACCGTTCCACTCGTGCTTCTTGAAAGGAAAGAAATAGCTCAACTGTTAAGGAGAGAGAGCACTGAGCTACACTCATTATGCCCGACCATTCCGACTCGTAAGTCACTTTATAATCAATGTATAGAATAACTTAGATTCAGTCCGGGCATTAGGTGTACATTTCTCTGTGCTAAAGGGGGTTATGTGAGGCTCCACTCTATCCTGTTGATAGCTGGAGGAAGAGGGAAAATAGGAATAATACCCTGCTTTAGGGGGACTCAAGTAGATTCCCTCATCTTTCGCAACTCGATTCCCTCATCCATAAGGACAATGGGAAATACGAATCCCTAGGACAATGGAAAATCTTTATACCTTTCCTTCGAGTGCCCATGCCATTAGACTATGTACTGGGCTCTCTAGAAGGTAAAGCAGGAAGAGAGTAGCTGACATCAACCATAAAGCCCACTCTATCCTGCTGCCCAGTAAGAGGGAAGAGGTCAAAAGTAAGATACTATTTAGAATACCATTATGAATTTCATTTTTTTTTATCCCTATAGAGTCGCATATTTGGGCAGGGTATTTTTTCTAATTTCTTTTGGAGCTCTAATGGAGAAGAGAGACATCATTGGGTGTCATGGGAGACCATTTGTTGTCCTAAGGAGGAAGGGGGTGTTAGAATTCGTTCGTTACATCAAGTGATGCAAGCCTTGCACATAGGCGTGGAATTCTATACTATAAAGGGGACTCTCTTTTCTTTGGGCTATGTTCATGCGAAGCAAATATGGTGCCCCTCACAGGGCTGTTCTCTCTTCAATTCCTAGGAGTGCTTCTCATTGTTGGAGAGCCGTCCATGCCCAGCTGGACTTTGTTTTATCCCACGCCTTGTGGTCTATCGGTAAAGGTAACATTTTTTTGGCATGATATGTGGTTGAATTCTCCTCTGCAGGTAGACAACCCTCCTCGGCCTCATATCTCTGTCAAAGAGGCCTTCAATGACCCCAATTTGATGGATGAAATTCTGAGTATTTTGGATCCTATCTCCATCCAATAAATTCAATCTACGCGGGGCTGTCTAGGTTGTTGGATCCACGTTTTTTAATATGTTCATGTATATTTAACAAAAAAAAATTTAAAAAGAATTTCCTTAAATGAAGAATAAAAAATCAACATTTACATTTTTTTTACATTTAACTCTAACAAATTTTCCATTTTAGATATTACAACATTATTTATATTATTAAAATACTCGCTATATTTAATTAAATCTTATTTCTATATTCTACTCATTTAATTTCATATACTCTTATTATCGGTGAGAATAATAAAAGATCATTTCTCACTCAAAATCATTATAGGGAGTTCTTAAAATTTTGGAGAATTTTATCTTCTTTCATACTTTCTCCATTTTGGAGGAGGTTTTTGTAACACCCTAAAAATTAGAGTAAAATAAAACCGAATAATATAATGCGGAATATATAAAATCACCCAAAAATGGGGAGGGAGAGAGTATGGGAGTTTACACCTAGACAAGGATACTAAAATAACAACCTATTAATCTATACAATTCGGAATATAAATTACATTCGGGTGTTACTAGCAACCTCAAAAATAATAGTTCTAATAACTCCAATCATGTACTCTCTAAGTACATTCCTCAAAAGGTGCCTCCACCGACACTACGCTCCACTCCCTTCTAGGGAGCCCCTCCAACCCGATCACCTGCTATGCCACATTTAAAATCAAGTGTTAGGCTTACGCCTAGTGAGAACAACAGTTAAATGGATAAATGAGTGAAATATTTAAACAACGAAACAGTTTAGTTTATCCCATTTAACTCGACTTGAAAGCTTACTCTTGGTGAGCAAGGATCTTTTAAAAACAATCGGGGGAGACCCGATATTCCATCTTGTGCAACAGATACAAATGTAGGTCACTACTAGATGTTCAAGCTATTCATAGGAATCAATGGCAACTGCAACTCCAGCTAATGGCCTCCGATGACTCCTACTAAGCCCGTGCAATAGGTCAATGGCAACCGGCAAATCTCCGGTTAATACACTAAAGTGCAAAGTCCCCGATGATCCCCCGATGCACCCAACGTAGTCAATGGCAATCGGTAATTACCGACTAAAACACCTAAGTGTAAGGCCCCCGATGACTACAATTGAAACCAAAAAGGGACAAAAATCCCGTCTTAAAACCGACTAAATGCCTATGGATCCATTACATAATAGTCTACTCTCCAAATACATCAAACGAGACGTATTTATAGTTTTCTCAACACCGAAAACGCTTACAACATCATTTCTCTTTGAAATACACTTTCCACCAAAAGTTAGGTCAAAACATTTCGTTTCCAAAATCAAGGTTTATCATTATATAAAGCCTTCTCAAGTATTTTAAACCAACTAAAATGTTCATTTCATCATCCAGCTCAAAAATCCCCAAAATACCTCATTTTGACCTAAAACCTCCAAACTTAACCAAATACATAAACTCTTGACAATATAAGTTTAAAATCAACGAGACACAAGATTTACAACATGTATTTGAGATTAAAGTGTTTGGATTTGAACTCACAAGGCTGGAGTTAGGAGAACCCTAGAAAAGCTCTTAAGAAGATGGAGGTGATCAAGAGATCTGAAAGGAATCAAGAACACCACTACTTGAAGCTTTAATGGTGGAATCGGCTCTTGGATCTTCACTTAATGCAACAATCAATGCTCTTTGGAAGGGGTAGGTGAAGAGTTATGAGCCCTAAAAATCGCCTCTGATCTTTTGCTCCCGACACTGATAATTGTAACTGATAAAATGAGAAATAGGGCTGAAAATCGCACCTTATTGTGCCCTGAACCCCTCAAGGGCGATACTGCCATGCTATGCTGCCATGGCAGCATCGCCGGAAGCATAGCCGAGAGTGTACCGTAGGTAAAATCCATAAAAACCCAAATTTTAAGCCAAGGGCGATACTGCCCTGCGATACTGCCACTGGCAGCATCGCCTGGCAGCCTAGCCAGAGAGTCCCGCGCGCGTTTTGCTTAGTTTTCGTTCGTTTTTCTCCGATCCAAAAGTAACCCAACATAAAATACTTTTAACCCTTCCATTTAATTGTAAAATTACATTTTATAAAGCCATGATCATAACTTTTAGATACGAATTTTCCGGGTGTTACAGTTTTGGAGTAAAGAAAATCCCAAATATATTTATTTTCTCCGTTTTTGAGAATCTGTTGGAGATGTTGAGTGTAATCAAATCGGATCTATGTTAAAACCTTACCCATTAACATGTTTACTTATTGTGTTCTTTTGTTGATACTTATTTTTGTTTTTTTCACTCTTCTCTAAGATACACTATTTGTCTATCGCTATCGCCCATGTACAAACTCCTCCTCACTTGATATGCTATAATTAGAAGCTTCAAATGGAACATGTGTGTCATCTAAATTCGTTTTTATCATCCATGATGGCACTTTTGGGATAGGGAGAGTGATAGATGAGCTACCAAGCAACATGATAACAACCTCGTCCATTGTCGGCCTATCTGTTGCTTCTTCTTGAATACACAACAACCCAATGTGGATAAATCTCGTCATCAAACTTGCATCTGCAACAATTCTGACATCAATTATATTTTCAGATTTTCCTTCCACCCAATTTCTCCACACCTACAATAATTCAACATATAAGTAGCTATTTCCACCATGAAAAATGAAATACATTTCGGCATTTCAAACTTGATCAACTTCTTTCATTCTTTATTCTTCATTTAATATGATTTCTTCTTTCACAACGAAGTAAGACCCACAACAAACAAAACCAAACAACCCAATATATATCACTTGAAAGTAGGATTTTAGAAGGGTAGGATGTACACAATCATGCAGATCTTACCTCAACCACTACGATCGAGAGACTGTTTATATGAAGACCCCCTGGCTTATGCATGACACAAGATGTGTAGAAGCAAATAATAAGATAGATAATAAAACAGGCAAATCAAAAATTATAACAAATTAAGTAATGGTATTTCAGTGTGTGCACGATTCAAAGGGGGTGTAAGTAGACAAAATAATAAAATAAAACATGTAATTATATAGAACTAATATATAGTATCAACTCAAACATGTACATATGACTAGTAAGAAAGTGAAACAAGAAAGACAAGTCAAAGTCCCCAACACATGTAGATATGACTTTTTTTTGAACGGTAAGTTAGTAGTTAGTGATTCGAACCCACAGTAACATCCATATGGGCAGTATGCGGGACCCGAATCTTCGCCTTAGGGGATAAAACCCCCACTCCTCCACCATTTTTAGGAAAACCACCACTCTCAAGGCTCGAACCCGAGATCTTGAGAATGTTGTAAAAACCCCGGTACCACTAGGCGCCTAGGCCAGAGGCCCTTTGGTACATGTAGATATGACTAACAAGGGCATCTCCAGCCCAAAACACTAAAAATGGTGGGTCTCTTGAACACTAAAAAAATTCAACTTCAACCACACACTAAAATAAAAACACTAAAAACACTTTTAATAATAAAATAATATATCTATTTTTTTATTATACTATTTAATTAATTTATAAACTATTAATCTTTATATGTAATTAGTAAATTTTGAATAAAATACTAGTATATTTTTTTAGTGTTCTACTTTATTGGCCTTCAAATATAGAGGTCAACAATTTGCACCTCTACATTTTTTAGTGTTTTAGTGTTGGATTGGAGATGAAAATAACACCATTTTTGTGTTTTTAGTGTTTATGGAGGTCGGTTGGAGATGGTCTAAGACCATCTTCAACCCACCACTAAAAACTCAAAAATCACAAAAATGAGGTTTTTTTCATCTCCAACCCACCACTAAAACACTAAAAAATATAGAGGTGCAAAGTGTTGGTCTCTATATTTGAAGGCCAATAAAGGTAGATCACTAAAAAATATACTAATATTTAATTCAAATTTTCTAATTATATATAAAGATTAATAGTTTCGTAAGTTAATAAAATAGTATAATAATAGATATATGTATTATTTTATTATTACAAGTGTTTTTAGTGTTTTTATTTTAGTGTGATTGGAGTTGGGGGGGTTTTATTGTTGAAGAGACCCATTATTTTTAGTGTTTTGGGTTGGAGATGCTCTAAGAAAGCTTATTTACCTACTCTCTATCAATGTTTTAAAACCCGGGTTAACCCGACCGGTCGAACCGGTTGGACCGGAACCCAGGGTGGTGACCGGGTTAACTAACGTCGGGTTGATGCATATGACCGACCCGTTTCAACCCGGCCGGGTTTCTCAAAAACCCGGTTAAACCGGTGGTAAATTCGTTTCTCAAACCCGGTTAACCCGTTTTATATTAAAATTCAAAAAGAAAAATTTAAAAAATGTTTGTTATGTGTGTTTTTAATGTATTTGGATTGATGTAAAACTTGTTGTTTGCGTATTTTTAATGTTGGAACTTGTGGACATCAAATTATTACTTTATATATGTGTATGTACGCAGGAAAATGAAAAAAATACAAGAGATTAAGAGAATTATTGAAACCGGTTAACCCGGTGGTTGAACCAGTTAACCCGGGACCCGGTCACCACACCGGGTCAACAAAAAACCCGGGTTTTAAAACATTGCTCTCTATACTTATGATGACACCCTCTATAAATGAGTGATGTCATATGCACATCTATCTATATCAAAATCAAATCGAATCATTCATTGAAAATGTAAAAAATAAAGTGTTCATGTTGATGTACGTGAGGAAGCAAATAGTTGGTAGATGTGCAATAGTCTACCCCTATATTAATAATTGGTGTTGCTAAACGCACATCGTTTTTATATTGGAATTATGTTAAATCATAACAAATTAAAAAAGGTTACTTAGTTGATGTGTGTGAGGATAACATTAACAAGTAGCAAATAATACTTACACGTTCTTCAATGCCTATGTTGGTATGGAGAAATTCATAGTTTGCATTACGCCCGCTTACAATTTCCAAAACCAACACACCAAAACTAAATACATCAACCTTGGTTGACAACGGTTTGTTGCTAAGTATCTCAGGTGCCATATGTCCCCTGTCAAATATTCATATGTTAACAACAACCAACATTATAAATTACTAAGGACCGTTTAGTTTGCTCGATTTGGTGGGATTTAGAATTGGATTTCATTCTAATTTCACATTTGGTTGAAAGGAAAGTCTGGAATTGAAATTCCACAAACGTGGATTTAGAATGCTATGGGGGAGTTGGCGTTCTGAGGGGTTTCATAGGATTTGTTTGCAATAATGTTTTAAAGTATGTTAAAAACACTTGTTTTGTCATAATCAACTAATTAAAATTTAATTTAATATTTCTATATATTATTTATAAAGAACTTAAGTCAGTTCCATTCCTAATCCTACAAACAAAGCACACCAAATATTTCAATTCCTTTTGATTCTAAATCCTTATAAAACATTTTGTCAAACCAAACAAACCCTGAGAAATAAAAATTCACAAACATGTATGCATTATGATTTTTATTGATGCTTCTTCAATGAATAAGTAGGAATATTACCTGGTCCCATGAATCCGAAAAACGTCAATGAAATCAGGGTCTTGGATTTTGGAACATCTTGAAAACCAAAACCCAGACAATTTGGGAACCATGTTTTCATATAAAAGAATGTGCTTAGGCTTTAAATCACGATGTATGACCCGAACAGGAGCATGCTTGTGAAGGTAAACAAGTGCTCGAGCAACACCTAGTAATACTTTGTACCGTTCATCCCAATTCAAGGGAACACGACAATGATCTGCAAAACCAATTAATATAGTCTTAAAAACCATCATATTATAATAATATAAACTTATAATTAATATTAAAGAAGGTAAAAATTTGAAGTATTGAACCAAACAGTAACAATTTGAAATAAAATACTTTACCATAAATCAAGTCATTTAGACTTGCATGTGGTGCAAATTCATAGAGAAGATACACCTTTGGTCTTGTAATGCAGTATCCAAGCAATTTGACCAAATTCTCATGTTCAAGTTTTACAAGTGTCGATGCTTCGTTCATAATATTAGAATGGTCAACACCCCGTTCAAAAATTGCTACATCTTGTCCATTTTCTAGCCTTCCCTGCAGAAAAACAAAAAAAACATTATACCTTTAAAAGCATTGTTTTACTATATGAAACAACACATGATTATTGGTTCTCATTTGATTATACGCATATGGATAGGATACCTTGTACATGTAACCAAATGCTTGTTGGGTAATTATGTTAGCTTCAGACAAGCTGTCAGTCGCATCAACAATGGTATCAAAATCAAATCGGCGTAATATTCGTTTTTTACCTCCAACTGTATTAAGGTATATATCCAATGATTTTAATCTTCTACTTCCAACTACAAGTTCAACAATACAAGTTCTTGAAAATGAATATGATAAAAAAAATTGGACCTAGTAAATTGGAAGAGAAAAATAATACCTGGATTTTCCCTATCGGATGTGAAAATAAGGTTCGGTACCTGTCTACCAAATATTGTCACCCCCGTAGATGGCAATGTATTGTTTCTTTTATCCTGTAAGGCTAGGATAGATTCAAGACCGATCACAACCTCACCCATGGTAGGGCGTTGCTTCAGATGGCTCTGCAAACACCAATCAGCCAGTTGTGTAAACTCCTTTAAGCATTTATCAGATATTTTCCCCCTTAATTTGGAATCAACGATTCGACTTAGCATACCTTCCTTAATCGATTCTTGAGCCCATCTTGCCAAATTCCATTGCTCCTCATCAAGACTTCTATCCACTGCTTGTTTCCCACACGAAACTTCAAACATTACCACCCCAAAAGCATACACATCAGACTTTCTTGTCAGTCGACCGGTTAAAACGTAATCTGGATCTAGATAACCAAATGTGCCTTTCACCAAAGTGCTAACAGAAGTGCGTGGTTGATTCTTTGGACCTACTTTGGATAACCCAAAGTCGGAAATTTTAGCTTCCCAACTGCCATCTAACAATATATTTGAGCTTTTCACATCCCGATGTATAACTCCATGCTTAATACCCGTACCAGTGTGAAGGTAATCTAACCCGCGAGCGGCTCCTATGCATATTTTGAGTCGTCGTATCCAAGTTAGAGGAGTTCCAAGTGTGTGGAGATGATGTGCAAGGGTTCCATGAGGCATATATTTGTAAACAAGAATCATCTCTTGCGCATCATTACAATAACCAATCAAATACACCAAGTGGCAGTGTCTTAACTTGGAAAGCAAATCAATTTCAGCCAAAAATTCAACTGCTCCTTGATTAGAAGTTGCTTCCAGCCGCTTAATGGCAACATCCACAAAACTTTCCCCATTAGGGATGGTTCCTTTGTAAACTTTGCCAAACCCACCATGGCCAATCACCAATGAATCATCAAAATTTTGGGTTGCTATCTGAATCTCGAAAAGCGTAAGCTGACGACACGATTCTAGTGACTCTAAACATGAGGACTGGCCCGTTACGAATGACATAGCTATTGATATGAACCAGAAATGGAGTACTCTCAATAGCATCTCCATATACATGTTCATAGTTATAGTTATAGTGTTATAGATATAGATAAGGCCAATTAATGACTCTTTTCATATGTTGCTTCCTCAAAGGAGAGATGGACCCTAGCATGGTTTCACATTTGAAAAATGATTACATACATGATACAGACATGTTAAATTGATTGTTGGAACACGACATTATTAAAAGTAGGCCCAAAAGACATGAAACTAAGGTTTTATTTTTATTTTTAATGGAGACATGAAAATAGAGTTAATTTTCACAAAGGGTGTGATTGGAACATTAAAAGATTAGGTGTGTTCTACTTCTTTAAATTGTATAATTAGATAAACAATTGTTTAGTAATGTCTAATTATTATTATTAAACGGCTAATTTATTTTTGAAGTATTTAAAAAAATTAATGTGAAATTTTATATATCAACCATAACAATACGTTTTACAAATTATTAATAAATAAATCTTAAATTAATTAAAAAAACACTCATAAGATATTCCAATTTCGTGACTTTTGGAGATGTATGAAACCAATAATTAATTAAAAAAACACTCATAAGTATTTACAACAAATTTTCTATAATTTTTTTAAAATATAAAATTAAAAAATAAAATCTTTAAAAAATTTGCATTCATCTCCAACAAATTTCCTATAATTTCTTCGAAATAATATTATAATATTACATTATCTATTAAAATATTATTTCTCTTTTTAAATATTTATGTTTCAAAGTTTCCTATTGGTGATTTTATTTGTTAATCATTTTTGGAGTGAACTACATATTTGGAGAAAAACTCACCCTCTCTCCTACTTTCTCCATTTTGGAGATGATTATGGGAAAATTATTGGAGCAAAATACTTGCTCAAAATCTCCATTTTGTCCATTTTAAAAAATCTATTGAAGATGCTCTTAGAATTAAAATAAACACTATTCGTCCACTAAAAACTTATTATTTCAATTTCAAGTCGCAATAATGACATAATCAGTTTTGAAATGCAAAACTAAACACCCTAAAATATAGCGTGAAGTTAGGTTTGTGACACCAAAAGGTTAACCATTGATGTTGCGTGGGATCTTTGATGGTCAATTGCCGCCCAAGATAAAAAAACTCTCTGGTTTGTAGATAAAAAAACTCTTTGGTTTGTTGTTAGAACTAGGGTAGAAGCAGAAACTGTTTTGGAAACAAATTCCTTAGAAACAGTGTGTATATTACAGAACATAACAGAAACAAAAGAAGTAGAACATTAAAATAAATCGAAACAGAAGAAGAAGAAACAAACTGAATGTTGAAGAAAACCGAGGCTCGTGTTGGACACGATGCCCTTAAACAGATTCTCGCCGAAGAAGTCGAAGTGCAGAGAGAGTTTTTGGAGAATGCTGTGTAAAAGTTGTGTCTGAGAATGGACCCCAAGGTCCTGTTTTATACTCTCATTTAAGATCAAAACCGACAATTATATTTAATACTGAAACCGAAAAATTTAAATCTTTAAACGGATTTCAGTTACAAATAACAAAACTGATCTCGGAAATTTGAGCAAAACCGGTCCGTGCGAGCCCGAGAATTTGGAGCTGCATTCATGTCCGCAGATGCGCACGCACATGAGTTCGGTCGGTTTAGCCTACAAAATCGCCAAACCGCACCCCCCCTGCGCGCATGTAGGTGTTGGAGGAAAAACCTATCAAAGAGCTTGTAAGCCCTTTGGAGGTTTTTACTTATAAACTACTTCAAGTTTATGCCTCCTTCCTATGTGGGACACTTTCCAAATCAATCAAGAGTTGTTACCATTTTCTAACCAAATGCTCTACTTTGAGTATCGATATCTCATTCACACAATCTCTATTTTGGACATATAATATATGGTTTCGAAGCTCTCATATTGGAGAACATGAACCCATAAAAATATTATTATATATGACGCATATACATATAATTACTTGTGTCCAAAGTTAGTTAAAAACCACATTTTAACTAAAAATTTCCAACAATTTTTTAGCGTCTTAAAAAGTATTTTAGACTGTTTTTGAAACAAAGTGTCATATTAACCCAAAAAAATAATGTTTTATAGAACACGTGTCATATAAATGTGTATTTATAGGTCATTACAAATGTCATATAAAAGAGTTGATAGGCACTTTGTTTCAAAATAGTCCTAAAAAGCTTGTTAACACGCTCAAAAACGTATTACGACACTTTTAGATATGACAAACAAAAACTTGGTCTTGTAATGTAATTTATTATGACATTTAGGTGACTTTTGGTTCGCAGATTCTGGAGGAATATGATGGAATTGGAGTGTTGAATTACATTGACCAAATTCCTTTCCTTCGTTGGGTTCATTCTTTTTCATTGAAAGAATCTCCAAATTCCATTGAATTCCATAGATAAGAGAATTAAACATTCATTGACAACAAGACGGTATTTTTATGGAATGAAATGTTCTAATTTCATAATCCCAAATATGCCCTTTAACCCTATTATGATGAAGTAGTCGCACACTTCCTTCTCAATCTGAACCACCGTGGACCACCACCGATCTGAACTACCGCGACCACCACCGATCTGAACCACCATCAATCGGAACCACCGCCAATCGGAACCACCGCCGACGACCATCGATTTGAACTCCCATCGACCACAGCCGATCTGAACCGTCATCGACCACCGCCGATCTGAACCACCACCGATCTAGACCACTGCCTATCTAAACCAGCACCAGCGACCACCGCCATCTGAACCACCGGCGACCACTGTCTTCTGAACCATCACCGACCATCGTCATCTGAACAACCGATGACCACCACCGTTCTGAACCGTTCTCGACCACCATCGATTTGAACCACCGTCGACCACCACCATTTGAACCACCGCGGCACCGCCGACCACTACCATCTTAACCACCGTCGACCGCCACCATCTTAACCACCGCCAATCGGAACCACCACCGACCACCAACGATCTGAACCACCGCCGACCTGAACCACAACCAACCACCATCAATCTGATCCACCACGGATCACCGTCGATATGAACCATAGTCGACCACCGTTGAGCATCACCGATTTAATAATAATTATTTTATTAAAGTATTTGTTGTTTAAAATTTTTAAATTATTAAAAAGGGTATTTTGGTCATTTACTAACATTTCATTCCAATTCTAAAGCTATATTATGTGAACCAAACAGACAGATTTCAATTCATTTAACACATTTTATTCCAACTCTGCCAGCCAATTTCATTCCAATTACTTTAAAGTCAAATTCTTTTGACATATTTCATTCTACCCAAAAATATTATGCGAATCAAACGCCCCTTAGACATTTTTAACTAGAGATGGCCAAAAACCGGGCTCGGGTCGGGCCGGGTCGGGCCTCAATCGGTCCCGGGCCTCAACAGTAATTTTCGGACCGGGTTTTTTGGGACCGGTCCCTTAACGATTTCAAGCCGGCCCGTTTAGTGTGTTTTCGTAACCGGTCCCGGTCCCGGGCCCAAACCGGTCCCAAACCGGGCCTTCAATAAATAATTATTTTTTATAAAAACATTAATTCTATTTATTAAATTAATATATTATATATGTAATCATTATATATATGCAATTGGGTGACTCAAATACACCTTAAAACATGTTTTATTTTAGTTTTATAATTGGTTTTCAAACAAATACACTTAAAAAATACGTTTATTATAGTTTTATATTTGGTTTTTAGTCAAATACATTTAAAAATACGTTTTATTATAAATTGAAATTAGTTTTGAATCAAATACACTTAGAAAGTTAAAAATATGTATAAAAATACAATTTTTTTGCAAAAATCAGGCCGGTCCCAATCGGTTTTATAACCGGTCCCATGACCGGTCCCGGGCCGAGCCGGGCCGGTCCTACAAATCGCTCCAAAAGTGTAACCAGTTCCGGTTTTCGGTCCTATAACCGGTCCTTACCGGTTCCGGTCCTTACCGGTCCCGGTCCTTACCGGTCCCGGTCCTGGTCCTCCATCGATCCTAGGCTGGGCCAGACCTATTTGGCGATCTCTGCTTTTAACATTCTATAAACTTGATGTTAGTGTATTGACTCATTTTTCCTCACAATCTTTCATCTCGGTAGTTATTTTTTTTTCCAACATTTATTGGCCATGATTTATCAAAAAAAAAAGACTAAAATATTTAATTACTTATTAAAACTTGTTAAGAAAATAATATTCCAATTGTATACCTCATAATAAAAATTATATTCAACTTAACATGTAATCAAAACTTGAAAAGTGAATTACATTTTTTTTTGTCTCTGTCTTTAGGTTTTTGTCCATCGAATTCGTAAAGTATACCTTTTATCCAAAAATCGTGTTTTCAAATCCAAATAAGTCCTTTGGTTAATGTTGTGAGAAATGGCCGTTAGGCATTAAAAGTTAAAATCTTTTAAAAAAAGTTACATCTATATTCAAAATATTTTTTATTTTGGAGAAATCAACGTTGATTATAATATTAAAATACTTAATTCATGTATTAAATATAATTTCCCTTTCTAAATTATTTTTTTCAAATTTTCTTATTGGTAGTTTCACTCTGTAATCATTCTTAGGGTGTTTTCCGTATTTGAAGAAAAAAACATTTTATCTTCTACTTTATCCATTTTGGAGATGGTTTTGGGGAAACTTTTGAGCAAAATTTAGGCTCAAAATCCCCAATTTCAACATTTTGAAGAAGCTCATTGGAGATGCTCTTAATATCCAGTGAAATCCTCTCCCACCCCTCGAATTCCTTTCTCCGACGAACCCTGACAAATGAAACCCCCTCCCTCCCACGATGATGGATTTTTTTTCAAATAGTTTTGATTTCGAACTCGATGGTTTGGTTTTTGAACTCAATGATTTTAATTTCAAAAGGTTCAGATGATGAACACAACATAATACGAAGACCAATTTCGAACACGATTACAAATGTTAGGTTGGGTTTATGAAGACGATTCGAAGACGAATCGAAGTTGAAAATTCAAATGCAGGGTTTTGATTTCATACGATTTCGAACCCTAGATTCAGGTTTGATTTATTTTGCAAAACTCATATTCAGGTGTTCCTAATACAAAGTTTTGATTTAGGGGTTTTCCTTCTTTTTATTTGAATTAATAATACAAAGTTTTGATTTAGGGGTTTTCTTTCTTTTTATTTGAATTAATATTTAGATTTAGATTCTTTAGGTTCTTTGTATCGATCATATTTATATGCATTTGGAGCTGATTTCGGTTATGTTCATCAGATTTGTTTTAATTTGATGGTTTTTTTTGCTGGATTTTGTACTTTTACTTGATATGTGTTTGACAGTGGTTGGAGGTGGTGAATTGTGGTTGGTGGTGATGGTGAAAGGTGGTGGCAGTGGTGTGTGTTCTTTTAGAGAATCAATGCGTATTCTTGGTGAAGGAGGAAAGGAGATGGGATGAAGAAGGCTAAAATGACCAAATTGCCCTTATGTGAGGGGCACATGATGTAACTAACGGAACTCTTCTAACGGTAGTTTAGGCTCCAAAACACAATTTTTAGACCCAGGTATACTTTACGAATTTGAGGGACAAAAACCTAAGAAGTCATAAATGAGGGACCAAAAATGTAATTCGCTCTAACTTCAATAATAAAATAACAAAAAGTTGGAATATGCGAGAGTTTGAAATACGCCATAAGTCCTTTTATTTATTGGACATCCAAGTCAAATATAATGACACTTTTGTCCAATTGATTACTTTTCGTGTTTGAAATTGTATAGTAAATACACTACTCTTAGAATATTATTAGTTGAAGAGATTTGATAATGATTCCAAGAAGAAAAATGAGAATTGGTATTATTTTTGCTTTGTATTTTAATTTAATGTTTTAACATTTTATAAATGTTTGTTTAATATAATTTTCTATTTTTTTAAATAGATTAAATATAAGTAAATACAATAAAATCTTTATATATGTGAAAGGAAAACCTTGGAGTATTGAGGTGACAGTGACACCATGAGAAGTGAGTATTCTCAAATGGTGAATTGTGGTTGGGTTTAACAGTCCCAAATTGGTGAGGAGTTGAAATTTTGAACAAAGTGAAGTGTATAAGAAAGGTTGATTGGATGTCTTTGTGTCAATTCATGGAGTTTGCCTCATGGGGTTGTTTTATTTTGGATGACCCTTTTTAAAATCTCTAAAGTTTAATCATGGTTGGAATAAAAACCAACCAAATGGTAAGTTTTACAGTGCAAAGTTAAAAGTGAAATCAAGGATAATGATTTGGCAACATAAGGTTTGGGTACTTCTTAAGTTTTCAATTAAGGTTGGCTTTCATCATCTCACATTGTTGCAAAACTGAGAGTTTGGAAGAAGATGAGGGATATATAAAAGAGCGATGGAAGCTTTGAGATAGATCTATAACCACTATTGAAATCAAAACCAACCAAAAAGTAAAATATATAAAAGGAAAACCTTGGGGTATTTATGTGGCACCATGAGAAATGTGTATTCTCAAATGGTGAATTGTGGTTGAGTTGTAATAGTCCCACATTGGTGAAGAGATGAAAATTTTGAACAAAGTGGAGTGTATAAGAAAGGTTGATTAGGTGTCTTTATGTCAATTCATGGAGTTTGTCTCATGGGGTTGTCTTATTTTGGATGACCCTTTTTAAAACACCAAGTTGGCAACAAGTTATTTATTTCACAATTGAAATAAGGTTGGGTTCCATCTTCCCACATTAGTGGAAACATGATAGTGTTGGAATCAAAGCCAACTATATGGTAAATTATAGTGCAAAACACACTGTTAAAATATCATGTAAAATTCAATTTTAAAAACGAACTGAAATATAAAAGTAAAAAACCACAACATTGATGTTACATCTAAATAATTGAGTAATCTTCATTTCTTGAATTGTGGTTTGAGTTTTTCCCCACATTGATGGAGATATGAGATTGACGATGAATGATAAGTATATGAAAAGTGGTTGAGACGCCTTTGTAGTAACTCATGGGGTTGACTTCCTTTAACCGATCATCTAAACTCATGTTGTTGGCTCATTTTGACTGACCTTCTAAACTCATAGAGTTGGTTTATTTCACCTACCTTATTAAGAGGTTAATCTATATTAAAAAAAATTAAATGAAATATATATATATACACACACACCCTTAATACATCAATATATCTCAATGTCAAATATGATCAATATAGTAGAAGAAGAATTAAAGATGATTATGTGGCACTCTGAGATTTGAGTATTCATAATTATTCTATTGATATTAGATTTGGTTGTCCACATTGGCGAAAATATGGTCAAGTGAAATTTGAGTCTATGGTTTCGTTTTTTTGGCCCATACTCTAAAATGAAATATATTATATTTTGCATTTCATTAAATGTAAATTCATGAATCACGTTTCATCTTTATTTTGTAACATGGTTTTAAAGAAACAAAAATTTTCACCGTACAACGTACGGTGCCAAACACTAGTCGTAAAAAATATGAGAAACGATCTTGTGTTCAGTCTTAACCAATGTTCTGATGATTTTAGTGTCACCGATCCATTTATGTGTGATTGGAAATAACATGATGTTTATATGGGTTTTATACTGTGATCTAATACAAGTTAGGTGGTACAGAATGCACACTTGTTATAAAGCGAGTATGAACCCGGTAACGACAAAATGGCGGGGGTCAAGGGGGCCACGCCCCCTTCCGGAGTCCAAGAGGCAGAGCCCCTGGCGGCTGGGTTTGAGGCAGCGCCCCAAAAGCTCTTCAAAAATTTGGACTTGGAGTATAGTGAAAATTTGATTAGAGCTCGGATACAGAGCTCTGTATGGCATGATAAGATCCTGAATACAGAGCTCTGTATGGTTGATACAGAGGCTCTGCATGGCCAATACAAAAGCTCTGCATGGTTTGATCAGAGGCTCTGGTCCGATCTTCGAGACTTAGAGTTTCCTGGGTTTGGGACCAGAGCTCTGCATGGTCGACTATGATCAGTTATCTCTGAACGGTTATTGTGCATTAATGGTGGAGTTACTGAGCATTTATTGGAATTTGTATAACTGGCCACTACTCCTAAAATTCAGCCATGATCACCATTTCGTTTTCGTTATTATTGAGTATAAAAACGAATTTATACTCATGAATTTACACACGGTTTTTTGAATAATCTTTATAGTCTCTCCAGAAAATTGCTCACGTTTTTGTGTCTAAAAACACAAGTGGTTTGAGTCTTATTCCATATTGGATTTCGTAAACCCTGGCATAGGATCGAAATATCAATTCAGAATGTATCTCTCACATGATTCTCAAATCAATCCAGTCATCGATTTACCCTATAATTGGCCCTCTTCTAAGACAATGTGGTGAAAGTTCCTAGAAATGTAGAGAAAGTGGAGAATAGTAGTCAAAGACTATTGATATTGATGATGCCTTGCTTTTGAATAATATATTCGTGTTTACTTTGTAATATTGCAAAGACTTGGCATTATATTCGAGAAATTGTTGAGAGACATTATTTATTGTAACTTCACATTGAATAATACAATGATATCCATCTTGTATATACACTTGGGGGGGTTTTGATTTGAATGAATGTTTTTAAGAGATTTGGATTTTGTAAAAGGATTAAAAATCTTTAGGGTATTTGATTTGTAGAATTTGAAATGGAATCAAACTTATTTTTTATAGATGATTTACAATAATAAATTATAAATAATTATAAAAATAATTAAATTACATTTTGTTAACGTATTATTACAAAATGAATGTTATTTTAACATATTTTAAAACATTATTATAAATAAATTATATAAAATCATATGAAATATCAACTATCCCCATGGACTATATAATCAAACGTTTGTGGGATTTCACTAAAATGTCAGTATTTCAATTCCAAACTTTTTTTAAACTAAACACAGAATTGAATTATCATTCAATTCAAAATCTTTTCGAATCCTATAAAATCTTACAAATCAAATGGACCCTAAAATTATTTATAAAATAAATTAACCTGCATTTGTAATCGTAGAGTAGAGAAGTTTATAACATGTTTTTGTGTCTAGGTTTATGTAATGTGAGGAGCCTAAGAAAATGAAAAATGAAAAGTCTAGTGTAAGTAGTTTTGTTTACATATTTGCATCGTAATTGAGTAGAAGTTGAAACAACCTTGTTCTCCATTTTTTTCTTTATTCAACAAGAGTTTTCTAATTATTCTAGAAAGCCATATAAATGGAAAAGATATAATATATTTAGGGAATAAAAATCAATTATTCCAAATTCGCTGTCCCCTCCTAGTCCCACCAAGTTGGTGAATACATATCATTATTTTATCTGATGTTGCTAAATACTACTTTTACTTCATGTTTATCTTTTTTTCTCTGTATTCACCTAATTGGTTTACAAGAAAGGGATGGAGAATTTTGGGATGACATATTTTTTTTCATAGTTAAGAGGTGCAAAACATGAGTTTTGTATATAATTGATTATAGCTAAGGTTCTAAATAACGTGAGGCGCGACGTAGCAGCGAGATTAAGCCTTAAGCCTTAGAAGCCATGACGAGTCATGACATTTTTCAAGGCGTGTCTTATGGCGATAAATTTGTATATCATATATAATATTATACATATATAAACGCTTGTTTCCTACTATTATTCAATGAGTTAATGATATTAAACATTTTAAATTATGTTATATATTTAGAACAAACAAATAAGACACTAAAGGAGTAGGAAAAATCAAATATGGTGTTACAAAAATCAGGCATTGGGCCATGGCGTGCCACAGGCATAACATGGCATCAGACACAAGCCTTAATTAAGCCACGGCGCGCCATGACGGCTGTCACGGCAAGTTTTTTTAGAACATTGATTATAACACATCGGTACAAGTTTCTCAGATATATTGTCTAAATTTTAAGAGGCATATATCTGTTCAGAAAACAAAGAGGTTGGCATTTCAACCCAATTTCCAAGAGACACAACAAGGGCGGCAAAAACGGTTTTCACATCATTAGAAATACATGTACTCACACAATCTGGTAACAACCCGTGTTTTCAGAAAACAAAGAGGTTGGCATTTCAACCCAATTTCCAAGAGACACAACAAGGGCGGCAAAAACGGTTTTCACATCATTAGAAATACATGTACTCACACAATCTGGTAACAACCCGTGTTTTTCTCTTCATTTATATATTGTCCGTCTTAGGCGACATTCATGTACACCAATGGGCAAAACCCTTTGTTATGTTATTTGCATTGAAATCAGTTAGCGTATGTTCATTAGATTTGTTTGGCAGCATATTAAGAACTAAAAACAAGAAGAAAACAAAATGAAGTTGATATATTTTGCAACGAATCACAACTAGGCCACGTGGTGGGTGGCTAGTAGCCTTATTAGGTAGGGAAGAAACCATTGAGATCCATTTTAATATGGACCGTGTGTTTCTAACGAACTCAATATGTCCTTGATAAGGTTAATTATTTAACCTTATTTCTAATCATTTTATAGATTTACCGTTGATTTTATTTTACCCAATTGAGTCGTTCTTTTTCAATTGTTGTGTTTTTATTAATTAATTAGATGTTGGTGAAAGAATTGACTTTTGTTGGATTTGTGCCACAAATTGATCATGAAATTCCATACTTAAACCACAAGGCTTGTGGCGTACTGGTTAAGACTTGTGGGAAATGAGGCTAGATAACCCATCTACCCCGGTTCGAATCCATGCGCAAACAACTTGTGGCCACTGGGGAATTATCTCAGGCTGCATGCTTTAGCAGTATTAAAATTGTTAGGGATTAGTCTAGACAAATGTCTAGGATACCCTTTCCACAAAAAAATCCATACTTATGTGTCTCTTGCATAATCGTGTATGACAGTAGCTATGCTCGGTTCACGTTCTAAGAAAGAGTTGGAGTAGAAACGACGTTGTGAACCGACAATTTTTTATAATCATTTGGTTGAGATTGATGGTTGCTAGATTAGGCTTATGGACTGAATTTATGATGGTTGTTGGGCTAGAATTATGAATTAATCTTTTTGGCATTTTGGGCTAGTCAAATAATATAGTCCAAAATCAAATATCCGTAGGCTTGCATATTGTTTACCTAAAAGCCCAAATTTTCTAGTATATACATACATATATATATATATATACTAGTTAGGTACCCGCTGCAATGCAGCTGATGTAAAATAATGAAGATATAAGAAATCAAATCCATATATTTTTTATTGCAAACCAAAAAATTCCAGTTACAAAAGAATGACAGGCTACAGATCAACATTTGTAATCCCACAACTACTAAATCAAAACTTGGTTCTCCGCAACTACTAATATGCTTGGTTGTTGCACAACTGTGTCTCCTCATTAATTCATTAATCCGTTAAACTTTTGCTATGTGGTTCGAAATGTGCAAAAGTGGCAGCATCCTGAACTTTGTTTGAGAAACTATTATTCAACAAGCTTCTAGAGGCACCTGTACTGCTCCAAGATTCTTGAGTACTCTCTTCTCTGGAACCAACGGAACTCTTGTGCATTTCTACATATAACAACAACAATTGTCACAAAACAAGTTCCCATCCAGTTATTTATAAACAGAAAGAATTAACCAATCTCTAAAAACGCGGTCCGACCCAGCTGGTTTTGAAAAATCGGTCGATGATCCATCGGAAATTTCTAGGGTGAAGCCCTTTTGTTTTGTAGTGTCCAAGATATGATAACTTAACTTTGTTAATGTAAGTCTTGTATTGCATCTTTTGTATGTTAGAGCATTACAACATGGTGTTGTTCTCTTTATACCTCATTGGTACAAATGGAACTCAATCACATTTGTCAATGGCTACCAAGTTATTCGGTTTACCAAATTTCCTCGTTGCTTCCTTGTTGACTATCCTATTGAGAAAATCAAAATTTCAAGTCGTATTAAAGTTCTACGCGAACATGCAACCATATTAATTGGTAATTATTAGTATTGAGTACACAGAATAAATGCATTGGAAATTCAATATGGAAAGCAGTAGTCAGGTACAGAGGTAACCCACGATTTCTTTCCTTAACAAGCTACCATATGGCACAGTTAATTTTGTTAGATTTTTAGGTAATATAAAATAAAATGGCAGAGTTGGAAGAAAATGCTAACCCGGGATTTTGCTAAAATTAAGCAGAGACATCGCAGCAAGAATCTTGTGCTCTACTACCCATTCACTATTTTTAAGGTGTTCTTTCAGTTTAGAGATAATAACCGAGACGGAAGAGAGATGAGATTTATAACCACATAATGAAGCAAGGGAAGAGTTGAACCACGCCACTATTTGTCAAACCCGCCTTTGTCATATCTTGGTGTCCGGAACTCAATCACCGGGAAAGTGAGTCTAAAAATGACTTCTTCCCATCACCAAGAAGAGATGCTGACTACTTTATCAACCAATCTTCAACAGCCTCTTCCTTGTCATTATCCTACATGCCATAACCAATAATACTTTAAAAAGAAAAACTAAGGTGCCATTTACCAAACACTTACCCGGTAAGTGCTTACCGGTAAAATTCAACACCATCTTCTACTTACCGAGTAAGATTTTATTCCACAAAAATGACATTCTATGCAATAATTTACCATGGTAAGAGTCATCGTACTCTCTAACCGGGTAAGACTCTTCGTCCTTAACATGTTCATCCAGTAAGGTAATGTGACTTGGTAAAAGCTTACCCATATAAGTTTTGGTAAACGGCCCTTAAACCCTATTATTTTGGATCGAGTTATGGCTGATCATTGTGCCCATATCAAATGACCAGGTCCCCGTAGAATTTCCCAATGGAAAGGGGGTGGAGTTTCCACAATAATATCAAGATGATCAGCACTTGAAACTAAAGCAAACAGACTGACTACAATATATAGCTTCACTGATATCCGGTTAAGATGAAAGACATTCAAAATGGGCAACATGTCTGAAAGCAAAGAGGCATCTAAAAGACGAGCAATTTTACTGCTCAAGGCCAGGGACTGAGAAAGTAAGTATCAACACTCTGGTAGTGTTGTTATAGAACTTCTATTTAAGCATAATAAAGTTTGGGCTGAAAAAGCTGATTGGTAAAGACTTGTGCGAGTAGAGATACCAGAAAAGTCTGTATTTCAGTTTTATATACGGTACCCAGAAACCATATAACTGCATGAACTAAAACATGACAAGAATTCAATGGACGTAGATTGCAAATGGTCACGCAAAGACCGCATACGTCTATCATTGTGCGGTAAAAAATACATATTATGTTCTACATACAACATTAAGAATCTCTTATATATGCTCTATATATCAAACCCAAAATTAGAATCTCTTATATATGCTCTATATATATACAAACTTTCCTGGATACTGAGAAAAAACGCTAACCACATTAAGCAATATAAAATTTGATAACTCCATCAAACAACATAAATGTTTTCACAGTTAAAAGACTATAAAATTTTGTTTCAATTCAAATTAAAAATACTACTTTTGAATTTCTAGATTTAAAAATGGACTCATTTATGGGACTGAGAAGTGGAAAGGTGGTTTCTTTTAGTTCTTGACATATTACATTCCTTTTTTAAAATAACTATTACCTCTCTAACGCTAGTATTGACAAATGTTGCAGCCAAGTTTTGTCTCACACTCATTGTGAGAAGAATTTCACAACTGACAAACAAATGCAATTGAGTCAACTTACATGTGGAGCAAGAATACAGCAGAGTTGCTTCACCTATTAGAATTTCATATCCCTGCACACGAATAACAAGAACAAAAACATATATTTGAAAATTTAATTTTGCCAAGTACTAACAATAAAAGCATTCATCAAAACTTAGTAATGCTACCCAGTAAAATAGGGTGATTTCATCATATGTTCTCGTCCCATCGCCTGCACTATTATTCATATGAGTTTTTTCACACAAACATAGGTGTAGACATTACCAAATAGGGTGATTTCATCATCTTGAATTGCTGGAAGTTGGCCAACAAGCTGTATCCGAAACAGAAAGAGTAACTAAGACAAGTCAATGGATACCCTTTGTTAGAGACATTAAAACAAATAGTTACAAGACTTGAATCAAATTATGGAAAAATCTTAAACATTACATTATTAATGATCTATACATGAATTTTAAAGGTAATCAGGTTTCTTGTGTTTACGTTTAGCCATGCTGATGGGAACAAGCTGCAATAGAACATCAAGAAAATTGGAACGGAAGATCATAGAAGAAATTAAAAGATATGAAGAAAATATAAATCATATTAAAACCTTACAGTTAACTAAACAATGCCACCAGGTTTCAAACCTGCTATAGATTCCAAACCGTCAACAGTTTATGGATTCCTATCACCTAAAGCCATATATAGTCACACATAACCACTTGAAAAAAAACAGATTACTAAGTAAAAAGCACAAAAGTAAAGGTAGCTAGGTGATGCATCAAGAACGACACAAAATCGATTATCAAAACCTCGAGCAGAGACGGAGAAAAATCCAAGCAATGATGGAGGGCAGAAATGAGAAAAAAAGAAGCAATAAACCTGGGAGCCGTTCTATCGGCAGTTAACACCTGCGGCGGTGATTTGAGCATCCAAAAGTGAAATGACAAACAAATTAAAGTTAAAAGTGTCATTCTGTCAAAGATACCAATATAACATAAAAATAAACAAAATATAAAAGTCATAAGTTCAAATAACTAAAACCAAACCATATTACCTAAAGCAGTAAACAACCCAATACAAACAGTGAACATAACCTATAGTCCTCTTTGGAAGAAAAAAGAGTTCTATCCAGTGTAAAATGTCCTCGACTTATCCATAATAATTATATAAAGAATTAGAACTTCCTTTATACTAATTACAAATCAGATAAGAAACACAAAAGATGACTACCTTGAACAAATCTTTAAATAGAGACAAATCATACTTCAACATATGAACAATATTACCAAATGAATCTTTAAAATCGATAAACAGTGAACAAAAGCTCTAACGTCAAATAAACTACCTTCAACAAAGTGCATGTATCAATTAAGCAAAATCCAAATCGTCAAAATAGTGACAGGGGTAGAAATCAAAAAAGTACCTTACGAGATTTCTGCAAGAAAAACACACTGGAAACAGACCCGGGTCACATTGGAAAAAAACAAATTAATCAGTAGAAGTAAAGAGAAAAGAGAGAAACAGATATGGGAAGATCGACCTCTGATTCTAGGGCAGAAGCTTTTACAGATTTTGGCAGACGAAAGATTTTACAGATTTTAAACAGATTTCACAGATTCTAGGGCAGAAGCTTGAAACCAAGACTAATAAGATTTCCGTTTGTTCCGGGCTAGAAGCAGAAGAAAATTTTCTTGATTGTTGCAAGAGAACAATGTTGTTTGTTGGTGATTGCTTAGGGGAGAATGAGATCGCAAGGATTGAAAGGGAGGGTAGGGGAATGAGGGTTTGGTTCAAATGTGAGCGGGAAGGAATAGTTGGGTGGCGGTTTCAGAAAGAGAGCGGAATGTGGAGAGAAGTTCAGGGGTCATGGGGGAGAGAATTGAGGATGGGAGGTCGGAAACGAAGAGATCATGGAGTTGGGAGGGTTCAAGCTGCTTAAATGACTTGTACATAAGGCAGTCTTAAAATTCTAAACATAACTGATTTAGCTGCTTTATAATATAGTAGTAGATATAGGGTTAGTTTTAAATGTGTACTCATTTTTTGTTGTGAACGTGAGGACGAATCTCAGCCACACATCTTCGGTTATGGTGGACGCGATCACGGAGGATTGACGCGATTCATGGGAGGGTGGAGATTATTAAAGGAGGGAACCCGCAGGATCGGCTCGTCTTTATTGACCGGATAAGTGGCTGAGATTCGTCCTCACGTTCACAACCAAAAATGAGCTCACATTTGAACTTTCCTATATATATATATATATAATATATATATATATATAGTGTGGTGTTGTAAAAAAATACTCCATCAGGAACCAATTTTTAGTTTCCTCTCTTCTTTTGCTAGTATTTTGTCCATAGTATTGGTCAACTTAGTCATCAAGTAGTAGGCTTTTTTCTACAACTACAAGTCTTCACATTGTGCAACCAAGAAGAAAGCATCCATCTTTTGTGTTCTATCAAGGTTGTATTTTGTGACTATAAATCAATCTTATGGTTATTTTAATCTAAAATTGTCTAACTATTTCTTGTCTTATGATAATGGGTCTTATAATCTTGTTTTGATCATCTTACACATTATTCTTTATAATTGTCTTTAACTGTTTGACGTACTTAATTGTTTGTCGTATAATTGGTTGTTCCACAACCTATTTATGCGAATCATTTTCTTTTATTTACTTAATATTTACAAATCTTTTATAAAGAGAAATCAAGTTATGACAGATTGATAACCTGAATTTGGGGTGTGAAGAAAAATCAAGTTTAAAATACGGTGAAACGATAACAATATCATGTCAAGTTATCTATACCAGAATTCCAATATTTCATTAAAGATTATTTTTAATTAATTGACGCCTAATTAATCGTATGAAAATGTGTTGACTTTTAAGAAGTCACTTAAATATAAATTATGGGATAACGATCGTACTATTATAATATCTTTTTATCAGATTACCATATTTGACCTCGACAAATTTTTACACCTTGTGCTGCTTTTTATAATTGATTTTCTCCGTAATTGAAAACCAAACCACCAATTTAAGATAAAACAAACTTCTCGATTTCGCCATCTAAATTCATTTTATAAAGACCGGGCTTTTATTATTCTAAAGACTTTTAACCATCTCCGTGGGAACGATACACGGTACTAAAAATACCATTATTATTTGTTACGATACGACAGTAGATCGAGGTGTATACTTGCGCTAATATCTATTTTTGTGTTGATTTTACAGGTTGCATAAATTTGACAACAGTCCCACTAGAAAGTAGGGTCTGGAAGGCGTAGGATGTACGCAATCTTACCTTAACCATTAGGATTGAGAGGTTGATTATGTGAAGACCTAAGCTTGTGCACGAAATAAAGATGTGTGCAAGCAAACAATAAAATAGGTAATATAATAGGTAACCGAGAAATATAACAGGTAGAATAGCAATTCAAGGAATGTAAAAAGCCTAAGAGCATCCACAATGGAGGTTTCTGATGAGGTTCTTCTTGAGGTTTTTACAAGAACATCCATGGTTGGGACAGAGATTCTTGTCTAGTCACATGTTCTTATTATAACCCATGTGCTTGAATAAGAACCTGGGTTCTTCCATATTTTTCTTTTCCGTTATTATTTGTTAACCATTTTATTTTAATAAATAGATAAAACATATAAATTAAAGTTGATAAAAAAATATAAAACAATTATAAATAAAATAAATTTTTAATTTTGTTTTGTTTTTCATTTCTTCTAAAATTTTATACAACTTTTTTAATTATCTCTTTATAGTATTCACTCCGATTCGACTTGGTTGAACATATTTGGTTGAATTGAGATTATGAGTGATCTGTATTATTATTTGTTATTTATGTTACCTTTTATAAAAAAAACTAATATTTTTGTAATTTTGCATTTTTTTGAATTGCAATATAAAACTATGTTTATATTTTAATGGTTTTTCACATATGTTAACATAATATATAAATTAACAAATTAAAATTAATATAGAAAAGTAAAAATTAATAAATTTTATTTGATTTTTTTATAATTTTACAATATATACATACATTAAATTTATATAAAATCTAAAAAATAAAATTACATTTTATAAATTAAAAATAAGGAAAGTGAGATTTTTGTAAAAACCTCCACTGTAAAGTTTTATGGAGGTTTTTTTTGTCGATGTGTCAATGATGTGGCTGGAAAAATATAATAAGTGAGATTCTTGGAGGTTCTATCATTGTGGACGCTCTAAGAAGATAAAAATCACACTAAATACCAAAAAAAAAACTTCCTATCTCTAACACACAAGAAACCACCAACCTATCTGAAACACTCTTCCCAACTCAACCTTTATCCTCATATCCTCTTATTATTTCATCCTAAGGGGCCGTTTGGTTCGCAGAATGGAATTGGATGGAATGAAATATGTCAAAGGAATTTGACTTTGAAGGAATTGGAATGAAATGTTGTCAGGTTTGACCAACTGTTTGGTTGACAGAATTGGAATGGAACCTGTTGAAAGAATGAGAATATGTCTGTTTGGTTCACGGAATGTAGCTTTGGAATTGGAATGAAATTCCAGTAAATGACTAAAATACCATTTTTATTAAATTTAATTTTTTAAAACTAAAATAATTTTAATAAAATAATTATTAATTATTTCAATTTTTTAACACTAAAAACAATTAGTTTTTTTACAACTAAAAACTGCATAAAATAGCTAAAACAACAAAAATCATAATTTTTTTACAGCAAAAACAGCTAAAAACTACAGAAAAACTGCAAAACAACATCTGTTAGGGCAAGACATAGTTTAGTTGTTGCAAGAGACGATGGAGAACCTAACTGCTAGGGGTGAGCAAAAACCGAAACAAAACCGGATAAAAGCCGAGAAACCGAAACCGAAAACTGAAAAGCCCTCGAAAAAACCGAACCAAAATCGAAAAACCGAAGACTGAAAAAAACCCCGAAAAAACCGAATCGAAAATCCAAACGGTTCGGTTTTGATATTGTTGGGTAATGTGGTAAGGGTATTTTGGGTATTAAAAAAGAACAAATTCCATTCCAATGAAATCCCACCTCTTACCTAAGGAATCTCAAATTGAATTATTTTGGAATTCATTGGAATTTACCAGATTTCATTCCTTGAAAAGATTGAACCAAACAAGGGAATTGAATCTGGTCAAAGGAATTCAGATTCCAATTCCACCAGATTCCATTCCATTCCGGCGAACCAAACGCCCCCTAATATGTCGCCTCTAAATACTCTTATCAGGGATTATGTCGTTTGAAAGGACTAAAGCATCCATATCCAACCTTAATTGTTCATTCAACATCCTTCTCGACTTGCCTCGTCTTCTCGCGGCGCCCCCCCCCCCCCCACCCCACCCCCGCTCGATTGTGAAACTCTCCACCCTCGTCTACAGTCTTCTAAGAACATGCCCGATCGATCTCAATATTCCTTCTTTCAACTCATCCACAACAAATTCAACTTCTAGTTTAGCCTTAAAAATCTCATTCAGTATCATATCCAACATAAATTTGACTCTAGTCTCCTCAACATCCTTATCTTTGTGACTTCTATGTTCTTATCACATGCTTTCTTCATCGTGTAATGATATGTATTGAGAATTCAAGGCATAAAGCACCAATACTTACAGTTTTAGGTAGTTTGTTTTACATTTCCTCCCAACACTTGAGTCCTTTTTATTATAACTTTTTCTTTTATTGTTTCATGGAGCTAAGTAAGTGATTTTCCTGTTTTGGGCACCAAAGGTTGTTGGCTAATGTTAGTTTATGTGCAGGCTGTTGTATGTTGTGACATCCATACAACAGTGATACTGTAGATATGAATTTTTGGAGGAGCTTATGGATTCATCCGTGAAGATTCTAGAAGACAAGTTGGTTCAGTCTGATTTAAAGATAAGATTACTTTTGGGGAAGTTCTAGAGGGTTGATGCTTTTGAGGACTGTAATGATTTCCTAGTTTGTACTTTATGTACTTGTAGTTGATTTTTTGATCCTTATCCTAAACTTTTGTCATCTTCTCCTTCTATTTGGGTAAAAATAGAGGAGTTGGTTCATTTATTTTGGACGTCCCCAATCAGATTACATCTGACTTTGCTTTTGAATATCAAGATCTTTAAGTGTTTTCTTTAATCCTTGTACGTTACATTCTGTTGCTGCAGCATTACCTTTTGTCTTTCTTCACTTTTTTAATTTACTTGCAATTTACTTTTCGCTCTTTACATTAAGTCATTTATATTTATGTTTTTACTTTATGCCCTTTTATTTTTGGTATTTTACTTTCCGTCATTAGTAGCTAATTTCATTTGTTTGGGTGTGAAACAAAGGGTGCGATTTTAAGCCGAATGAAAGTGGACGTTGTTCTTCAATAACAGTGTTCCACTATTTCATTCTATTTTTATCAAACCAATGACACTTATTGACAAGTTGATCACTTTGAAAGTGTTAAAGTGTCGTGGACTTACAAATAAGCCACTGAATGCACATCATTTTGAATGATATGAGAAGTAAGCTTGAGAGAGTTGCTAACAAAAAGATTTTTCATCTACATTGTTCAAACTAATTAACTCCCGACGAGTTGGTCACTTGTTAAAGTGTTAAAAGTGTAGTAGATTCAAAAATGAATTGCTTAGAACACACCAACTTAAATGATATGGTAATCGGCCCGAGAGAGTGATTTTTAACAAAGAAATTTATCTATCCATATGCTTTGAGGACACCATTTGACACTATCACTGGTTCTGATACCACATAGAGATATGGGTTGAAAACTATAATATAGTGCAATGGTGAAATCCGAGAGGAATACCCTCAAAGTAGATGGTGGAACCAATTATGGCTGACTGATTGTTGTAACATTGCCATAACATTGTCCGCTGGAATTTGTGTTTATGTCTCACCAGAAGTCTTACACCTATACTACCTTTATTTCTTATGTTATTTAAACTGTTAATTCAACTCAAACCAATCAAAGTCTTCAAAATCGACATCTAAAGTCATTTCTTTCATTTAACTTTTATTGAACTTTTTTTTACGACACTGCATTGTTTTCCTAGCAAAACATACCCAAATTAGGCAATAGATTTAATCAAGAAAGAGTGTCTGCAAACTCTCCATGATCAAACATCCTCTTATAGTAATAAAACACTTTATCTATTTGATTCATCCTACTAAACCCTCTAGTCATCGTGCTCCAGATAAACCCATCTGGGTTCTTAACCGTTTTGATAACCGAAACATCATAACCCATAGAACACTCATATGATACAAAAGAAAACACGATAATCTTACCCATAACAAATACTGCTTTGTTTTCCCAGCAAAATTTACCTAAATTAGGCATTATATTTAATCAAGAAAGAGAGTCTGCAAACTCTCCATGATCAAACATCCTCTTATAGTAATAAAACATTTTATCTATTTGATTCATCCTACTAAATGCTCTAATCATCGTGCTCCAAAGAAACCCATCTGGGTTCTTAACTATTTTGATGATCAAAACATCATAATCCGTAGAACACTCATCTGATACAGAAAAAAACACAATAATCTTACCCATAACAAACATTGCTTTGTGTTCCGAACAAAACTTGCCCATATTAGGCACTAGATTTAATCAAGAAAAAGAGTCTGCAAAATCTCCATGATCAAACACCCTCTTATAGTAATAAAACACTTAATGTATTTGATTCATCATACTAAACCCTCTAATCATCGTGTTCCAGAGAAACCCATCTGGTCAATCGTTTTAGAAGTCGAAACAATATAATCCATAGAACAATCATCTGGTTCATAAAAAAACAGTATGATCTTACCCATAACAAACAAGTTTTTAGTAAAGCAAATTTGAACCAAATGAAAATGGAGTTGTTTAATATCTCGCTTGGTGCAAGATTTCTTCAAAACAGAAAGAAGAGGTTGTTCTTTCTTTTACCACTGTCACAAGTTATAAAGTCAAAAGACTCAAAAAATCTGCTTTAGGGTGAGCTTCGCATCTGCTTCAAGGAGGAGAGTCGTCGGTGGTGGGGCAAGGAAGAGGAGCGCTAGTGTTGGTGAGCTTCACATCAACTTCTGGGAGGAGAGACTTGTGGTGACTTGTGGTGGTGGTTATGTTCATCGTCGACGATTTCCTTCTTGGCCCCGGGGGGGGGGGGGGGGGGCTGTCTACACACACATATATACATATATTTATATGTAAATTTAACGTTAAATATTAGAAAATAAGAAAATAAATAGAATGAGTAAACTACCCCTCATTTTATTGTACTTAACGAAAAAAGTTAATAGATGTTAGGCGGAGGGATGAAAAGCATTACGAAGTCAAAACTGTAAGAGACCAAATCCGAGAAAATGAAGTTGAGGGACGAAATCCATTAAAAGATATAAATGTTAGGAACCAAAAATGAAGGATCAAATATGTAACAAATTCACTCTCTATTTTATTTTTGAAGATAAAAGCATTAAACAAGAAATCTTTGAAAACAACAAGGAACAATATAAAGTATGCTAAATAATAATTAAAAAAAAACATTTAAATATTTGACCAAGAAACCCTGATGCTTTTGATTCCAAATATGGAAGAAATAGACCTAGAAAGTGATAGAAAAAACAGGGCATACTAAGCTGTCGCAGTAACCGGAGGAGTCATCGATATTTTTCAGCAGCTGATACCCTTTCTCTTTGGTTCATCTTCTTCGTTCTTTCTGCTACAATTCTGCCCAAAATCTCCTCTTTTGATTTCAAGAATGGAATGAAGTATTCACATGGACGGAATAAGCTAATCCCCAGTAATCCCATTTCTGAAAAATCGGGATTTTTCTATTCTTGATTCCTTCCTTCCATCCTTTCCCTTTTTTCACTCCTTTTGGATGAAGAAATGAAATTTGACAGGTCTAATCTTTGTGAATAACTCCTAAACGATCTTCATAATTTGCTGCTGTGGAGTTCGTCTGCAAAATACGGACAGGTAGGTATGTCAACGATTTTGTTACGATTTATTTCATCTTCTGGGTAACCCTTCAAAATTTTCTTGATGTGTTTCTTTTTTTTTCTTGCTAATGCGCTCGTATTATGGGTTTATGGTTTGATTTTTTGGGTTTTAACAGCTTCTATGGTTGGTGATACTGATCGTGCTTATGTGACAATTTATAATGCTCACTAGCTGTTTGATAAAATGCGTGAACCAAAATATATAGTGATATAATCAGTGGATTCGTTTCTTTCGTATTTAAGTAAGCTTGAAGTATATAAATTGAAAGTATAGTATTGATCACACCTTTTTAATGGATTTTAATATTGATCTTTAAGAGTTGTAGTATTGATCTTACTTTCCTTCCATAACCTTATTGATCTTATTTTCCTTCCATACCTTTTGGAGATTATTATTCTTTAAATCAGTGATGATCAAATAAATTGATTAAGCTATAACTAAACCAATATCAATCAAACTCGTATCTATAATTGATATTGCAGTGACTGCATTAGTTTTATTTTGAGCATTTGTTTTCATCATATCGTTGTGCATGTATATCTATTCATTATGTGTAGATTCCTAATGTTCTTGTTTGGTGTTTATCAGGAGACAAACTATGACTCAACCATCTGTTATTTTAGCAACTGCAAGCTATGATCACACCATTAGGTTCTGGGAGGCCAAAAGTGGGCGGTGCTATCGGACCATTCAGTACCCAGAATCTGTAAGTTTCCTAATCATATGTTTTGTGTTGCTTTTCATGTTCTAATCTTGATATAGGTGGTTACATTACGATATTTACGCTATTTGTTCTGTTCGCAATTCTAGTTTTGGAAGTGTTGGATTGCTTGTTTAATATCTAAAAATACAATTCGATAATGAGAAAAACGGAATTGTATGGACCCATATCTACATCATCAAAGTTTTTGTAATGACGAAAACGGACAAATAGGTAATTCTTTGTAGCATGAAAACTTTGGATGTTGCAATTTATATGAGATCCCCCAAAATATAAGTGGCTATTGTCACGGGACGTAAGGAGTATTACACAAATGTAAAGCATATGTGTGTGTCTATCAGTATGAAGGGGAAAATATATGTTTCAAATTTTATATAGCTTTGTTATTTGACCTTTTTCTTCACTCCCGTGCAAGAAGAGACACCGCTAATCACTGTAGTCATACTGATTCTGGTATTATTTTGTAACTGCAACACAAGATCACCAGGTGCACTTTTTCCATCTGTTTTATAATCCATTGGTCAAGATAGGGGTGAGCCTCGGAGAAACTAGCAAGGTTGATTTCTTTTTGTTCTGAAAGGTCATTAGTTAGAGTCAAATAATACATCATATAGAGATTAAAGTCTACATATAAAGACTTCCCTCCCAAAAATCCTCCTAGAGCCAGAGAGCCTTGTTGCACTAGAGTTGCCCTATAGTGTGTTGTGTGTGCCTTGTTTAATATTTTGGTTACTGCCTCAGTACTATAAGAATCGTGACATTTAGCTTGACTTACATCACATGGTTCAAACTTGAAACAAATTGTTATCTACCACATATCTGAAAAAACCTTCAATAAAGAGAAAGTAAATGAATCTTAAAGGATCCCGATCAATCCCATCTACTTATTTGTAATGATGATAATGGGCAAATAGGTAAAGTTACCATGGAAACTTCTTATTAAAGAAAATGATGCAATTTTCATGGGACTGGCCGACTGGAAAGTATCTTTTCTGTCATCTGATTTCTGCACTTAACTGGAATGCAACTTCTCAAATATGTACGTATAATTAGAGGTACATACATGCAGTTTCACTTCAGGAAGATATTCTAGCTATGTGAGTCCAACCTATTTGAGTTCTAGATCATATATCTACTGTGATTGTTTAAAATTAACTTTTGTCGGTAGGGGAGGGCCTTGGAACCACTTATAAGGTTACTTCTTTGTGACTTGAAAGATCACATATTTGAGTCATGAAACAGCCTCTTTGCAAAATGCAAGGGAAATCTTTCCTAAATAGATCTCCCCCAAGTCCCCACCATTGCAAAGCCAATGAGCTTTATGTACTGACATCATGCTTTTTGGTATATTTGTACTTGTGATGTCTGATTTGACCTTGTTTTTGTACAGCAAGTTAATCGGCTTGAGATAACTCCAGATAAGAGGTTCCTAGCTGCTGCAGGGAATCCCCACATTCGGCTATTTGATGTTAACTCTACCAGCCCTCAGCCGGTCTCTCTCTCTCTCTCTCTCTCTCTCTCTCTCTCTCTCTCGATGCACACACACATATGCATACATATATATATATATATATATGTTTGGGCTAATGTGATATCATTTCTTTGCCACAATCACAGGTGATGAGCTATGATTCACACACAAATAATGTGATGGCTGTGGGTTTCCAATGCGATGGAAAATGGATGTACTCAGGTTCTGAAGATGGAACCGTAAAGATTTGGGATTTGAGGTCAGTCAAAGTTTATGTTATTGGTAACAATCACATGTTTCTTCTTCCAAAGTTTACAAATCTTGATCTTTCCTCTTAAAATGGCATTAGGGCACCAGGGTGTCAACGAGAATACGAAAGCCGTGCTGCTGTTAATACTGTTGTTTTACATCCAAATCAGGTGTCATATTCCTTCTCGAATTTATGTTTGCTTTTGGCTCCATTAGTTTTGATCAAGACTTGTAGCTTTCATATTGTGAGATGGGATTGTAAGTGCAAACTGCCTAAATACAAAATCGGATTGAATTGGCCACTCCAGTGAGTTTGGTTTAATTAATGGTGGATTGGTCTTTTACCCAAATGGTTTTAAACTGTTGGCTCACTTGGGTTTGTGATTTAAGTTGGCAAACCAAACTGAACCATGCATTAAGTCGTGTATATACCAGAACAATCTAATTTGATTTGTAATGCTATGTTTGTGATTTTGAGTTTAAATTGATGTATCTACTGTCAGAATCATTTAGTCACTAAAATGAATCAAATATATATCTTATGATAAATAATGTTTCAAAATTTTAAACCATGAACCCGAATCATCGTTGATTGTTCAATTTGATTCGAAAACGATGAAACCAACTACCGAGCAAGGAGCCAAGGACCATTTCTTTTGTGGTTCACACCTAAACCTTACCAAAATGTACCACTTGTTACTTCACTGATGTTCTGTTTTGGTCTTTTGTCGTTGGATTTGCAGACCGAGTTGATATCTGGTGATCAAAATGGCAATATTCGTGTATGGGACTTGACTGCAAACTCGTGCAGCTGCGAGCTGGTATATGATTTTCGGTATTTTCACAATTGCAGTCTTCATTTCTAGATGTAGAGATTCCGATGACTTACATGCAATCATGTGTGTCACTCAAATTTTGACAAAAAATCAGATGAAAATATCTTTTATTTTTGAAGTATATAGTATCTATATACGGCAAATACTTAGACACAAACTTGTCAGCTTTGATGAGCTTTGAACCCTTAACCCTTGACCTCTTGGGAGGCTGTGCTCTACTGGTAACCTAGATACCGCTGGGCCAATGACCCTTTGGTTAGACGAAACTATCTTCTTGAATCATTGAGGGTGAAATTGTCATTTAGTTAATTAAAAAAAATGTAATAATTACACATTTCTTAAACTGCGGTTTTTAGTGGACACTAATTTTGGGACGGAGGGAATAATCACTTTATGACTTCAACTTAGGTGCCAGAGGTTGATACAGCAGTTAGATCGTTGACAGTGATGTGGGATGGAAGCTTGGTAGTCGCTGCAAACAACCGAGGAACATGCTACGTTTGGAGGTTGTTGCGTGGGACCCAGGTATCGTCTTCTGTGCCATTTTAGTCAACCGAAATATATATATATATATATATATATATGTTTAGGAGAGGGATCATACGAGAACCACCCATCTTTAAGGGAACAAAGGGACACCTTGTGGACCACATATGATGTGGGCCCCACGGATTAAAAAATTATATCTGGTTCAATGGGACCTCCCATTGATCCCATTGAATCAGATATAATTTTTTAATGCGTGGGGCCCACATCATATGTGGTCCACAAGGTGTCCCTTTGTTCTCTTAAAAATCAAAAGTTCTCATTTGAACCTCTCCCTATATATATATCCTCCTAATCAGCATACTGATCATAATCATGTTGCATTACAGACAATGACCAACTTTGAGCCACTTCACAAGCTACAGGCTCATGATGGTTATATCCTTAAATGTCTTCTTTCACCGGAGTTTTGTGAGCCTCAACGGTTAGATTTCAGACTTCTTTCATTCCTTTCATTAGCAGTTGGGTGGAGGTGGGTGGCCGAGGTCAATTTTGGACTGAACGGTTCCATTAAGAGGCAGCCTCCGAATCACTAAGAGGTGAATCTTGTTTGTCAAAAAAATAAGCCTGCCTCTTAATGGTTCCAAAACCCTCTTAATCATTTTGTATCATGTACCTCCCTTAACCATTAAGAGCCCTGATTAGATCCTGAACAGTTACCTAACAATTATATTTCATTTTTCGGTATATTATAAGAGCCTCTTAATCATTCTGCACTAAACCATTCAGCAACTGCCAAACAGCCCCTAAGTTGTTTAATGATTGTTGAAATAGGTATCTGGCAACCGCATCTTCTGATAGTACAGTCAAGATATGGAATGTAGACGGTTTCACCTTGGAGAAAACTCTCGTTGGTACGTTTCTTTTATGTGTGTGAAACCGAGAATGTTGTTAAGTTTCAGGGTCGGGTTTTAGTTAATATTTTGGTTTTGAATAATTGATGATATGTTAAATGTTTCAGGACATCAACGTTGGGTGTGGGATTGCGTATTCTCTGTAGATGGTGCTTATCTCATTACAGGTATTTGACATATAGATGAAAGTTCAAATGCGAACTCAAATTTGATTGTGAACGTGAGGACAAATGAGAGCGCGACACGTGCGTGTCATATTCAGACTGAATAATGAAGGAAAATATTCAGTCTGAATGTAGTAGTATTATTCAGACTGAATAACACTACATCCAGTCTGAATATTTTTATTCATTATTAAGTATGAATGTGACACGTGTCACACTCTCATTTGTCTTCACGTTCACAACCAAATTTCAGTTTGACATGTAATCATGTAAAGTTTTATCATCTTTATCATTAGTTCTAGGGCAAAATGCAACTAAGTTATTTAGTGCAACAAAGATTTTTTTTTCTCAATTGATGAAACGAAGTTTCATAATTTCTTATTTTGTATCCATTTTGACCGGTAATCTCCTGATTTTGTAACATTTGATACCATGGATACCCGCTTACAAAATGTTTACAGAAGGATTATGGCGAAGTGGAGGATAAACTTGACATTTAAGTCATCAAATGTTACAAAAGCAGTTGGTTATCGGTCAAAAATGGGTAAAAAATATGAGTTTTTTTGAAACTTCTTTTTTACATTGATAGAGAAAAACACTTTTTTGTTACATACTTACACTAAATGGGAACTAAAGTAAATTTCATTGCATTTTGATTCATTCTTCTCTTAGTTCGAAGGGTGCATTTCACGCTTGTTGGTCTATTTAGGCTCGTTACACATTTTAGTCCTTGCCTCTAACCCAAACCCCCCCCCCCCCCCAAAAAAAAAATCAGCTTCTTCTGATACAACAGCCAGGCTTTGGTCGATGTCTACTGGTGAAGATATTAGAGTTTATCAGGGACATCATAAAGCCACCGTGTGCTGTGCTCTCCATGATGGTGCTGAAACCACTGCCGCCTGATGCCGATGGCTGAGCTGGTTGGTTGGTTTTCTTCTTTAGTTTCATGGTTGGCTATCGGTGAACATAGTGCACAATTGGATCAAATTTGAATGAAAAAGTCACCAGAAACCAGTTTGTATTTGAAGTATTTGTTTGCAAATATACAGATTGATGTTGATAAATTCCATAGTTGCATTTCTTTTTTGCAGTGTTATAATGTATTCACCAATGACCTCTGAAACTTCTATGATGTCTATTTTGGATTTTGAATCTTTTTTTTCTTTTTTTCTTGAAGGCCTTGTTTGTTTTTTTCATTTTAAGCTCTTAATGACCACTTATGTCTGATTCATTTAGACGTTGTTTATTCATTTTAAGCTCTTAATGACCACTTATGTCTGATTTATTTAGACGTTTTATAACCATTTCAGAACTGAAATCAGACTTCAGCACATCTTAAAAAACAAACGTCACCGAAGGGTTTTTGGTCAGATGCAGGTAAGTGGCAGTTGGGTAGTGTCGGTGGTGGTGAATGATGCCTCAATGGAATTTATATAATTTTGTTAGGAGGAGGGGTGGGGGGGAGGTTTATTTTTGGAATCTTAAATATTTTGAGAACCCTATGATATACCTATTTTATGTGTATTTATGATGAATAACATAATGATATTCATTTAATATCTGCACATATATCATGATTATTACGTAAAATAGGTGGTTTTTGGTTTCTTAAAATATTGAAGGTTCTTAGATGAACATGCCCTATGTTAGTAAATTATATGATTAGATTATTATGTTTTAATGTAGAAAGTGGTGTTACTTGTTGAAAAAGAGATTGTTTCGAGTTAAAATGGTGTAAGAATTGATGTCTACCGGTGTAATGGGTTGTTTGACAGTTGTCGAATGATTTGGTAAAGAATTATTAAGAGGCTCTTATAATATAGTGCAAAATGAAATATAATTGTTTGGTAATTGTTTAAGATGTAATTACAGCTCTTAATGGTTAAGGGAGATCTAAAATACAAAATGATTCAGGGGATTTTGGAACCATGAAACATCAAGAGATAGACTTATTTTTTTACCAAACAGGATTCAACTCTTAGCGATTCAGATGTTGCTTCTTACTGAAACTGTTAAGAGGCAAACAAACAACACTTAGTACGTAAGTCCACCTCTGGATGACAACCCGCCAAAACTCAATCCGTGTTCACCCCCGCTTAAAAGATCATCAATCAACTAAACTCAAGGATAATTATTGGTTTACCATACATGATACAAGCAAAAAAAACCCCAAAATAATAACATTTTTTGCATTAAAATAAATTATCATTATATATTTTTTAGCATCATAGCAACATTTTTCAAATGATGTGTATCTTGATGCTCTCCTTTACTAATTAATAACATAATTATTGTTCTTCAAGAAATTCTTGTACCATTTTGCAGAAAGTTTCGGCACCCGAGTTAGCGTTTTACGGTCAACATAGAATAATCCGAACTTAGCATCGTAACCTACCAACCATTCGTAATTATCCATCAACGACCATACGAAATATCCACGTACATCCGCTCCCCCTCTGTTGTTCAATAACAACACTTCTTCAAATTAATAAGCAATTCAAAATTTACGATTATAAAAAATCAAAAAGATTGCAGAACATGCCTGATAGACTTAGCTAGAGAAGCAAGGTACGCTTCGTGAAATTTTACTCGTTTTACGTCATTCATGAGCTCTTTGATTCCTCCCCCATGCACGTCAGGGGTAGAATACCCTGCAACGAAGATACAAAAATAAGGGCATGATTAATATTATAGAGACTCATTCGTTTAGAAACCAGTCAAATGGTAGAAACTCGTGGAAACCAGTTTTTTTCATAATCTTTTTATTTATGTATCAAATGTTATGATTTAAGATACTGTTTCACATATGTTTGTGTTCATATGAAAATAGAGGGAGGTTCATGCGAGGACGGTAACAATTTACGAGAATGCGAGGACAATCCTCAGCCAATCATTTTGTACATGAAAATTTTCATGTACAGAATCACATATGATTCATGTACAAAATCATACGTGATTTTGTACAAAGTCATAAATGACGGAGGCAACTTTCCATGCGACTTAAAAGGCCCCACAAATCGTCCGCTATCGTTAGTGCAAAATCACATGTGATCTTGTACATGAAAAAAACTCCTCACATTCTCGTAAATTGTTACCGTTCTCGTATGAACCCGCCCCTATGAAAATAATATTACATGTGGAAAAAAAACATTGGCTCACTTTCACATATGAAACAAAATTCATATGGTGAAACAAATAAGTGAAGCAACATATTTTTTTCCACATGCAATATTTTTTTTTTCATATGAACACAAACATACGTGAAACAATATCTTAAATCATAACATTTGATGAAAAAATTTATTTTTATATCGGTTTAAATGAGTTTCTACTTTCTACCATTTGACTGGTTTCTAAATGAAGTTGTCTCTAATATCATATTCGTAATTTATTCAATTTGATAATTGTGAGACTTACCGTTTTCAGTAATAAACATGGGTTTATTATTGTATCGAATCTTGATATAGTTAACAATCTCCCCCATGCCTCTAGGAACAACGCAAAATCCTTTTATCCATGTTGGTTCGCCGATTGGCACACCATCACGTTCTCCAACCAGCTCTAGAAAACCTCGGATTGCACGATTCGCAGTTGGGGAGCAACTCGAGTTGGTACAATCCTTGGCATATGCAGTCGAGTAATGGTTAATGCCAATAAAATCAGTACTATTCTTCAAAAAATTCTTTTCGTGGACGGAGAAACTTGGTAATTTGGTTCCAAGGTATTCGTGCATTTCTTCGGGGTATTCTCCAAATATTACGGGATCAAGTGACCAACCAATATTGAAAGCGAAGGCCCTTTTGGTAGCTTTGCGATCAAGCTCATTGTCCATTAGTGGTTCATACATGAAACAATGCGTAACGATCCCTATCGATCCACCTTGTTTAGGCTGTAGAAAGGAATTTAAAATCCAAAGGTTTACGAACGATAATTTTCTTAACTAACATGCAAAAGAATCAGGGCAATCCTAATCTTTTTAGAGACCTTGTTACATTTGTTATACTGATACTAAAACTATAAATTATCTTAAACGAATAAACACAAAATAAAAAATAAAAGTACGTGTTATATTAAAAATCTTACAGATAAAAACAACAAAAATGTTTAAAATGACAAGGGGGAGAAGAATATCAAAGAGTTGTTTTCATTTTTGATCGGCAAGTTCTGAAATTAAAGTCACTTTGATTTTTAGAGAAATTAGATGGGTCTTCATTGAGGATGGTTTAGTCGTTGTTTGGCAAAAATAAGTTAGTTTATAAGTTAACTTATTTTTTGAGTAATTGTTTGGATGCATATAAACTAGCTTATAAGAGCATCTCCGACAGCTTTTTTAAAATAGAAAAAAAAATGACTTTTTTGTTCTCTAACTTTTCCAACAACTTTGCTATTTTGTTCTCTATAATAGAGAAAACTTGAAAGTTTTCCAGATTTAAAGAATCCTCTGAGATGGTGGAAAAGAGAAATGGTTATTTTATTCGATCCCAATAATGGGATTAAAATTTTATCACTTTATATTACGTTTTTTTAAGTGTATTGAGATGATAAATTAGAGAATATAATATTAATATAATTGTGTTAAAATCTTTAAAATAGAAATTTTATTGGAATTTAATGAAATCTTTTAAAGATTTTAACTCTTTGTTCTCTATTTTAGAAAAATTATAAATAACATGTTGAAGATGCATTAAGTCAGCTTATAAACTAATTTATTGATAATCTACTTGGGGTATCTTATGAGTAACTTTTTAATATTTTTTCCAATAATAACTCTGATTAATATTATTTATTATTATTATTATTAATTATAAACAAATATTAATCATTGATAAACATTAATTACTAATTATAAATAAATAGTAATTTATAGTAATTAAAATTAATTATAAATTAGTAATTAATTTTAACTATACATTATTATTTAATTTTAATTATACAATGAATACTAATAATAACTAGTAATTATTTATAAATGTTATTAACTACTACACCAATTATTTTTTAATTATTGTTCAATATATTTAGATATCAAAAAGGAAATATAAAATTTTTAAATTTTTTTATGTAAGATACATAAAAATTAAAGTTGTACTTATTTTAGTTTATAGATAATAAAAATATGTTAAACTATTGTAACAATTTAATTATTAATTATATTTTTGAAAAATATTAATTAATTATGATATGTGAGGTTAAACAGTAATTTATATTATATGTATTTGTTATTTAAATCATAGATTAATGTATATATATTTTTTTCTAAATTTTTTTTAACAAATTCGAAATTTATAGTATATGTATAATGATCGATTTTAAATTTTTTCAATTAACATATTATATTATTTAGTTTTTTTACTGTCTTGTTTGTGTTAATTAACATATTATATTATTGAAATTTTATTTTAATTATATTACTAGAAAATTATTTAAATTAAACTATGAAATGTTTTTGATCGACTATTTTTTCAACATGTCATTTTTGGTCATGTTACATGTTTATAAACTAGTTTTTGTTAAACATAATTTGTTCATTTGATAAGCTGCTAGCTTATCAGCTATCAACTATCTTATAAGTCATCAGTTAGCTTGTCAAATATAGCCTTAGTTAGACTTTAGAAGTCTGTATAATTAAATCATCCCCCAAACAAAAGTAAAATTAGGCCATGTTCAAAAACTCATATTTAACATGCTAATAGACGACCTTTTAAAGAATATCTCAAGAGTTTGAGGTCGGCTCGACTAAAAGCCAAGCATAGGTCGTGTGTTTGAGTCTACTCAAAGTCACTCGGTATTTTTCTGACTGGTATCTTTAGGACTTATTAGGATTGGTCGAGGTACATGCATAGTGGCTCCCACGATAATTGTAATAAAAAAAGGATAAGGAGTTAAAAGTTGGTTGATTGCCTGAAACTTTTCATGGTATAGCTTGGCTGCCTTGCCATGGGCAAGTAACAAGTTGTGCATAACAATGAGAGGCTCCACATCCGAATTTCCGGCAATGCAGTTGCCGAAAGGCTCGGAACAACGAGAAGGAGGAAAAAGACCCTTTTCGTAACCGAATTCCGCGTAAACGTTAGGTTCATTGATTGTGATCCAATACTTGACTCGGTCTCCAAACGACTTAAAACAAATTTCCGCGAAATGTACAAACTCTTCCCTGCCAACAATTAAAGATACATAAATACGTCCCGATAAACTAAAGGGTTGTTTGACAGTTGTTGAATGGTTTGATGCAGAATGATTAAGGTGCTCTTATGATATAGTGGAAAATAAAATATAACTGTTTGGTAACTATTCACGATGTAATTAGTGCTCCGAATGGTTAAGGGAGCTCCATGATTCAAAATGATTCACAGGGTTTTAAAATCATTAAGAGGCAGACATATTTTTTGTCAAACAGGTAAAGATTTACCTCTTAGTGATTCAAAGTTGCCTCTTAATGGAACTGTTAAAAGATAAACACACATCCCCTAACAAATAAGAAGGTCGAGGAATTTTAGACGTACTTCATTTCGGGGTTGAGCCAAGACCCATATTTGTCTTCAAGTTCCTGAGGAAAATCGTTATGGAAAATCGTCACAAATGGCTCGATTCCTGAATCATTTTTAGCAAAAGTCATGAATCAAACTCACTTCCCACAAACACATCAAAATTCATGCATGAATTGAATCTTTTTTAATCGATTTCAAATTAAGAACAAATGTAGTATCTAATGTTCATGAAAATGCACCTCTGAGGATCAGATTGTCTATTATCTTGTTATAGAACTTGATACCGGCAGGATTAACTTCACCGGACCTTCCTCCTGGAATTAGGAAGAACAATAATGTATGCAATTAGTTGAAAAGATAATGAAAACAAGGAAGGAATATATATATATATATATATATATATATATATATATATACAGAGAGATTCAGGTTCATACAAGAACAATAACTAAATAAAAGAATAAGAAAACAATCGAATCATATGTGATTTTGCACTAAAATCACGTATAAAATCACATATCTATATGATTCAATGACTTAATTTGGCCGCGACTTCAACCACGTCTCGCACACACCCTTTTGTTGACCATTACTATAAAATCACATGTGAATTGGCCGTTTTCGTATTCTTTTTTTTAGTTATTATTCTCGTTTGAATATCTCTCTCTCTCTCTCTCTCTTTATATATATATATAACAGTTAAATGAGAACCATAAAAACATTATAAATTTGTGAGAACCGATATAAAAATATTTTTTACATGATTTTTTAATCAAAAACTATGATTTAAAATATTGTTTCTCAAATGTTTGTTTTCGTCTTGTGAAAGAATTGCATGTGAAACTTTTATTTTGGTTTACTTAATGAAACGAAAAGTAAATGTAAAAATATTTATTTGATGAAACAAATACATGTGAAATCCTCACATTTATGTGAAATAATATTTTAAATTATAGTATTTAATTGAAAGAATCATGTAAAATTTTATTTTTAAATAAAGAATTTATAATATTTTTATCGTTTTAATTTGATTTATCCAGATAAAGGGTAAGATTGGATATATAGAATACTTGGAAGAATTCTAGCCCATGAAATCGAAAATCTATACGCTTTAAGACCAAGGGAATGCATCATCTCAATGTCTTCCTGTATTCAAAAAACATAATTAAGATTCAAAAAACAAGTTGTTGTTGATATAAAAAGTCAACAAATTATATATATATATATATATATATAGAGAGAGAGAGAGAGAGGGGTTTAATTAAATAAAAACCATAAAAAAGTTACAAACTCGTAAAAACCGATATAAAAATAATTTTTTTTTTAAAAAATGCTAGAATTTAAGATATTATTTCACATATATGTGTTTCATAAGGTGAAATTTTCACATGTATTTGTTTCACATATGAGTCTTTTTTATTCATATTTTTGGTTTCACCAGGTGAATCAAAAAAAAATTCACATGTAATTATTTCATAACGTGAACACAAACATATGTGAAACAATATATTAAATTATAGGTTTTAATGAAAAAAATCATGTAAAAGTATATTTTTATATCGATTTTCATGAGTTTGTAACATTTTTGTGGTTTTTATTTGATTATCGTTCTATATATATATAGATAGATAGATAGATGTTGGTTCATTTAGAAACTAGACGAAGAGTAGAAACTATGAAAACTTTGACAAATCAATATAAAAAATAATTTTTTTCATGATTTTTTTTCATTAAATGCTATGATTTAAGATATTATTGCACATATGTTTGTTTCATAATGTAAAAGTTTCACGTGTATTCGTTCGCCACTTTGTTCTCAACTCTTCTCACCTCCTGGGCGAGACAAGCTACCTTTAGCTAGGAGCCTCTTTTCCTTCTGCCCAGCTCCCCGAAAACAACGTTCGACTTGTTTTTCATAAGTTGAAAGTTTCTCATGTATTTTTTTATAAAAAATTTCATATGTTTTTGTTTCATAGTGTAAAGTTTCACATGTAATTTTTTCACAAGATGAAACGTACATATGTGAAATAATATCTTAAATCATAGTATTTGATGAAAAAAATTCATGAAAAAAATTATTTTTTATATTGATTTGCCAAAGTTTATATTGTTTCTACCATTTATCTAGTTTCTAAATGAACCAACATCTATATATATGTGTGTGTGTGTGTGTGTGAGAGCAGAAATTGATCAACCAAAAACCGATGATAATGATCATCTGCAATATCTCCATCCTCTCCATTTCTTCCACAACCTAATTATAACGACAGTTGATATATATCACAAAAAATCAAAATCAATTCGTCGTATTTAAACAATAACAAATTAAACTGAGAATTGATGATACAAACCTACGACTGAATGACAAAATCCATCCCAGTTACTGAGGGATTTAGAATCTTCAAGATAGGCTCCTTCAATCTGCAAAATTTCATGAGTTAAGTGATACATATACATACATGTATATATATATATATATATTATAGAGTTGGGTCCGGGTGAGAAGGAGAGTTAAGATGAGAAACGTAACAAATGTTCTTCACCCTACCCTTGGATGCACGTTAGGATAAGATGCACCGAGATGAAGTGCATCTCCCTTCTAAAACGCAATTCATGTGAGGATATGAGATTAAAAGTGATTAAGGGTTCAAATATGTTCTTACGTTTCTTACCTTAACCTTTTCTTCTCACACTATTCTATTCTATGCATATATGTATATATATACATATATAGGGTAATTGGGTTCCGATGAGAATCGTAAGAATTGATCTTTGCCCTTAGATGCAACGCGATGCATCATATCAAACATGTATGAAACACAATTCATAGGTGGATTTGAGATTAAAGGTGATCAGAGTCCTGATCCTTATTACGCTTCTCACACAATCATACGCCTATATATATATACATATTATAAGATAATATTGATGAAAAAATGTGAGAAAAAAAGCAAGGTAGATGGACTTGGTAAGCAGAAGTGGCTGCTCCAAAGAGAAACCCGGGTGGAAAATCGGATCTTTTGATATCGGAAACTTCTTTTTCTTCTGATTTGAATCCTCCACCACCATTGTTGGAAGATTCAAGAAGAAGAGCACAAGTAGAGATGAGAAAGAAGAAGAGAAAAATGGTGGGTGATTTCATCCATTTCATAATGGAATAACAAGGAGTGATAATGTTTTTTTTTCCAAATCAACTTTGCTTATATTACGATGGATATTGTTAAGTAGAGTATATATAGTATAGATATATGCAAAAAAGTGAGTTTGAAACACAAATCAAAATCAACTAAGGTTATGTTTGGCAAGCTGGCTGATGAAAAAAAACCATGTTTGGTAAAACTAGCGTATAAAAATGACTAAAATGACATATTAAAAAATAAAAATAAAAATAAATATTAATGAAGGTTATAATTCAAAAAAATGACAATAAGCTCCCAAAACGCTACTTCAATTGACGTTTTAGATCATGAAACAATTAAAATATTTATACAATAATATATTAATTAAAATAGATGAAATGGTTAATATGGTCTTGGATTTGTATTTGATATATTATTTTTCTCTCTCTCTCTTTCTATATATATATATAACATTATATATATATATAACATATATAGAGAGAGAAACAAAGTTCAAATGCGAACTCAAATTTGGTTGTGAACGTGAGAACAAATGAGAACGTGACACGTGTCTAAATTTAGATTATTCAGATTGAATAATCAAATAAATATTCAGACTGAATATAGATTTATTCAGTCTGAATATAACACTATTCAGACAGAATACGTATTATTCAGACTGAATGAATACTATATTCAGTCTGAATATTTCTTTGTATATTCAAACTGAAAGGAACACGTGTCGCACTCTCATTTGTTCTTACATTCACAACCAAATTTGAGTTCTCATTTGAACCCGCCCTTATATAATATATATATATATATAATATAATATATGATATATAACTTGATAATCATATATCTCATAATATAAAATATATATATATATAATGTAGGTAATATAAAAGAAATAATGATATAAATGCAAATAATGTAGGGTTGGGTTCATGTGACACCAACCTGTTTTTGTGAAACCTATGGGACCATATTTTACACTTGAAACTTCACAGCAAATCATTGTATAAGTAAAAGAAATTCAAACCTTCCCAGTAAAACTAAAAACACTATGAATGTTACTTTCACAGTGTTTTGCTGTGAAGTTTCAAGTGTAAAAAAGTGGTATTACGAAAACATCGATTTTTTTGTACCTCCACAGTAATTTGTTGTGAAGTTTCAAGTGTAAAAATGTGATATTATGGATCTCAAAAAAACATGTTGCTCTCACGTGATCTCAAGTCTATAAAAACAAATAATATATGGGGACAAACTATATATATTAGAAGTATGAACTAATATTGATCACACATTTTATGTTATAACTTACATAATTATGTTATTCATTATCTTATCAATTATTTTCTTAAAAAACTTGCTTTTTTCAATTTGAAATAATCTTATTGATGTAATGTTTTGTTGGCGAAATGACGTTACACTTAAAAAGAGATTAATCTCATTTGTTGTTTCATTGATAAAACAATACTATATTATTAAAACAGATCAATCCAATGTGTTGTTTTTTTAATGAACCAACAATGCATATACACATCAACCAATGTGTTGTTTCCTTGGTGAAACAAAATTGTTGTTGTTTCAAAAGCAAAAGGAAAACCGTTGATAAAGTAATTAATTATAACTAATAAATTAATTACGGGAGTTAAAAATTGTGCGGTCAATATTGATTCATAGAGTTTCTAACGTAGATGGTTTTAAATGATCTTGGGCACCTTTATAGGGTTTTTTTTCCTTTGTTAACCAAATAAATTGTACAAAATTTATTAACCGGAACATTTTTGTCTTTTTCATTGTTGGTATCACATTTCTTATGTTTTTATATGATTTTGGGCACCTATGAAGTTTGATTATCTAGATTCACCTATGAACATGATACAAAAAATTATTGTTTCACTTTTTGGTTTCACCTATGAATTTTAAACAAAAGATATTCTTTAATTTTCTAATTTTCACTTGTGAATTTTAATTATCTAGTTTCACCTATAAACTTTGGATCAAAATCATTGTTTCACTTTATTATTTTACGTATGAACTTTTTGATTTTGTCTTCAAACAAAAATCATTAAAATATTGTTATTGATTATTTTTTAAAAATAAAATATGTTTATCTTACAAAAATAAAATATTATTTAAATATTGGTATTTATTATCTTCCAAAACAAAATATGATTATCTTTCAAAAAAAAAGTTGTTCCAAATATACCTTTTATTTAATGCCATTAATATATTATTTTATTAAATACTTATAAGTTAACTTATTTTCAGTGTATACGTTTGACAAGCCATAAGCTAGCTTATAAGTTTGCTTATAAACTAACTTATTGAAACATAGCGTTTTAGGAGTTTATTGTCACATTTTTCAATTATAACCCTCATTAATATTAATTATTATTTTTTAATATATCATTTTTGGTCATTTTACATTTTTATACACTAGTTTTGCCAAACATTATTTTTTCATCAGCTAGCTTATCAGCTACCAGCTAGCTTATCAGTCATCCGCTAGCTTATCCGCTACTAACTAGCTTATCCGCTAGTTTGCCAAACATAGCCTAATCACAATCGTTGATTAAAAAACAAAATACTTAGAGCATCCATAACGGAGGTTTCTGATGAGGTTACTCTTGGTGTTTTAAACAAAACCTTCTCTGTAGGACAAAAGTTCATGTTCAGTCACAAGTTATTATTGGAACGCATGTGCTTGAACAAAAACCCATGTTCTTTCGTACTTTTCTTTTCTGTTAATATTTAACTATTTTATTTGATAAATCTATAAAATATGTGAGTTGAAATTGGACATTTAAAAAGAAAAACTATTCTTCGTTTTTTGTAAAATCTATATAAATTTTTTAATCATCACATTATATTATTTAAAAAATATGATAATGAATATAAACCATAAATGTTATTAAATAATTAATTTATGAAAATAAATAAATAAGGACATAAAAATTATATGGATACATAAAATTAATTTAAGACATTTATTTAAAATTCTACTTTTTACCATAATTATGATTTTAATATCATTTACTTTTTTACTTTAACAATATTTTATATTTAAAATAAAATGTATTTGATTTTCATTTAAAGAACTTTTTTTCATTTTAATATCATTTAATTTTTTACTTCAAAAATATTTTAAATAAAATGTATTTGATTTTCATTTAAAGAACTTTTTTTATTTAAAGTAATGTTTAAAAAAATTTACAATTGTCATTCAAATCACACGTGAACAGTTTTTTTTTCCCAAATCATATATCATTTAGAGTGTGAAAAACAATGATTCAAGTTAAATATCAGAAATGAAAAATAACGAAAACAAAATCACATGTTATGTGTAACAAAACATATTTAAAATGTATATGATCAAATGTACTTTAAAACTTAATTCATTGTTTACATATATTACATATAATGTTGTAGATAACTCACATTTCTTTTTTATTGTAATCACTACTATATATGATATATTGACGAAAATTAGTGATTTTTTTAATAAAAAAACCTCAATTTTTTTTAAAGTAGCCTAATTAATTATGAATGTCATATATGATTTTTCATGAAAATTGTAAACTTTTTTTTTAAATATACGACTTTAGTAAAAAGAAGCAAACATTTAAATAAAAAAACTAAGACTATGTTTGGTAAAAATAAGCTAGCTTATAAGCTCACTTATTTTCAGTGTACACGTTTGATAAACCATAAGTTAACTTATAAGTTAGATAATAAACTAGCTTATTGAAACGCTACTTAGAGTAGCGTTTTGGAAGCTTATTGTTATTTTTTTCAATTATAACCCTCATCAGTATTAATTATTATTATTTTTCAACATTCCCTTTTTAATCATTTTAAATTCTTATATAATAATTTACAAACATAATTTTTTCATCAGTTAACTTATCAGCTATCCGCTAGCTTATCAACCAGATTGCCGATCATAGCTTAATTGGGTTGGGCCCTTTATTTTTTAAGCCCAACCGGGAGCCCATGGTATTATATCTATGTATAAAGGGCTGTTGAATCAAATCATTTCCCCAAATTAAACGGCAGCAGCAAACAAGAACTCAAGCAAGGGCGGGAGCGGGACTCAAGAAGAAGCGAATAATCATCATTCATCCATCTAACACAGGAGGTATTTCAGCTTTATTTTATGTAATTCGTCAATTCTTGCTGCTATAGAACATGTTTTAATGGAATTTCGAATCGAATTCTAGGTCAAAACATGTACCCCCCCCCCCCCCCTCTGTAAAAGATGTTTGTATGAGAGTTTGGGACCTGATTTTCAGGAGGTTTGTCTGAGGGTCTTTTGAGTTTTTAGGGACAAAGGTGAGAAGAGCATGGTAGGAAACTACATATAAAATAAAAATCGAAATCAAACGTGAAGAGAGGGTCATTTTTATTGGCAAGAACAGAGAACTAACAAGGATCATGTTTGGCAAGAAAAGGCAAGGATTGCTTGATGTTTCCGTTTGGAGGGATGATTAGGGCACTAGGGCAGTGAAGAAGGAGAGGGTATTTTATGGGTAGGCAGAAGGGAATCATATGACGGATGGTTTGGGTTGATCAAGGCCATCTTTATAACGTATGATATTTTTTTTTTGAAGATTTAATATTTATTGTTTTTGTTTAGAGTTCTAATTTGTTAACTTTTGTTATTTTTGTCCCCTGGGTTTGTTCCCCCCTTGATGCAATGCATAAATTGGCTGACAATTAATTTTTGCACTGTTTTCAACTTCTTCCTCTTCCTTGGATTGATCACTGAAGTACTGAACAGATTTTGCATCATCTGATGTCTTTTCTCTCGGCCAACCAGGTTTCATCTCTGTGAAAATCGCCAAGGAATCTATATGGGGTTAGAAATTAGGGTTCAAAAATTGACTTGCTGATTTTACTTTCTATAAATTAACCCCATTCTCTTGCTCTGTCTTCTCCTACTCTTTTGCTGCTTGTGGTTTTCGTTTGTCTTCTTCAACGTCTTCACCAGTCTCCCAGTTTGAAGAGCATTATGCATATATAATTTATTTCCCACTTTGAAGAGCATCGAGTAGATATATATGTATTTTACCCAGTCTCCCATGTTGCATATATTTAGTGTGTGTGTATATATATATTCTATTATGCATATATATATATAATATTGTGCAAAGATTGTATTATATTTGTAGTAATTTTGATTGTTCAGAAGATTCAAAATGCTTTATCCATTTGTAGTACAATATGGCAATCTTATAGGATTACTGGTTCAGAAGAAACTAAAGGGTCTGTGTTTAGAGGTCCGTACAAGCTCTAGTCTGATACTGTGACACTGCTTATAACACAATAAAAGAAAGTAAAAATATTGTGATGATTCTTTTCTTATAAGGCTTTTATTTATTTATTTCTATTATGTATTGTAATGGACGATTCCATCGGTCATAATCGAAAAAAAGGTCAAATTTCTTGTTAAGACGTGGATAGCAAATTTCCATGACATCTCTCTTTTATTATCTTTTATCGGACATGCTCACTCTCTCTTCATAATTGTTTCCCGTTCATAAATATATGGTTCTGTATGTGACCCATCTATAATTGATTGATTAATTTACAAGTGATGGTTTATATTCAGGTTTGTTTCAAAAGTTTGGTCATCTTCACTGGCTTGTGATATGGGATAATTGTGTATGATAAGCTGCATAATCTTTCAGCACTGCAAATTGGATGTCTGATTGCTGGAGGCTGAATCATTTCAATTTCTTGATTTGGAAGCCTTAAGTCATTCGACTTTTAGACTCTAAATTGGTGGACTTAAGTATTAATGCCTGGTAACGAAGTTGGAGATAGGGTTCACAATTTCTTTGCACAAGCAAACTTGTCCCAAGGCCAGCATTCAGATGCTGTTGGTCGGAACAATTTGTGGGTTGGTGGTCAGAAACAAATTGGTCCCCAGAGTTTCCGTACGAAGGCTTACGACTCTGAACAGTCAGGTAATTAATTTAACTTTTAAGTGAGCTTTTAATGTTATTTGTTGTTTATATAGTCATCTTTTAAGTTTATTAATGTGATAGATGGTGTTAAAGATGTAATGGTTTCAGTGTAACCAATTACAGTCTGATTTTCTGATGATTGCTAACTTCAAAACATCTGTTCCTTTCGTCTTTTTCATGAGCAGAAGTTGAACCAAGAAACAACAGTCTACATGTTCCTGTCTCAAATGGGTTCAACTTTATGCAAGAAACTTCAAGGGCTGAGTTGACTAAAAACCGTTCTCAAAGCCAACACCAAAACATGAATGATTACATGTATGGCCGTCATGTTTTACAGCCCAGGCCGAATGAAGCAAATTTTTTAGGGTTTGATAGAGACTCTACTCAAGATAATGTGAACCAGAGGGGTTTAATGGTACATGAGTTGCACCAAGGGGGTGTTTCTGAGCATATATCTAATTCAAATAGATCATATGAAATAGATGCACATGGTAGTTTGAATCTTTTTGGAGGTCAACATCAGATGAACAGTCAGCACCCTGGTTTGCTGCAACAAGAACAACATCAGCAGTCTGGATTCAGTGATGTACATCTGCAACGGCAGCTCATGCTCAGACAGATGCAAGAACTTCAGAGACAAAAGGACATGCAACAACTGAACACAAGGCAACATAGCTCTGGATTCAGTGATATACATCTGCAACGGCAGCTCATGCTCAGAAAGATGCAAGAACTTCAAAGACAAAAGGATATGCAGCAACTGAACACAAGGCAACATAACTCTGTAAATCAAGCTTCTCCCTTTGCTAGACAGACATCTGGCAACAGTTCACATGGGCTTATTAACGCCACTCCGTCTTCTGAATCGTTCAGGGCTGAACTTTCTACTGGTAACACAAACCAGCGTGCTCCTCCAGCGATGTGTGAATCTTCTAGTGGACTTGTCTTTTCCCCTGAGCAGGGCCAGGAGCAACGCTCCGTGGGCTTTGTTCATCAGCATGTTGATCAGTCTCTGTATGGGGTTCCTGTTTCTAGCTCAAGGGGCCCACTAAACTCGTATTCTTATGCTTCCACAGATGAGGCCTCAACTCAACAAATGCCAACCTATGGCAATCAGTATGCTGGAATCCCGGAACAAGTTATCAATCATGCTGGAACTTTGGTCAGTAGGCAAGGTGTCGGTCAAATGTCTGGTCAAGGTTCAAATAGCTGGATAAAGATGGAGCAAATTCAGCAATTGACATCCACCCATCAAACGGGATCTGAGCAGGAGTACCAGGGTCCATCGGATCTAATTGGCCCTTCACAGATCGCACAGGATGAACCAGCAATTGAAGCTTTACATGTGGCAACCTCTCTAGACCCTGATGAAGAGAAATTTTTGTTCGGTTCAGATCAAAATATCTGGAATGCTTTTGGCATTGACAGAAACATGGGTGGAGGACCCTCTAATCTATTGGATGATAATAATAATAATAATAAATTTGCAAGTGGACTCCCTTCTATTCAAAGTGGTAGCTGGAGTGCTCTTATGCAATCAGCAGTTGCAGAAGCTTCTGACACTGGCAATCAGAGGAATGCAGGGATCCAGCATGATGATAAACAAAGTCCATATGAAAATGATGCGAGACCACTTACCAATTCTTCTGGACAACTGAATCAGTATTCTTCAGGGGGGAACAAGTGGTTAAAGGGTGAACCTCTTCAGGAGGTAGATACTGGAGGAAGTCAGCTATATGGAAGTAACCTACCACATAACAAACAAAATGATTGGACTCCATTAGAGTCTATTTCAAACCCTGGGGACAGAGCCTTTAACACCAATGAAAATAACTACTCAATGCAACAATATCAGAGCAATAATGATACAAGAGTCATGCAGGAAGAAATTGGTCAAGGTGATGGTATATGGAGGGTTAATGCTTTTCCTAATTCCATAGTTGATCCGGGGTCCACAAATACTTCCATGGGTAGCCCACAGATTAGCGGAGAAGGTTTAAGCAACATGCAAGGTGGTAGTCATTTTGGCAAATTTCCTATGAACAGCCATCAAATTAATTATTGGAAACATGTTGAATCTTCGATGAGATCTAAAGAGACTAGGAATGTGAGAAAACCACAGGGTCAGCTAAACAAGGGTTCCCATGTTTCTGAATCATCATTTACTAGCTCTGATAAGGAGGATCTAAGGATTCGTGAGATAGAGAGCAGAAGTAAAAGGGAGAACTCCAACGACAGCTACCAATCCAGCTCATCTTGCCAGGTCACTACTGCTCGATTGAGGGAAAATTCTTCATCAGATGCTGGTGATTTGCGGGTCTTGCCTGCGGCAAAACAACATTCATTTAATCAGTCTGGTTGGATGACTTGTGGTCAAAGAAAGTTTCAGTATCATCCAATGGGAAACTTGGATGAGGTTGCTGAAATGCCTTATGGAAAAATACAAGGTACAAATACGGAGGCATCATTCTTGCAGCATTTTCGAAGATCAAGTGGTCAAGGTCAAGGTCAAGGGAATGTCGGTCACACTAACATTAGCAGCCAGGTACCTAAAACTTCTGCTGAAATGGGGAAGGTGAATTTTGGATTATATATATATTCATATTTTTCTATCTAATATGATGTTGTCCAGCTAAATATGAGTGGTATTCTACTTTCAGGGGAATGTACCTGATCTTGAGGGAATCACCAAAGGATCTCATGGCATAAGGTCGAAGGACATGATTGGTGGTCTTAATATCTTTGATAGATCTGTATGTTTATCTACGTCTGAGAAGGATTCTCAATCTAGGTATTGCTTAATTTATATTCTTTTTTTGCCCTCAGGCAGTATTGATGAAATTTGTTGTCTTCATCACATGCTCAAATTATTTTTCTTTAGCGATATTCATCTGTTGGATCTAGCAGAAAGCTAGTATGCAGTTATAACTTATAAGTTATAAGCGATATCTGAGGGGTTCATCTCTCTCTCTCCCTCTCTATATATATATATATATAGAGAGATTATATATATATATAGAGAGAGATTATATATATATATAGAGAGGAGAGAGAGTAAAGTTAAAATGAGAACTCAAATTTGGTTGTGAACGTGAGGACAAATGAGAGCGCGACATGTGTCTGAATGTAGATTATTCAGACTGAATAATCAAAGAAATATTCGGACCGAATAGAACTGAATATGGTGTTTATTCAGTCTGAATAATGCTTATTCAATCTCAATAGGCATTATTCAGACCGAATAAACAATATATTCAGTTTTATTCAGTCTGAATATTTCTTTGACTATTCGACACGCGTCGCGCTTTCATTTGTCCTCACGTTCACAACCAAATTTGAGTTCTCATTTGAACCCGCCCCTATATATATCTATGTGTACATATATTATAAAGACACACACATAATACCCACCAAAACATTTTTTTGCTTCATTTATTTCCTACCCCCGTTTTATTGTGCAGTCAAAATATGATTGAGCTGTTTCACAAGGTGGACCAATCAAGATATCATGGTACTGCAAGGTCTTTGAACTCTTCAGAACACAATTTATCATCAGAAATGCATTTACCAGATTGTTCTGATGGATCTTTAGGAGGCCTTCAGAGAAGTCACTCATCAAACTCTCAAGGATTTGGTTTACAATTAGGCCCTCCATCACTGCGGTCACCCTTGCCAGATAATAATCTAAGAAACAGGGGTCAGGCCTTGTTGCCTTCTTTCCAAGAAACGCCCCATGGAGGATTTAAGAACAATAGAATCAACAGTTCTGAGCAAAATGCAACTGAAACCTCGGTGCATAAGATGACAGCTAACTTGTCTTCATCTTTGGGTGCTGTTTTTCCAGTTTCAAAGAGTCAGCTTCAAAACCATCAAACGGTCGGTGCAAGAGGACCAGAGTTGACGAATAATCCTGATAATGAATCTTTAAATAGGGTTACAGATAAAGCCAGCTTTGGCCAGTATAATGATGCTGCATCAAGTCACAAAAGAGTTAAAGCCCCACAAGCTTCCAGAAGGAAGAAGTTGCTTGGGACTCTGACTCAGACAAGTTCCAGTATGTCTGAACAAGATTTCACAACTTCTGTACGCCTTCAGAATCTAGAGGATCAAAAAGCTGAAAAGAGAAGGAATCCAATTCCTAATTTTGGTACTAGTTTATTGAATTCTCAGGGTTTAGCTTCTTCTGCAGGGGTGCTGTCAACAAAAGACTCTTTTTCACAAAATGTATTATGTGGAAAGGTTGACGGAGCTCAAATGATGAACGGACCTCACAATGCAAACCCTACTACTAGTAAGATTGATCTCGAAGCCTTTGGCCGTTCTCTCAAACCAAATAATTTCAACCAAAATTATTCTTTGATGAACCAAATGAAGGCCATGAGAAATACGGACGATGATCCTTGTAACAGGGTAACAAAGAGACTGAAAGTATCGGATAACATTATGGATGGTCAGCAAGTAACTCCCTCATCAGGACAGCCAAATGAGCACAATGATATAACTGTCCCACATGGAGATTCAGGAGATAGTGTCGAGAAAAATGTGGCTTCTTGTCAGAATGAGTCTCAAAGTTCTATTAGAGCCAAATATTCTAACATCAGTCCACAAATGGCTCCATCTTGGTTCGATAGATATGGAACTTTTAAAAACAGTCAAGTGACAGAAAGAGTAGATACAGTAAAGTCCATTGAACAACCATTTAGTGTTGAAAGACTTTCTGGTGGTTTGGAGACACATAGTAATACAAAGGGGCAAGCAAGTTCTGGTGCTGATATCAGTCAAGTTGGTGGTATTCAACATCTTGTTAACTTAAGACCCAAGAAACGCAGACTTACAACAGCTGGTCTTCATCCTTGGTTCTTGGAAGTATCAGCGAGTTTTAAGAATCTTCAAGGAATCTGGTTCGTGCCAATGAGACTTTTACTCTTGCGATTCACTCACTAGTGTTATAAATCTGCTGGATTAGTGGATTTCATGAGCAAAACTATGGAAACCACCAATGTTACCATCAAACTTACTATTTTTTTTTCTTGTTTGCAGCACTGGTGCAGTGGAATGGTCCATAGCAACTAATCGGCTGATGGAAAAGGTATTTAATTTCTTACTTTATAAAGTTTGTATGCAGCTTTTAGTAGTTCTAAATTTAACAAGCATATTCTGTCATAGGTTGATGATGATGGTGACGTGATTGAAGATGTATTCCCAGTTACAAGATCAAAAAAACGACTTATAATCACTAGTCTACTAATGCAGCAACTCTTTCGCCCTCCCCCAGAAGCAATTCTATCAATAGATGCTAATTCCATTTATGAGAGTGTGGTTTACTATGTGGCTCGGTTGGCACTAGGAGATGCATGTAATTTAGTATCTTTTGCTAGAAGTTATTCCGGTATCTCTGTTAGTGAAGCAAACTGGTAAGAAAATCTTTAAAAAGTTGAATTATTTGATGAGCATGTTTTGGGTTCTTCTTCTTGTCTTGTTCTTAAACGCTTTTATGGGTGAACAATTTGCAGCCTATCTGATCAAAGTAATGAGTCTGAGAGAATTGATGACCATCGTCTTTCAAAAGTCATTGAAGATTTCATGAGTAAAGCGCGAAAACTTGAAGATGATTTTTCGAGGTACCATTCTGATGGATTTACTTCTGTCTTTGCTGTTCATTAATATACGAGTAAATTACATGATTGGTCCCTGTGGTTTACACTTAATAACACTGTGCGTTCCTATTTTAAATTAATTACGGGTTTGGTCTCTGTGGTTTACACTTTCTCACGTCTTTGGTCCCTGTGTCCTAACACCGTTAGATAGATCTGTTAAGTAACTTAATTAGAAGGGTAATATAGTCATTTCATAATTTTTTGTTTTCTAACTAAAACTACAAGGACCAATCATATATTCTATTAAACTTTGGGACCCACCTTTTTGTCTCTTTCATCTACATATATATATATACACACACACACACAATGACACAACATATATATATATATATTTGTATGGTGTTCCAATATGTTAGCATTTTGAGTTATTTGATTAATCTGGAAGGCTTTGTTTGGATTATAAAATCTAATGAAGCTGATTATGCAGACTTGATAAGATAGGATCGATTGTGGATTTGAAGTTGGAATTTGAAGATTTGGAAAGATTCTCCATTATCAACCATTTTGCCAGATTTCATGGGAGGATGCGAACTGATGGGGCAGAAACTTCATCAATCATTTCCCCTCGGAGATACGTCACTGCAGTTTCAATGCCCGCAATTGTTCCTGATCGGGTACAATGTCTCTCCCTCTGAATCATTAAGTTAGCTGAATTTGAACAGCCTTCGATGGAAAAGTGCAGGAGGGTAACTTCGAAAGCAATGAATCTTTTGCCTTTATTCTGTCTCATTGAGAAATACAAGTTCAGCTCTTGTACATCTGTGTGAAATTTTTGAAGAAACTTGTAGGCAATGGTTTTTTTTGGGGGTAAAATGGGTAGTTCATATTTTGGGTTAGTTTGCAAGATTCCATTTGGAAGTAGATAAAATGTTGTAAGTTGTCCCTTTTTGATGGAAGCATATATTTTGATGGGACATTTTTGTATACATGGATGGAGTTGCTTTTAAAAGGTCTAGATTTGTACATGCTTTAGAGTTTTATTTATTTTTGGCTCTTTCAGTGGTTGGCTGTGTGTTAGGGGTCGTTTACCAAACTCTAACAGGGTAAGAGGCACCAGTCTCACTTACTGCCTAAGATTCTCTGCCATCAAAATAGCATAGTAAGGCTGTTGCTAATCGTCTTTTAACCGGTAAGAGTCACCAGCCTTCACTTATCGAGTAGGATTCTCGGTACTTGTCATTGCACCTAGTACTTTATGTTCTTGGGGAAATCATGTATCTTGCCAACCTCATACATTTGGGAAATCTCCGAACTAACCATTTTTGGTTCAAAATTTCACCAAATGGCTTATTTTTGACAAATCGTCACACAATAGTTGTTTTTTTTTATATTAAAATCTATCACAAAATAGCTGTTTTTATAAAAAAATTGAGAAAACCAATCTGAAAGATTACCTCGAGTGATCTGGTATTTTGCTTTAAACATTTTCTTTTATCATCTTCTTGTTGAGAAATTTATAAGTCGATGAAAGGTGAAGTCACAACTATATTTTAAAACAAGAATTTGAAGGAAGATTTGTGTTGCAAGAATAATACCATGCCCAATTATAAACACAGATCCTACTTACTCCCGCTTAGGGGCGTATCTATGTACAAGGCAGTGGTTGCACAAAATTTTGAAGGTTAAGTGTAATCTTTTTAAGGTTCTTTCATGTGAAACCATAAGGGGGCATTTGGTTCGCCGGAATGGAATGGAATGGAATCTGGTGGAATTGGAATCTGAATTCCTTTGACCAGATTCCAATTCCCTTGTTTGGTTCATTGTTTTCAAGAATTGGAATTTGGTAAATTCCTAAGAATTCCAAAAAGGGGCCATTTGAGATTCCTTAGCTTACCCATGGGATTTCATGGGAATTGAATTGGTTCTTTTATTAATGCCTAAAATACCCTCATCCTATGTAACATCAATAATTGCCTGAATATTTTGATTAAGTAATTTTTATAGTATATCATGGGTTGTTTGTAACATTTTTCATATAGAAAGTGGCTTAATGCTATAGAAAGTGACTTAATACTATAGAAATGGCTTATATATATCAACAGGACTGAGAGCTTATTCGCTCAGCTATACATGACTGTTTGGCAGTGGCTTAATGCTAACAAACAGACTTTTAATCTACAGTGGCTTAATGCTATAGAAAGTGGCTCAATACTATAGAAATGGCTTATATATATCAATGGGACTGAGAGCTTATTCGCTCAGCTATACATGACTGTTTGGCAGTGGCTTAATGCTAACAAACAGACTTTTAATCTACAGTGGCTTAATGCTATAGGAAGTGGCTTAATACTATAGAAATGGCTTATATATATCAACGGGACTGAGAGCTTATTCGCTCAGTTATACATGACTGTTTGGCAGTGGCTTAATGCTAACAAACGTACTTTTAATCTACGGTGGCTTAATGCTATAGAAAGTGACTTAATACTATAGAAATGGCTTATATATATCAACGGGATCGAGAGCTTATTCGCTCGGCTATACATGATTTGTTGGCGGTGGCTTAATGCTAACAAACGGACTTTTAATCTACGATGGCTTAATGCTATAGAAAGTGGCTTAATACTATAGAAATGGCTTATATATATCAACGGACCGAGAGCTTATCCGCTCGATTATACATGATCGTTTGGCAGTGGCTTAATGCTAACAAACAGACTTTTAATCTACAGTGGCTTAATGCTATAGAAAGTGGCTCAATACTATAGAAATGGCTTATATATATCAATGGGACTGAGAGCTTATTCGCTCACTATACATGATCGTTTGGCGGTGGCTTAATGCTAACAAACAGACTTTTAATCTACAGTGGCTTAATGCTATAGAAAGTGGCTTAATACTATAGAAATGGCTTATATATATCAACGGGACTGAGAGCTTATTCGCTCAGTTATACATGACTGTTTGGCAGTGGCTTAATGCTAACAAACAGACTTTTAATCTACAGTGGCTTAATGCTATAGAAAGTGACTTAATACTATAGAAATGGCTTATATATATCAACGGGACTGAGAGCTTATTCGCTCAGCTATACATGATCGTTGGCGGTGGCTTAATGCTAACAAACAGACTTTTAATCTACCTTAATGCTATAGAAAGTGGCTTAATACTATAGAAATGGCTTATATATATCAACGGGACTGAGAGCTTATTCGCTCAGTTATACATGACTGTTTGGCAGTGGCTTAATGCTAACAAACAGACTTTTAATCTACAGTGGCTTAATACTATAGAAATGGCTTATATATATCAACGGGACTGAGAGCTTATTCGCTCAGTTATACATGACTGTTTGGCAGTGGCTTAATGCTAACAAACGTACTTTTAATCTACAAAAGGCTTAATGCTATAGAAAGTGGCTCAATACTATAGAAATGGCTTATATATATCAATGGGGATCGAGAGCTTATTCGCTCGGCTATACATGTCGTTTGGCGGTGGCTTAATGCTAACAAACAGACTTTTAATCTACAGTGGCTTAATGCTATAGAAAGTGGCTTAATACTATAGAAATGGCTTATATATATCAACGGGACTGAGAGCTTATTCGTTCAGCTATACATGACTGTTTGGCAGTGGCTTAATGCTAACAAACAGACTTTTAATCTACAGTGGCTTAATGCTATAGAAAGTGGCTTAATACTATAGAATTGGCTTATATATATCAACGGGACTGAGAGCTTATTCGCTCAGCTATACATGACTGTTTGGCAGTGGCTAGCTTAATGCTAACAAACAGACTTTTAATCTACAGTGGCTTAATACTATAGAAAGTGGCTTAATACTATATTTTATGGTGTAAATTAAGGAAGTATACTTTATTAAAGTATCTTTAGTGTTAAAAAAATTGAAATAAATAATAATTATTTTATTAAAGTAATTTTAGTTTTAAAATTATTTTTAATAAAAAGGGTATTTTAGTCATTTGTCGGAATTTCATTCCAATTCCAAGGCTACATTCTGTGAACCAAACAGACAGATTCCAATTCCTTCAACAGATTCAATTCCAATTCTGCCAACCAAACAGGTGGTCAAACCTGACAACATTCCAATTCCAATTCCTTCAAAGTCAAATTCTTTTGACAGATTCCATTCCAGCCAATTCCATTATGCGAACCAAACGCCCCCTACGTTTTTTGGGGTGAAACTAGGGGTGTTCGCGGTGCGGTTTGGTGCGGCTTGAGACAAAACCGCAAACCGCACCGCATATGCGGTTTGAGCATTTTCCCAAACCGCAAACCGCACCGCATGAACCTCAAACCGCACCAAACCGGTTTATGTGGTTTGTACCTATCGCACTTTATGTCTATAATCCAATATTTATAAGTTTAAAAATACATTATAGAATTAACAATAAAGTGACCGTAGTTCAAAAAAATAAAAGGTTTCAATATATCCGATTCCCAAATAAATATTGCATAATTAAAAATATTCTAAGAAGTAAAATAAATAAATTCCGAAGTAGATTGGAAGTGTGAGTTATAACGTCCCAATTAATTTATTAATATTGTCGATTGTCATATTAGATCAAAGTAAAAGCGTAAAACACAAAGTCCAAAAATATTACATAAATAATAAATTATTCTATATATATGTATGTATTATATATAAAATTTAAAATATATAAAGCATGTGGTGCGGTGCGGTTTGAACCGCGGTTTGATAGCTCAAAACCGCAAACCGCACCGCATAGTGCGGTTTGGTAAAAATGCAAACCGCAAACCGCACCGCGAAAGTTCTAAACCGCGTTTTGCGGTGCGGTGTGGGCGGTTTGTGTGGTTTGGCGGTTTGGATGAACACCCCTAGGTGAAACCATAAGATTTTTGGGATGAAACCGTAAACTTTAAATCTTTTAAGGATTTTACATGAAAATTTAACAAATAAAGCTCCACCATGTTGAAGATGATGGTTGATGATAAATTACAATTTACACCCTTCAAAGACTTTAATGTGTTTAGTTTACTTTCTTTCTTTTTTTCAATTTTGGTTTTATACCCATACCATATTAATTAACTATTAATTATTAGTTAAAATACATTGAAAAAATACGTTTTTTTGTTGCAAATTACACCATTAGAAAGGTCTTGTCAATACCTTGAAATGAGTCCAATATTGAATATTTTTAATGTTAACACAAATAAAATATATATATATAATGCATGTGTGATAAATGTGATATTTAATTATCTTTAATACAATTTAACGTGATTACAAATTTTTATTAGCGTCTTTTTGGTTAAGTTTAAGTTGTTTATAGTGAAGTAATAGTGTTAACATAATAGCATGTTAACTATATGGGGTTATTTGTGTAAGAGTTATTTGTTCAGAGTTAGGGGTCGTTACTAAACGCTTATCTGGTAAGTGCTTACCATGTAATTTTGCTCACGGAACATGACAAGGGTCGAGAATCTTACTCGGTAAATAAGGGTGACGGCTCTTACCTAGGTAAGAGCTTACCGGGTAAATAGTTTATATTACAATAATTATTCTATGCAACCACTGCCAAAAGTTTTTGGATCCGCCTCTGCTCCCGTTCTTCCTCAAGTTTTAGATAATCTTTTGTTTTCAAGATGGATCAATTATACGAAATATCTTATGTAAATACCCTTATTTAGTATGCCTATAGTTAAATCCGTATAGCGTTTTCTCAAAACCAACATCCTCTTTTTCCAAAAAGGAAAAAAGTTGTATATTTACTTTTTCAGACATTTTATCTATGGATCATGGGTCATATCCAAATCGAAAAGTAGCATGTTTGTTTTATGGGCCATCTTTAATTCGAGAAGCCAATTTACTGTTTTACCGTCAATTTCGTGATAATGTTTAAAAAATGACTATTTGGTAAATTTTTCTAGTACATTTTGCCATTCAAGAGTAAGACCGTCCGTATTTAGACTATGATTATTGGAATATTGGCAAAGAAGTTTTTTTTAAAAGAAAAGAAAAAGGAGATGTGGGAAGATTGTTTGTTTTAGTTTGCCACATGACATTGGTTATTTAAAAGAAATAGAATAAAACTTATAATTAAAAAAATGACTTTAACAAAAAAAAAAACTAATATATATATATATATATATATATTAAAATTCATTTTTTTACCTAAAATTGATATGTTTTTATCATATAAATCTTTTTTTTTTGTTTCAATACTCTTATTTATGTATTTTAGATGTGTAATTTCGTAATTGTTTTTGTGAATTCTTTTATTTATTTTCATTTGTATGGTAAGTTTTTTATAATTATAATTACATTTAAAATATGTAATGATCCGTTTATTCTATTTTTTTTATAATTATTAAATATGATTAAAAAAATTATAATTTTATAAAATAATTTTCAGATTGGATTGTATAGCTGATAAACGATAAAAAAAAGTTAAATTAGATTTTAGTTAAAGATTACGAAGGTAGACTCATGGATGAGAGAGAGCAGTATGTAGATTAAAATTGGGTTGGATGAAATTGTAAATAATCATAGTTTTACCCTCTTTCAATTTTCAAATTCCTGGAAGGTGTCGTTTTCAAATTTGGCTTGGAAGGGGATAATTTGAATATTATAATTTGAACTTATGGTTTGGCAGGTTGATTCGGTCTAACACGGACCTACTCTATAACCGAGTCCGACTCTACTCTCATTAGTCTATAGATCTTTTAAACAAATTAAATCCTAGGTTAGATTTGATTAGGTTAGTCGTCAATTTTTTCTGGGTGGGTTGAGTGGATTGGCATTTCGCTTGGTTTTTTTGTGCACCCTTAAGCCTATAGGGTTCCTTAACAGAGGTCACTAGTTCAAGTCCTGCAATGTCATTAGAAATTTTTCTCACTGTTCTTCAATTCCCCGAGATAAATCAAGGTGTGCAAAAGTTAACACATATACTCATAGTTTACAAAATAAGTGTTTGGGTGTTTTAATCTATATAATAGGTTTGTGGTTCATTTTATTCTATCTTCATTTATTTTTGAGAAAACCTATAAGCAAAAAAGATGTCCATGTATTTTTTTTAAATGTAACAAGAAAGTTTATTAAAAACAACTAAAAAGAACAACAGTTCACGGACAAACTTTTTTGCAAAGCACATAATAAAAAAAGTTTGACCAGCACACTGTTCCGACCACGACAAGTTGAAACCTTTGGCACACTTGGATCTCCATTGGAACTAAAAGAATCTGCAACGTGATGAACCAATCAAATTGGTTATTCGGTCTATCTAAAAAGAACCAATTGTTTCAGTGCTTTGAAATTAAATAAAGAGTGATTCACAATACCGCCTTCCAAATGTTGCTCTTATCGGTCAGGTCACTTAAATATAATTGCTTCTTGCTTTCGAGCCCAAGCCTACGTTTGCTTAGTAAGGTCAATCACCATTTCTCGCCAGCAAGCTAAGCTGACAGTCCTCTTAGCCCGCTTAGATCAAGGGCCCTCCCGTCGTCGTTTCAGTGAGTCATAGGGCCTCCCCTCAACACAATCTTAAGACATTATTTATGGTTAAACTCTTCACAACTCCCTGCATCAATCCCACCAACCTCGCAGACCTTGTTACTACTCCTTATGGCTATGGTGATAGCATGATCAGAGGAAGGTCTCTCTAGTTTACCTCTATGCGAGCAAGTTCCTTCGAGCTGCTCGCATGAGAAGTAAGGGGAGACCACCCTTAGAACTCGAAACCACAAAGGAGTCCGATCTATTCAATAAATCATCAAAAAAATTGAAGGTGTCAAGACCCAATCCCGATAGTTGAAAATGTCATTCTACAAAGAAAAGTTATAAAGACATAAGAAGAAGCAAGACTCGACCTCCACCTAAACAGTTCAAAAAATTATATATATATATATATATATATATATCAATTTCCGGCCCATATAATTATTTTGTCGGCAAAATCAACGAGTTACAAATTAAATTAGTTATTCAAACCCTAATTTTTCGTAAAGTTTACTTTTAGATCTCAAAATTCTGAAAGTTGATTTCCCCAAAACAAAGAAAAAAAAATCCAAAATGAGTTTTATTTAGAAGTAATTCCACTAGCAATATTTCTGTTAAAACAAAAAATTGGATATTTAATGTCATATTTTTATTAAAAGAGGGGCCTATCTGTAATACTACTAAACCGTGGGGTTGGTTTACGTTGTTACTGTCGGCCTAAATATTAACGGCGGCGAGTTATGTAAATGTGAAGCGACGAAATCGAAGACGGAAGAGATCGTGAGAAGAGAAGAGATCTGCAACGATGTCGTCGTCCGGCAATGATCCACGTCAGCCGTCGTCGGCCAAGCCATATAAGCCTCAACCAGTTCACCCTGATAATCTCCCCGTTGATTACTCTGGTTTCATCGCGATCATCTTCGGCGTCGCCGGCGTTATGTTTCGAGTAAGTTATTGAAAACGCATTTTAGAAACAGTTGCAAACTTGTATATATATATATATATATGCGTATGTATTCATCTATGATTGTCGTATATATTGGATGAATTTCAGTTAACGGTGAGCTGAGATCCAGATAAGTAATTCAGTGTTGTAAGAATCCGAAATAGACTAAAAAAGGACTCTTTTACTATCTGGAACCTGTACATGATCGTTTTGATGACTCTTGAGAGAATCTGGCTGCTTTAATTTGACAGGATATATGATTAATTTTGTATATGTTTGATGATTATGAAGTTGCAGCTAAATATTAGGGGATATTAGGTGTTGTTTGGCTGTTCCTGAATGGTTTGGTGCAGAATGATTAAGTGGCTTTATGACGGTGAAAAATGAATATAATTGTTTGGTAATTGTTCAAAATAAAATCAGGGCTCTGGATGGTTAAGGGAGGACTAGGATACAAAATGATTCAGATGGTTTTGGAACCATTAAGAGGCAGACATTTTTTTGCCTAACAGGATTCACCTCTTAACGATTCAGAGACCGCCTCTTCATATAACTGTTAAGACGTAAACAAACAGCCCCTAAAGAGCTCTTATTAGGTCATATTTTAGGAATAGGAATTAGGATTGGAGTAGAATTTAGTTGACTGTTTCCTATTACCTAAAACTCCATTCTCTCTAAACCTAAATTCTCATCGGTTATTTAAATAGAAGTAATAGAAATTGCTTTACAATAAATGACATGCTTTGTGCAACTTCTGTTGGATTATTGCGTTCATCTCTTGTTGATGGTGAGCTTAAGAAATATGATTACCAGATGGTGAATAGGTGATTCAACCTGGAAAGTTGTTATGGAAGAAGAAAATGTCAGTACTTTATAGAAGGTATATTGAAGCATTCATACTATAGAAACAACTTTAAGGTAGCGTTTGTTTTTTAAGAGGTGCTGAAGTCTGAAGTCTGATTTCACTTCTGATTTATAAGAGGTGGTGCTGAAGTCTGAAATCTGAATCAGTTAAGTGGCGTTTGTTTTTTAAGAGGTGCTGAAGTTTGAAATCTTATTTCACTTCTGATTAATAAGAGGTGGTGCTGAAGACTGAAATTTGAATCAATAATACTGTTTTTTTAAAACAAAATACTGTTTGTTTTTATATACTGATAAATGTATGAATTTGTTTAAATTGTCTATTTTACCAATTAAAAAGTTATATTGTTGAAGTTATAGATAAATTTATACAATTTCACATATCTATTCATCATCATTGCAAAATTTACATCTAAATTATATAATTTGCATTCATTTAAATGAAAATGTGTCAAACCGGTATTTAGCACATTTAAATCCTATTAAAATACATAAATTGAGAGATGTAAGGATCTATTTGATGATGATCAATTGAGAGAAATGATCGATTAAGGTTAATCGATTGTGAAACATCGTTGCCGAGAATCTGGACAACAATAAGAGGCAAATAAGAGGTTAGTTTACCTCTTATCAGATAATAGGACAATAAGACATAAGTGCCTCTGAAAAATTGAAAAAAACAAACAGTCTGAATGACCCTACCTCTTAATGAATCAGACATAAGAGGCTACTAAGAGCTTATTTTGTAAAAACAAGCAAGGCCTAAGTATGGCTGCATGGTTGACTACTTGACTTTTCTCTGAATCTGTTAGGAGCACCTATATAGATCGGATGCTTTAGCACCTCCATTGTAGGGCTTCTCTTTTTGGGGAGATTATTGAGTTGTTATATGGACGCCAACCAAGTGACTTGAAGTTTTGTTAAATTCTTAACATCTATAGGGCATAGGCATAATAAGGCTCTATATGGGCATAAAGGATTTCCATGAATATGGTATCAGGAATGATGGACTCAATAGTTTTATATTCAAGATGTTCTAACATATCACTTTCAATTGATAAAATAGCTAAATCGTTCAATTTATCCTGAGACATTGTTGACCTTAAATAAGGTTTTAGTAACGTTAGCTTTGAGAAACTTCTTTCGACAGAAGTGCAGTTAAATGTATAGTTAATAATATTCGATATTCAATACATACATTAGTAATAGAATGATCCATTATATTAGGGCATTCTTTTGGTATGGAGACACTGTTAGAAACCTTTTTTTTTAGCCAAATTAGTTTTGGTATCGATTCAATAATTGCTTTTGTAAGGGCTCACATAAGCATTGTTTCCATCCTTTTTTGTGTGCCATGCACATGAACATTAGCTGAATGGTGAATCAAACACTATCAAGCTCATAACAATTACTTTTTGTTTTGTTTGAAATGAAAAAGCATGGGGAAACTGCTATTTTTTGGTCTACACATGTTGGTGGATGTTATCTCCAAATGCTCACATCTCAGTCTATTTATGAATGTATCCATCTTTGTGCTGAACTTATATCTGAATTTTCATCGTGGTGTATATTAATTATGTTTTCAGTTGAAATGTGTTGTTTGCTTCTTCAAATGGTCCCTTTATTCTTTTCAGCATGGTGTAGTGATTTTAAGGTCCATGCTATTATCTTACATATAAGTTTGGATGATTGCTTATATAGAATTTCATGGCTTGATGAATTTCTGCTTTTTGCATGTTGCAGTACAAGCTTGGCTCGTGGCTTGCTCTCATATTCTGTGCCCAATCACTTGCTAACATGAGGAATATAGAGACTGATTTAAAGCAGATCTCCACAGGATTTATGTAAGTGTCTTTCTTTTTAAGAAAAGCCATATATATATATATGTATGTATATGTATGCCAAACATTTCTCATATGTTATCATTATTCACTGACTTGCAATCTCTTGTGCCATAAAAAAATGGTTCAACTCAAGTTTAAGGGTATCTTTTGCTGCAACTTGAGATTATATTGAAGAAAGTTTTGGTTTTGAAGGCAAATCATGTTTTTGTATTGAGAACTTGTCGAAAGATGTGATATTATTGTTATTGTTCAGGTTTGCTGTGATGGGAATGGTGACAAATTACTTGAGTCCTGCTAGAGCTGCCGTCAAGACTTGAGATGAAGGTTTTCCTTTCAAATCTATTTAGACAAATTATTCCATCTTTTGATGCTGAAATTTGTTATGTTTTTCTTTCATTGTATTTGTACTCCAGAATAACTGGTGTTCTATAGGTGTTGTGTTAGAATGAATCTTTTGGTGCTTTTAGTCCTTCAATTCCAATGTATTTCATCAGGTAGTACAATAACTAGAAATGAGTCCAGTTAAAGAATGACCCATTCTATTAGCATTAGATATAAAAACTGTTGTACTATTCTTTAAAAGTTGAAAGAGATCGAACCATTTGGGTATTGGTGCACTGGTTAAGAAACAGGTGGAGCGTGGAGGCACTGGAAATCTCATATTCCCCGAGTTCGAATCTAGGCAATGCTAAAGGCCTTGTGGTCAAGGAGGTTCATATGAGTGCCATTTGTGATCGTCTTGGAATTTGTTTGTGTGCGTAAGCGAGTTCGGACCAAAAAAGTTAAGAGATCTGTTATTTAGGGAAATGGACAAAATAGTCAATCTATCCAACTCAAGTCACTTTTTTAAATCGCAAGAGTTTTAACCCAACTTTTCTAATGAAAAAGAAAAGGATTTAACCACAAGGGTGGTGCCTTAATGGTTTAAGTTTAGGCTCCAAAGTCAATGGTACCAGGAGGGGAAAAAAATCCCCTTGTGGCCACGGAGGTTCAAATGCGGTGACTCCGGGCTATCTGCGAAATGGATAGTCGTCCTGAGATTAGTCAGCTCGCATAGCGGATTGGATATCCAGGTTAATAAAAAAAAAAGAAGTTACGGTACAAAATTTGTAATTAGTTATTTAATTTACTTAATATTCTTACTTTTTCATTTTATACATTTATCACATTATCATACATAAACCACCGTATATTAACTAAAATACAACATAAAAATACGTTTTATTTTTGCAAATTATATCACTATAATCGTTTTATCAATATTTTCAAAATGAGATATATTGAATATTTTTGGATTTAAATCTTAGAAACCTCAAATCGTCAAGAAACTTTAATCCTCTTTGATCTTTCTTTGAAGATCTTCAAAATATGAATCCATAGCCTCAAGAATTGCCTAAATCGGATAAGAAATGAATAAGTTACGGCCAAATCAAGAAAATCCTGAAAGATCGCTATTTTAACCCTCAGGTGGATCATGCTACCCTTACGCACGACCCTAGGGTCGCATGGCAGGGTTGCTTGTGTTGGTTGAGCCCCAAACAGGAGCTTACGATGTTTTGGCTGGCCAAGACTACGGGCCAAGCTGCCTGGGCCATTTCACGACTGTTTTTCCTCGGCCATTCTCTGACTGTTTTTTGACCATTTTCCCGAACATTCTTCGACTGTATTCCCAGATGTTCTCCAAACCGTTTCCCGACCATTTTCTGACCGTTTTTAGAAAAGTACAAGTATTACACAACAAAACATTGATCACCTCGTCATTCCGAGCACGACAAGTTGAAACCTTTGGCACGATTGGAGATCAATTTGAATGAAAGAAATCGCATCGTAAAGAACCGATTACAATGATCATTCGGTCTATCTAAAAAGACCCAATTATTCCAGTGCTTTCAAATTAAATAAATAGTGCTCCACAATATTGCCTTCCAAAGGTGACTCTTAGAACTGAAAACAACACAAAAGTCTGATCCATTCAACAAATCATCAAAAGAAAAGCATGTAAGATCCAACCATACCACTTGAAGACCTCATCTTATGAAGAAAAGCTAGAAAGACATGAGAGGAAGCAATACTCGATCATCCATACCAACAAGCAACAACTAAAAAAATTATACAGATCAAGTTAAAATTTCCTAAGCCATATTATTACCATGTCGACAAAATCAACATGTTACAGGCTAAACATGTTATTCAAACCCTAATTTATCGTATTTTAGATCTCAAAATAATAGTTTTGAAAGTTGATTTTCCCAAAACAAGAATAAATCCAATATGAGTTTTATTTTGATGTAATTTTCACTAGCACAATTTCAAACTAAAGTTTGGGTGTTTAATGTGATAGTTTTGTTAAAAGAGGGGCTTATCTGTAAATACTACTAAACCATGGGGTTAGTTGATTTATGTGAATGTGAATGTGAAGTGAAGCAACAAAAGCGAAGACGGAGGAGATCGTGTGAGAAGCGAACAGATCTGCAACGATGTCGTCGTCCGGCAATGATCCACGTCAGCCGTCGTCGGCCAAGCCATACAAGCCTCAACCAGTTCATCCTGATAATGTCCCCGTTGATTACGCTGGTTTAATCGCGATCATCTTCGGTGTCGCCGGCGTTATGTTTCGAGTAAGTTATTGAAAATGCATTCTATGAAACAGTTGCAAACTTGTATATATATATATATATATAGATATGCGTAATGTATGCATCTACGATTATCGTATATATTGGATGAATTTTCAGTTAGCGGTGAGCTGAGATCTGGAGAAGTAATTCAGTACTGTAAGAATCCAAATCGACTAGAAAGGATTTACTTTCTGGAACCTGTATATGATCGTTTTGATGACTCTGAAGAGAATCGGGCTGTTCTAATATAATATTATATGTTTAATTTTGCATATGTTTGGTGATTATGAAGTTGCAGCTAAATATTTGGTTATATTAAGGAGCTCTTGGATTCGTGAAGGTTCAGCGAAATATTAGGTCATGTTTTAGGAATAGGAAATTAAGATTGGAGTAGAAGTTAATTGACAGTTTCCTGTTACCTAGAACTCCATTCTCTCTAAACCTATAGAGAAATTTATATAGAAGCATAGATACCATAGATAGAAAGAACTCTTTTAACTTTTCTCTGAATCTGTTAGGACCACCTACATGATTGGATGCTTTAGCAGCTCCATTGTAGGATCTTCTCTTTTTGGGGAGATTATTGTGTTGTTATATAGAACAACCAAGTGAATTGAAGTCTTTATAACTTCTATAGACAGAATAAGGCTCTACATGGGCTTAATGGATTTCTATCAACCTGGTATCAGGAATGATAGGGGATTGAGGAAAAAAAAATAAAAAAGAAGCCTGCACAGAAAACAATTATTTTTTTATTCGTGATTTTTCAGGAACAAAATCACTTGTCAAAGTTTTATATTCAAGATGCTCTAACATATTGATTCTATCCTGAGACATTGTTGATCATAAATAAGATTTTAGTAATTTTAGCTTTGAAAAACTTCTTTTAGCAGAAGCAATAGTTACATGTATAGTTAATAATATTCCATATTCAGTAGATACATTAGTAACAGAATGATTCATTATATTACGGCCTTCTTTTGGGGGCCTGAATATAAGGCCGAAATCCAGAGAAGAAGCAAATCCCGATCCCTCCAAAATCATTTGTATCAACTCTTTCCTAATAATCCGCAAAATAAGAAGCAGAGTAGGAAAGTAATCTGCCTGTTATGTTAGAAACCTTTTTTTAGCCAAGTTAGTTTAGATATTGATTCAGTATCTGCTTCTATAAGGGCTCAAATAAGCATTGTTTACATCCTTTTTGTGTGCCATGCACATGAACATTAGCTGAATGGTGAACCAGACACTCTTCTTGTTGTTTTGTTGGAAATGCAAAAGCATGGGTATGTCCACATCAACGTCTATTTATGAATGTATCCATGTTTGTGCCGAACTTGTATCTGAATTTTCATCGTGGTATATTAATATTGGAATTATGTTTTCAGTTGAAATGTTGTCCGCTTCTTCAAATTGTCCCTTTTTACTTTTCAGCATTGTCTAATGATTTTAAGGTCCATGCATAAAAGTCTGGCTGATTGATTATATAGAATTTGAAGGCTTGATGGATTTATGCTTTTTTGGGTGTTGCAGTACAAGCTTGGTTCATGGCTTGCTCTCATATTTTGGGCCCAATCTCTTGTTAACATGAGGAATTTGGAGACTGATTTAAAGCAGAGCTCCACAGGATTTATGTAAGTTTGTTTTTTAGAAGAGCCATTATATACATGTATTCCCGATATTTGTCATATATTATCTTTATGGATCGACTTGCAGTCTCTCATACCATAAAATGGTTCAACTTAACTTCAAGAGAATCTGGATTTGTTCACGATGTGATATTATTGTTGGTTGTTGTTCAGGTTTGCTGTGATGGGAATGGTGACAAATTACCTGAGTCCTCCTAGAGCTGCTGTCAAGACTTGAGATCAAGATTCAAGGCTTTTCTCAAGTCTCTATCCTTCTCAACTTAGGTAACTCTTTTGGTGCTGGAATTTGTTATCCTTTTCTTTCAATGTACATCAAAATAACTGGTGTTCTATAGATGTTGAATGAATCCTTTAAGGGCTTCACTGCTGATCTTAGACCTTCAATTCGGTAACTAGAAATGATTCTTAGTTAAAGAATGACCCATTCTATTAGCATTAGATAATAAAAACTAGGGGCGAGCATAACCGGGTACTCGGTCATTTTTCATGGAACCGGAACCGGAACCGGCAGTTCCTGGAAATCCGGAACCGCTAACGCCGGTTCCTTATATTTTGGAACCGGTACCGGAACCGGGTACCCAGCTTTAACTTTTTTTTTTTAAAATTTACATTGCGTACGATAAAAATGTAGTTATAAACTACAAAATACCGACTTAAAGTAATAAATACAACGGATGGTCAAAACTAATCCGATAAAAACTAATTATTACATAACAAACTAGAAAGTTTGAGTCTTTATTTATTATTTATAAATATATAAAATATTTTGGCGGGTAGCGAGTACCCAGCTGGTAATGGTTCCAAAAAAATGAGAACCGGGAACCGGAATCGTTCCTGATCAGTTCCGTATTTTAGGAACCGGAACCGGAACCAATCACATCGGTTCCGGTTTCGGAACCAGCAGTTCCGAAGCGGTTCCGGTTCCAAAGACTGGTACCCGGTTCCGATGCTCACCCCTAATAAAAACTGATATGCCATACCTCAAAAGTTAAAAGAGATCGAACCACTTGGGTTGTGACGCACTGGTTAAGGATCGGGGGGGTGGGTGGGGGGGGGGTGCAGTGAAATATGATCTTCCCCGGGTTCGAATTCAGGCGGTACCAAAGCCCTTGTGATCCGGTCCATTTATGGTCACTTAGGGGATTAGTCCCATAATTACAACAGAAAGTTAAGAGATCTATATTTATGTTGAATACATAACTTCTAATTTATATTTTTGGTTATAATTTATAACACCCATCATTATTAATGTATCAAAATCAACTATTGCATTTCTTTTTTATGGGAAAAAATGTTCTATGGAATAAGTACTGCAAATTAGTTGGTTCTACTTTCTGACTTGCTTCTATGGAACCAAATTAGTTGGTTCTACTTTCTGACTTGCTTCTATGGAACCAAGATAGAAAAACTAATTAAGGATTTTTGAAGCTCATATCGGTCGAGTTGAGAACGCAAATGGAATCTGATTATTAATCGATTTTAACGAATTCTGGTTTGCTATACCTATCAAAATTTAATATTCTTATTATTTACTTTTTGTCGGAGATGATACAATTTGAATTACAAGAACTATAAAAATCATTTAAATACAATTTAATTCATACACATGAAAGTCTCTCGATACCATCTCTTTTTCTCCGATGAATTTTAATCTACACCAGACTTATTTTTTTTACAGAATGAGCACAATATTTTGCACATGTTAATGTTATAATATCGATGGCAAAACATCAAATTTGGTATCACGCTTAACATTTTTTCAGTTAACAATATTTGTGATGATGTTGATGGTTGGAGATAAATTACTTTTTGCACAAAAATATTATAGTACCATTTTAGTTGCTTGTTTTGGTGTTATGATTAGTAAAAATTTAAATTTGACGTAACACTCTTCTTTGAAACATAAAAGGGTGTAAAAATAATATATTTATATTTAAAATAAGGTAAATTGTATCAAAATGAAACACTCTATTCCGATCCCTCTTTTTGAAACTTACTTTCAAAATCAGTAGCAAATAATGTTTTTGATGTAATTATAGAGATATACTCTGAAATTATTCCAAAAAAAAACAAATTATATAACTTTGTAAACCAAAAAGTTTTTGAACTTAATTGTTTCAGCTTTCTAGTAATAGAAAAAAAGTTATATAACTTTGTGAACCAAATTTTTTTTGAACTTGATTGTTTTAGCTTTCTTGTTAGAAAAAAATTGAGAATTTTATAAGTAATTCACAAAATAGGAATCAAAATAAAGTATATTTTATTTTACTTGCTAAAGCATTTTGTTTAATGTAAAAATGATCTCGATGATTAAAGATAAATTATTATTTGCACAAAAACCCATACCATTATGATACAAAAACTGATGTTTAATAGTTGAAGACACTCACGCTATACGGATCAAATGTACGCCAGTGTAACAGGCTGATGACTTACCAGAGCTCTTATCCAGAAGGTCGTTTGGATTCTCATATACCATTTCTGAAAAGCGCAAGAGTCTTATCAACTAAAGGAAATGTTCATATTGTGTATAAAAAAGAAACAAAAATATTCAATTTGAAATTTGAAGATATTCATTCCAACCCTTTAAGTCATAATGAATCCATAACTAACAGTTCTAGCCGGTTACAACATGTCACAGGACACAAGGAACCCAAATTACTCCAATTTTGTGTAATGTACTTTCAAAAACCTTTATTTTCGTTTTTCAAATGTAATATTTTAAACATTTAGGTACTTCATATTCGTATTTCAAACTTTTAATAGTATCCAAATATGAATAAGAAAAAAATAGGTTATATTTCCATACTAAACTAGCTATTAAACCAAAAGGAACACATATAAGACATGATGCAATTGCTTACAAGCCTTTTTTCATATATAAATCTACTATTTTAGACGAGACAAATAAAAAGAATACTTTGCATAAATAGCAATAGCAACATCCCCAAAAACAAACTAAAAAACAAAGAGAAAAGTCTAACTTCAATTTGCCACATAATTTTACCTATGCACTCACTCTTCAACGATGCCCCTCCTTACCCGCTAGGCTAAAGCTGTAGAGACACCTATGCACTCCTCATCACATAACCTCTTCATGGCCCGATAACAAGTATAGGCTGCAAACAACAATGGTGTATTAGAATGTTAAATTTTCTGTGACGATGTGTGGATGTGAACGCGTTTGTGGGTGTGTGTGGGTGAGAAAGAGAGAGAGAGAGAGAGAGAGAGAGAGAGATTTACCGTATCCAAGCTATATGGCATCCATCATCGGGAATAATTTATACTACTGTTCCAAATTGACCAGCCTAATAGAATAACATAAATGAGATTGATCAAAAACACATGCATCCTGCTTAATCTTCTTGTGAACGTTGCAAAAAGTTTCATTTTTGAAAATCTCATTTTGATTGTGACACTTCATTCTTATAAACATAAATCCGACCAAGCTAGTTTAGTGTAACCCACCTTCTAGTGGGGTTTAGATGGTAAGATGTATTTAGACTTGCCCCATATCCTAAAAAATAAAATGTTTGTTTTCTTGGAAATTCTTACAAAAAATTTAGGTTGCATTTAGTTGATGAAAATTTTTCTGTTTTCTAGAAAAATTTTCCAGTGAAAATGAAAACTTGGAAAACGCGTTTAGTTCGTTTAGTTTTCAAGAATTTTCCAAAAAAATTTCATTTTCATTTTCTAAATTTATATTAGATTTAGAAAACTACCTTTTTGAGTTTTCGAAATTTTCATTTTCAAAATAATTTTCTACATGCACACACACTTACACTTTTATACGCGTGCACATACACACTTTCACACACACATACACATACACTTTTTCACACACCCATACACATTCACTTTCACACACATATACTTTCACACACACGCACACACGCACACACACACTTTTTCACACACACATACACATTCACTTTCACACAAACACTTTCACACACAAACACACACACATTCACTCACACACAAGCCAACCGTACCAGATATTGTGCGGTTTGTTCGCACACTTGGACTCAAGGTTTTAAAATGCGTCTGATAGAGGTGGTATCCAAGTCCCTTATAAGGCAACGTTTGTTCTCCTCCCCAATTAATATGAGACATTACAACAACCAAACGCGTTTTCTAATTTTCTAAAAATGGAAAATGAAAACTCCGGGGTGCGTTTAGTTAACTATAAAACATTTTCAAAAAATGGAATTGAGTTTTTTATTCTCAGTTTTCTATGGAAATTTTAGAAAACGCATTTAGCTGAGATGGTGGAGTTTTCATTTTTCATTTTTAGAAAAATTAGAAAACGCGTTTTGGTTGTGCATTTTCTACCACTATTCATTTTCCATTTTTCCATTTTTTTTCAAACTAGAATGTGTGTGTGTGTGTGTGTGAAAGTGTGTGTGTGTGTATGAATGTGTGTGCGTGTGAAAACATGTGTGTGTGTGTGTGTGAATGTGTGCCTGTGAAAGTATGTGTGTGTGTGTGTGTGAAAGTGAAAGTGTGTGTGTATGTCTGTGTGAAAGTGAAAGTGTGTGTGTGTGTGTGTCTATGTGAAAGTGAAAGTGTGTGTGTGTGTGTGTCTATGTGAAAGTGAAAGTGTGTGTGTGTGTGTGTGTGTGTGTCTATGTGAAAGTGAAAGTGTGTGTATGTGTGTGCGCGCGCGAAAGTGTGTGTGTGTATGTCTGTGTGAAAGTGAAGGCATGTGTGTGTGAAAGTGAAAGTGTGTGTGTATGTGTGAAAGTGAAAGTGTGTGTGTATGTGTGAAAGTGAAAGTGTGTGTGTGTATGTCCGTGTGAAAGTGAAAGTGAAAGTGAAAGTGTGTGTGTGTGTTTGTGTGTGAATGTGTGAAAGTGAAAGTGAAAATGAAAGTGTGTGTGCGCGTGTGTATGTCTGTGTGAAAGTGAAAATGTATGTGTGTGTGAAAGTGTGTGTGTATGTGTGTATGTCTGCGTGAAAGTGAAAATGTGTGTGTATGTCTGTGAGAAAGTGAAAGTGTGTGTGTGTATGAATATGTGTGTGTGAATATCTGTTTATGTATGTGAAAGTGTGTGTGTGTGTGTGTGTGTCTATGAAAGTGTGTGTGTGTGTATGTGAAAGTGTGTGAGTGTGTGTGAAAGAGCGTGTGTGTGTCTGCGAAAGTGTGTGCTCTAATTTGAAAAAAAATGGAAAATGAAAACTGGTAGAAAATGCACAACTAAACGCGTTTTCTAAAAATCTGAAAATGAAAAATGAAAGCTCCACCATTTCAACTAAACGCGTTTTGAAAAAATTTCATAGAAAACTGAGAATGAAAACTCAACTCTATTTTCTAAAAACGTTTTCTTGGAAAATGAAAACAGTTTTCGTTAACTAAACGCACCCTTAAGGAGATTGAAAAAAAGCCAAGACATAGAAAGTGGTGCTCTATATAAGAAACGAAAAAAATGCTGAATTTGAAACTTAAGTCTTAAGAGTTGTCTTTTTATTTTTTATAATTTAAGGATATTTAGATCTTTGACCATGGTCAAACACTAAAAAAGGATGGAGGGAGGGCATTACTAAAAAGGTATAACTCTATGGGGAATTGGTCATTTGGTTTGTTTCAAGAAATAAAAATAGGATTGATAATTCAAAATAGGGTAGAATAGGATTCATTATTTTCTTTCCAATTCTATTCTATTATTATGGTTCTTTTGAAATTAAAATAATAATAAAAAATAAAAAGGAAGCATAACAACAACTAGGCACCTGGTCCATCCTATGCTATCATCTTCATCCACCCAAGGCACATATGGGTTCTTAGAGCATCTTCAACAACATCTTTAAAATAGAGAAAATAAGGAAAATAAAGATTTTGGACTAAAATTATGGAGATGAATACAAATTTTTTTAGAGATTTTGATTTTTGTGAAAAGAATTTAGAGATGCTATTGGAGATACTCTTATGATGCATCTTCAACTTCACCGCACAACAAACATCTCTAATAAGCATATTCAACAATACAACATCTCCATCTTCTTTATTCCATCTTCATCTTTTTATTTCATTTTCACAAACAAAATCGGAATCAATCCCATCTCCTATTATATCTACAAACACAAAATCGAGAGAGACAGATCATATTTGTTTGGAGAAGCTACGCTGTCTAGGCGTAGGGCTAGCGGCTAGGGTTCACGAGAGATGGAAGAACTCTATCTGGAGTGAGAGGTAGAATTAAAAAGAAAAATGTTATGATTCCCCTCGAATTAGGGAGGAATGTTTTTTCCCATATCTATTATAATGATTGGTTAATTTTCTGGAACCAAACATCATTTTTCATTTCATCTTCATTCCTTAATTGAACCGAACATAATTAATGACTATCATTTTCATTCATTACCTTCAAATACCTCCAACCAAACACATTCTAAGGTGATGTTTGTTTTCTAAGAGGTGTTGAACTAAGAAGATTTATTTCACTTATGATTAATAAGTGAAGGTGCCGAAGTCTGAAATTTAAATCAATAAGACTATTTTTTGTAAACTGATAAATGTTTGAATTTGTTTAAAATTATATTTTTTACCGATCAAAAATTACACTGTTGAATTTATAGTTACATTTATGTAATTTCACATATATATATATTCATCATCATTACGAAATTTACATCTAAACTGTTTATTAACATTCATTTAAACAAAAATACGTCATTGATGGCAGTTAACACATTTAAATTCTATTAAAATACATCAATTGAGATATATGTGGATCAATTTGTTAAGGGTCGATCAATAGAAAAGATCGATTAAGGTTAATCGATTGAGAAACTACGTTGACGAGGAGTTGAAGAAAAATAATATGCAACTAACAGGTTGGTTTACCTCTTAACAGATAAGAGAACAATAAGATATAAGTGTCTCTGAGAAATTGAAAAAAAAAACAAACAGTCTGAATGGTTCTACCTCTTAACGAATCATATATAAGAGGTTATTAAGAGCTTTTTTAAAAGGAAAAAAAAACAAACAACGACTAAGAGTTAAACTCAACCCTCATTTACCTCTTAATGTTCTTCAGAACTGGTGACAAAGATAAACCGCACCAAATGAATCCTATAAATTGCAAAAAAGAATCATAATCCCCAATTTTAATTATTTTTCTCTGTCGTTTTCTTAATGTTTTCATCATCATGTTTGATCTTTCGTCAATTTCAATGGTTTTTGTTGAGACAATTTCAATTATTTTTACTAATGAAAAGATGAGTGGTCATGAACTTAACGCTTCCATCTCAAAGCTAACCACATAGAAAACTATAAGTTTAGAAATCTCAAAACAATTTTATTTTCTTTTATTTAAGTGGCTTGAAACAAACTCTATACAAGATGAATTTTTAATCAATTTGAATTTAGAAGCATAAAGCGGTATAGATTTATCAACCAATTTAGAATCAGTTTCAAGAAGTTGCCGGAAGAAGCTTTTACACAGATATAGATGTTTATCGGTTTACAAAAATAAACAATCTTATTGATTTTACTTTTAGACTTCAGCACGACCTCTTATCAATCAGAAAGAAAATAAGACTTCTAACACCTCTTAAAAAACAAACAACACTTAATGGATGTGTGTGAAGAGTAAATTAATAGATAGGAATGCATTTAACTAACCCATTTTTCATATTTAAAATAATTTTTGTTTTAATTTATTCCACTTTTCTAATTAAAAATATAAAAACACATTTAGTACCGGTCCAAGATGTAATGAGACTGACACATCGATACTTTGGTAGAGGTACACAAATCTCAAAAACCTGATAAATCGACCGAATCTGGACAAACCAACTTTAAATCCGCGAAAACGGTCAAAGAACGATTGGGAAAACCGGTCGGTGAATGGTCGGGAAACGACATGGGAACATGGTCCGGGAGACATGGCCTGCGACCTAAGTCGCAGGCAGGTCACTTGACCTTCTATCTGGTGCTTACTAAGGTTCTCAAGAGACCTGACCTGCAACTTAGGTCGCAGACAAGGTCGCACAGACCTCTTGGACATGCAAAATCCGATATTTTGAGGTTTTTCTTCATTTGCCCATATCTTCTTCAAAGTTTATCCGATTTTGGCAATTTTTAAGGCTAGAGGCTCGATTTTTGAAGCTCTTCAAAGGGAGGAGGATGATTAAAGTTTCTCGGTGATTTGAGGGTGAACTTTTAAGTGAAGGATATTTTATACAAGCTAGTTGAATGGTAGAATCTGCACTTGTCAATCCTTTTTACATGTAATACACACAAAAAAAGTTGCACAATATTTACATACATGTGAAAACAAATTTCCTTGAGAAAATTAACACACTTCTAACCCTTTGAATAAGTTGAATTTTTGATCTAATGGTTAAAAATTCACATACATTCAACTGCTTACATTTGATGGCCAACAAAAAATATATACGGACCATCATCTTCATCAACCTTCAATTACTTTCACGAGCTTTACATACCTTCAATCACTTCTATATGCATGATTTTACCAAAGTTTTAGTCATGATGATAAAAACAGGTAAAAGAAGGTAGATGAAAATTTGTGAAATAGAAGGTAGATGAAAATTTGTGAAATGAAGGCATGTACAAGTAGATGAAGTTTCCTGTTGAAATTATTAGGATATGTGGAACCCCTAGATGAATCTCCAAAAGATCCCTCGAGGAGAAAGGGGAGGTTCCAACATATATAGAGAAGAAATGGTCCAAGTCTAGTCGATGTGGGACTCTAATACGCCCCCTCCAACGAGGCTAGATGGACACTGAATTGTCCAGAGGAGGTTATCTGGAAGTGTCAAGTCCCTTTGAGTGGTAGACCTTGGCTTTGATACCATATTAGGATATGTGGAACCCCTAGATGAATCTCCAAAAAAGCACTTGAGGAGAAAGGGGTTGCTGGTGGTGTTAATAGGTGATGTAGGGTGGGGGCTGGATAAGTCTGGGGAGGGTTGGTTTGGTATAGAACTACTGTTGAAGTCATTCCTTCCACACAAGGATTATTTATTAGTCAAAAGAAATATATCCTTGATTTGCTTGAAAAGACAAAGATGACAAATGCAAAGCCTATCTCGACACCTATGGTTGTCGACGCTAATCTCTCTTCACATTCGGGTGACTTAATAGACAATCCGACTGAATATCGTGCTACGGTTGGGAATCTACAGTACCTCACACTCACAAGACATGATGTTGCTTTTGCTGTTAACAAATTGTCACAGTTCATGCATCAACCACGAAGTGCACATTGGGTAGCTCTAAAACGACTTCTCCGATATCTTGCTGGTTCGCTAGACAAAGGCATAACAATTTACAGCAACTCTCCTCTTCATCTTCACGCTTTCTCTGATGCAGATTGGGGTGGCAACAAAGACGATTTTACGTCTACCATGGGTCAAGTTGTATTTTTCGGTTGTAACCCCATACTTTGGAGCTCCAAGAAACAACGTTTCTTATCTCAATCATCCACTGAGGCAGAGTATAAAGCAGTAGCTTCAACAGCTAATGAGTTAATATGGTTACGTAACCTGCTTCATGAAATGGGTGTTACGATTTCTCATGTTCCTGTTATCTATTGTGATAATTTAGGAACCACTCAACTCTGTGCGAATCCAGTGTTTCACTCACGCATGAAACATTTAGCGCTTGCGTTTCACTTCGTTCGTGAGCAAGTACAACATGGTAACTTGCGTGTCACGCATTGTTGGAAATAAATTGGACTTTAACATTATCTGTATTAATTATTAAAGGACAACTGATTTAAATTATTATACTTATCAAGAGAATTCTATATCAGTTATAATCCGGTTACATATTTGGATATATATCTCCTAATATGAGTAGGATAATCATTAAGTTAATTACCTGATTAACATTAAGGTAAGTGCATATCTTCTCCTATTATTTAATATCAATTCTATAGATAAACTAGGACTCCTTATGGGATGAGTCTCTAGCTTTCCATGGCCTATATATATAACGGAGATCAAGTCCCTATAGCCTACACGAATCTGCATTTAGTTCAGCCCCATTCTGAAGCAAACCTTGTAGAGCTTTAGAAGACTTTGATCCATAATTAAGTAAGGATGACTGCTTCCGCTTCAATGAACTTCCCTGCGTATAACTTAAGTGTTTCAGGTTAGATCTATTAAACTCTTTACGGTATTATGTTAAATCGATTTCTGATTATGTGTTTATGTTTCTATGCCTTCATTCTTGTTATTATATGCTTAAGCATATCTCATATAAGTATAACAAATGGTATCAGAGCCTAAATCAGCATAGGTTCATAAACCGTTTTAGATTATTAGATTTTTTATAAAAAAATTTGTGGTTTGAATCTTGAAGTTCTTTATTTTATTTTAAATTTGATCTAAAGTAAATTGTGTTAAAAATAAAATAGAATAAAAACCTTAAATTTTAAATATAGCAAAAATTCGTATATTTCTTTTTCCTTCATGCGATTGGGTTTCAATGTGTTAAGTGACATATTTTTTGACATTTGTTCATGATTTGGATGTGCCACATTGTGTTGTGGTCTTGTGGATGGATATATCCAGTGGCAATAATTGACTCATTGAAAATGTAACGCATATATATAGGATTATGTGCATATTAAGTTGTATCTTTTCTAACTTTTGCTGGAAAATTTAAGCATTACTAGTTTGATTTTGATTCTAAATTTAAAAGAAAAAAAAAGGGTAATAAGACTCGGCCTTTTGTCTTTGGAAACTGCTAACTTTCAGTTTTGGGGTGGTTTGGTGTTATAATTGTTTTACTCATGATTCTGTATGAGTGCTTATCATTTTATAGAATATGTACATATTGTTATCTTAAAGCATGTATTCGATAAATATAAAAGACGTATCAATTAAATTATTTTAAAACTGAGATTTAATTATCATTTTAAATTGAATTTAGGCATGTTATATATTTTTGACATGTCAAATTTAATTTAAAAATTAAATCAGTTATATACAAACATGGATTATATATATTTTTGGTCTAATTTAATTTATTTTCAATCTTGAGTTTGTTTTGAAGTTACGATTGACGAATCAATTAATTTAATATAAGATATTGTAATTGATTTTCTTCATTTGAGGAATTAATTTATTTAATTGGTCATATTGTTTTGTTTGAGTCAATTAATGTTTATGTTATATCTCTATCACGGAGATTTATATTTTATAGAATATGCCTACATGTATACATATTATCCATCTTAAGTATTTTATTGGATAACCTTGTGAATTAAAGAATTTATTTTGTATTATATATTCCATGACATATGCTTAGATAATTTATTTGTTTAATAAATTAATTTATGCTTTATACCCTCGTCAATTCATGTGATAAATAAAAATTTAGTTTTTAGTATAGGAAATATGGAATGAGATCATTATCAATAATGATAAATTTTATAATTTTAATTAAGCCAAATTTATGGTATTTATCTTATATTTATCCATTCTAAATTTATTAATTAAGTAAATTTATAAGTGTTGACGGGAAAAGAAAATAAACTTTGAATTAGGCAACGACACTACATCCATTTACATGTCCTTATGTTTATGTATTTTTCTAAATTAATTATTTATGATTGATTAATTGTATTCAAATTTGAATCAATAATCTAATTTAAATTTTGGAGTGATGACCATATTTAGATCAAATATTAATTTATTTGGTTCAAGATCCATTACATATTTGTAGTCATACATTTATAGAAAAATGATTTAATTGATCAAATTAATTTAATTAATATATTTAACTTTTAATTTAACTGGATCAAATATGTTGATATTATTATTCAATTCATATTATAATGCATTCGTCTAGTGTGACTTTTATAGTATTTGGTCTTGTTAAGCTATTTCAGGGGCATTTGTTGAGCATAAGTTATTTAGAGATATGTTTGAAGCATTATATAATATATTCTTTCTATTTGTTATTAATTTAATTCAATTTTGGGTCAATAATTTAATTTGGACAACTTTAGAGCCAATTAAGCTTAATTTTGGGTTAATTAATTTTAAGTTATTTGTTTACTTAAAGTTAATTTTAAGATTGTGAAATTGAAAATTCTACATTTTTCTTTCTTTTCATAAAAACAGCCTAAAGAAGTTTAAAGTAATATTCAAATAAGATTTATTATATAAAAGATCTTGGGATTTACATCTCAAAATTAGGGTTCATATACCTTAATTTAAGTGATTTGATCAATAGCTTAATCAAAATATGAAAACTTCTTTAAGTTTTAAAGTTCTACCTTGTTCTAAATTTTGGTGTTGTCCAATTATTAACTAAAGTATGTTTTTAAGAACAATATTGATCAAATCTAAAGCATTAAATTAAAGCTTAAAACAATATGGTTATCAATATATCGTACATGGGTTTATGGATTATTCAATATATCTACAGATATGTTTAAAATCATATATCAACTATTGAATGACTATTGACACCTAATTGATAAACAAATTTTTGTGAATTTTTAAACAATCCTAATATCTCCCAACCTATATGAAAATTGAATTGTTTATCTTCATCAATTCACAAACTACATAATCTTGACTGAAAATTTTCTAAACCACAAGATCATGTTGCCATAGCAATTGATCTTTTTAGAGAAAATTATACATACTAATCAGTCATAACTTGTGTATCTCAAATCACATTTACTTGAATTATATTCTTCCATAGAAGAGGCATTCTGAGTAATTTTGGTTTAAGAACAACATCACATATAAACACACATGTCTATCTTGATACTTTGAAACTCTTCTTATCCATAGATTTGATTGTTTTCATTGGATAACTGATATGTGTAGTATGTAGTGTGATGATATAGAATTTTAAATATTGAGTTTTATACTACCATAAGTATTACTTGATATTTGTATTCAGTTGTGGGGTTAAGATAATGATAAATTACAAATAAAAACTTATATGTATTCCTTTTATCGTCTTGTTTTTGGGCTTTGTCAAGTTAATATTCCTTTTATCGTCTTGTTTTTGGGCTTTGTCAAGTTAATATTCCTTTTATTGTCTTATTTTTGGGCTTTGTCAATTTTAACTTGATCTTGATTAGTTCCAATTATAAGCAATGGAGAACATAAAGAGAAATTTTATCTTATTGCTTGATAGTTGAAAAACTAACAGACTTAACTAAAAATAACACTAAAGTTGACATTAATTCCCACGCTAAATGGCACTTGACATATAGGATGACTAAGAGTATGATAAGATTTTCCATGAGGATCCATAGAAGATCCTAAAGATGTAGTCGATTATTTGAAATATATTACAGAAAATTTTAAGGAGATTACCGATATGGTCGATTGTGTTAGACTCTCTAAGATGTTTAAAGAACTAAAGTTTTTTTTTGGTGAGGGAAATGTGAGAGATCATTTATTGTCTATAATTAAGATTAACCAGAAGCTTAAAGACTTGGATATAAGGGTTACAGATGAACATGTAGTTCATGTGGGACTACAATCTCTACATACAGCCTACAACAACTTAACAAGCATGTATAATGCTCAAGATAAAAAAATGGGATTTAAACAAACTCATTTATATGTGTTGTGAGGAACGAGAGAGAATTAAGAAAGACACACTTGTGATGTACCTGTTAGAGAAACCTAAAGAAAAGAAAGAAAACAAGTACAAGCCACACAAGACTACCAACTTCAAGGCTAAGAGAAAAACAATAGAAAATAAAGGCTCCGAAACCTTAAGTATAAGTGTTATTTTTGCAAGAAATTTGACACATGAAGAAGGAGTGGAATGGCTTCATAGCCTGGATGATTAAGAAGGGCAATGTTTTCTCAAATTAACTATTTTCTTTAGAAGTTAATTAACATTTCTCCACTTAATTATTGGATTGATTCAAGATCACCAATTCACATTACCACTTCCTTGCAGGGTATAACAAAAGAGAGAAAACCTCATAAGTCTGAACAAGTTTGTGTAGGAAATGCACTTAAAATTGCAGTTAAGGCTATAGGAACACTGGAACTAGATTTAGGGTCGGGAAACCTATTTGTTTGGAAAATGTTTATTTTATTTCCTCAGTTAAGAAAAATTTAATTTTTGCAGCGCTTCTAGTTAAAAATGGTTGCAACCTAGTCATTGATTTTGTTGGAATTAAAATATTTCAGGGTTTTGATTATCTTGGTTATGCAATTTTGTTCATTAGTATTTGCAATTAAATTGTTCTCTTGTTAATCAAGAGATTTTTATTATTGAAAATAAACAGTATAGCAGACACAAAAAGCACCATTTTTATAGATTTTTTTTTGTAAATCTTTAGCATTGAAGGTTAGACCACATTTCTAATGACAAACTAAAAGCATTTGTTAACACAAAAAATTGTCAAATCTAGTTTTTTTTATTCTAGTTGAAGAACCTATAAGCCAAAATCTAAGGTCAGATCCTATCCATTTGTTAAACAAGACTAGTCTATGTACAAATATAACTTTTATACGCGCCTAATTATACACGCATTTTGTTGTTTTTATTAAAACCGTGTATAAAAGATGGATTTTTACACGGTTGAAATAGAACCGTTGCTAAAAATTAGGTTTTATACACGGTTCTGGTAAACAAACCGTGTAAAAAGGATAATTGACAATCACAAACGGTTGCAGCGAAAACACCGTGTACAAAAGTCACCTTTTATACACGGTTGTGTATAAAAAACCGTGTAGAAAGGTATCTTGCTTTTATACACGGTTGTGTATAAAAACCGTGTATAAAAGTGACCTTTATACACGGTTGTGTATAAGAGAACCGTGTATGAAAGGTGACTTTTATACACGGTTTTTTACCCACAACCGTGTATAAAGGTCACTTTCATACACGGTTTTTTACCTACAACCGTGTATAAAAGGTGACTTTTATACACGGTTTTTTATACACAACCGTGTATAAAAGGCTTAACCTAGGGTTTCCATATTATATAAAGATATATGTGCCGTTTTTTTGTACCCATACGGCTCATTCTCGAATTTTACGATTTTTTGCTCTTCTTTGGAGTTTTTTGATCGTTTTTGGCATTATTCTTCGCAAAAAGTAAGGTATGATCATCGTTTTAAACAAATTGTTCATTAATCACTAATTCTATATTCATTAACATCATGTTTTTTATTCTTATAGCTGTCAATCTCGAACACAAAATAAAACTCGTTCATATCAACGAGCCAAGCTTTCCTAAGAATGACCTTTAACTTTTGGTGACCTTTAATTAATTAGGTATTTAAGTTTGATGATCTTGTTAAATCATAATGAAATTGTATGCAATATTGGTGGCTCTCGTGTCCTACCATCCATAAAAAAAATAAGATGTTAAATACCAAATATTTGTATGGTTGGAAGAAGTTCACATATGTGTTTATGGTAGAAGAAGTTGAAACATGTACCCTAATCATATAAGAGCATCTTCAGTCGTCCGGCAATTTTTTTTTTTTTCGGGCTAGAGATTTTGAACGGCAAATATGCCGTGGAGGATTTGAACCAGCAAACAAGTAGGGACCATCCCATGTCCATTCAAATATTATTTAATCTTTACTCTTTTTCAGTTAATCAAGTATTATTTAATCGAGTATATCTGCTCTTTCTTTCTCTCTATATATATGTTTACTTATATAGTTAATAGACAATTAACACAAATTTTTTGTTATTTTTCATTTAGGGCCATTACAAAATACAATTTTGCCATAGGATCTTCTGAAGCCATCACTCCGATTACATGGAGATTACATTGTAGTGTAATCAACAAAAAGAGGGTTGAGAGTGTGGTTACTATGTTGTGAAACAAATCTTTCATTTTGTGACGGATTACCAATATGCTTCCTCTCTCAACGTATGTATTTTTTAAATTTATTTCATTTTATTTATATATTGTACAAAACACTTTATTTTGTTTATAATTACTCCTACTTTCAAATTTATATATACAAGACATATGGACGGCCACATCTCCTTTCACAATTACACAAAATAGAGGAGATAGCTTGCAATATCGCGAGAACAATTACTTTGAAGCGCATGATGGATGGCAAAATGTAGTAATCAATGGGGGTGATTATCTTATAAATTATTAGATTGGATTACACGGTAAAGGTATTAGATTGTTCGGTTAATTTGAGATGTTACATTTACATTGATGATTTTTAAAATGTAAGGGTTAATGGTACGTTACTTTGAGATGTTACATTTACGTGTCTTGTTGATTTTGTATTTATTATTGTATTTGAAATCTTCCATCACTCTAATTGGAATCGTATTTGGAAATGTAGCTTACTGAATAATGAATGGTAAAAGAATCGAGGAAAATATTAAAAATATAAATATAACTCATTATACACGGTTCTAGTAAAAAACCGCGTACAAAAGTATGCATTTTTGTTATATATGGTCACCATTATTCACGGTTTTGTTGTGAAAACCGTGTAAGATGGTTGCTTTTATACACGGTTATTAATCCTTTTATAAACGGTTTCTTGTAAAAACCGTGTAAAATGGTGACTTTTATACACAATTATTAATCTTTTATAAACGGTTTCATCTAAAAACCGTGTATGATAATGACTTTTATACACGGTTATTTTGATCTTTACACACGGTTTAGGAACCGTGTATAAAAGTTGAGTTTCATACACGATTGTGAAACCGTGTACAAAAGTCCGAAACTTTCACAAGCACTGGCCATATACACGGTTCCAAAACCGTGTATAAAGCCCAAAATAACCGTGTATAAAAGCCGGTTTTGTACTAGTCAAAAAGATAATAAACTATCCAAAATTTCTAAAAATGGGGGGAATGATTTAGCCTGTGAAATGGATTACAAATATTAGATACAATTAATAGGAAGTCTAATATACCCACAATTATGTATCTGACCTGACTTGACATATGTTATAGGAATTTTGTCCAGTTTTCAACAAAACCCAAACTAAAGATCACTACAGGTAAGAAAGTACTTCGTCACTTGCAAAGAACTAAAGCTCACATGCTACACATATTTAGATTTTGCATGTAAATATCCAAACTCAAATAAATCTACTTATGGCTATATTTTTATGCTCACTCAAGGGGCTATAAAAAAAATATATCCCTAATTGCAATTTCACTATGGGAGATGAATTTATAGTCATTCATGAAGGGGTTTGTGAGGGCATTTGGATCAAGAACTTCTTGATTGAAAAGAATGTCTTAAGCTCTACAGTTTCAAGTCCTCTAGAGATGTTTTGTGATAATGAAGTTGCAGTCTTTTTCAGTGGATATAGTAAAAGATCAAACAATTCAAAGTACAATGGTCTTAAATATTTCAGTGTGAGTGAGACAAAGGGTTAAGAGGAAAAAAGGTTATTGTTGAATATATTGGTAACAAATCTCAACTTGTTGATCCATTCACTAAAGCATTTTCAGTAGTAAGTTTCAGAAAACATGTTAGGGATATGAGAATCTTACTTGAACTCGATACTTGAGATTACTGGGAGTTGAGGTTTGTGGGAGTCGAGATTAGTCTAGCCAGTTATTTTGTAATTTTCCATTGTTCGTAGTAATTTTCTTTTGGCACATTTTGATAAAATGAGGAATTCAAGTATATAAGTTATGTTATTTGTTTTACAAAAATAAAAATAAAGTTTATGTCATTATCTATATCAAACAAGTGAATCACCGCACTTAAGCAAGAATTGCGGACTACATAAGCAAAATTCGGTTCACTAGTGTTAAGAACTTTTGCTTGTACGTTTTAGAAACTTTTCTAAAACATTCGGTGGACTATGAGCTATACTTTTATGCTAATTCAGGTAGATATAATTATTTGCATAAATGCTCAAATACAGGCACTTATGAACTTATGTGGAATATGATATTATGTGTTAGTGGTTCTTAATCAAACTAGTTTGTCAAACTGGTATAGATTCTGAGTCCTACATATGGTGTCTATTCTGACCAAGTTTGAATGAATTCACAACTGTTAGAATTTCTCAGCGCACCCTTCATTTGATAAATATAATGTTTATGGTTCTCTTGTCTTTACAGATTATATTAAGTCCAGTGGGAGAATGTTGGAAATAAATTGGACTTTTTAACATTATCTGTATTAATTATTAAAGGACAACTGATTTAAATTATTATACTTATCAAGAGAATTCTATATCAGTTATAATCCGGTTACATATTTGGATATATATCTCCTAATATGAGTAGGATAATCATTAAGTTAATTACCTGATTAACATTAAGGTAAGTGCATATCTTCTCCTATTATTTAATATCAATTCTATAGATAAACTAGGACTCCTTATGGGATGAGTCTCTAGCTTTCCATGGCCTATATATATAACGGAGATCAAGTCCCTATAGCCTACACGAATCTGCATTTAGTTCAGCCCCATTCTGAAGCAAACCGTGTAGAGCTTTAGAAGACTTTGATCCATAATTAAGTAAGGATGACTGCTTCCGCTTCAATGAACTTCGCTGCGTATAACTCAAGTGTTTCAGGTTAGATCTATTAAACTCTTTACGGTATTATGTTAAATCGATTTCTGATTATGTGTTTATGTTTCTATGCCTTCATTCTTGTTATTATATGCTTAAGCATATCTCATATAAGTATAACACGCATGTCTCAGGTGGAGATCAACTTGCTGATGCACTAACGAAACCGTTGCCTCGATCCAAGTTTGACATGCTTTTCTCCAAGATTGGTCTCACGGTTCGGTCGCCCATCTTGCGGGGGCATGTAAAGAGATAAGATAATAACAAGACTTAGTCTTGATTTATTATATAATTAGTTAGATAATTATGGAGCAAACGTAAATCTCTAGAATATCTCATAGTTACTTTATCTTTGTCTCTGTATGTATACATACTGTATCAAATCTCAGAAGATACATAAAAACATACAGAACACTTGTTCACTACAGAAATGTTCTCACCAAAAAAAAATCTTTCTCACACTAGAACCCAACTATATATATATATATATATATATTATATATACATACTCTACAAATATATACATATATATATGGAATGTGATGATCAGTGGTGAGTTCGCATAAAGCTGCCTTTAACCTTGGTCCAGAGTCGCCAAACGAATCCCTTGGCCCGTGGCGAGTCTTCGGTCTTTGAGCTTAAAACCCTCTTTTTTACATTTGTTGTTCCAGCGATTCGTCTGAATTGCAGCTTGGAGTAGAAAGAAGGGGATGCTGAGTTCAAATAATAAGAGTAAGGAGACAAAGGGCTGTTTGAGGAGCCTTTGATTGCCCGATTCAGCTGTTTCGAGATCGCTCGGAATTCATAAGAGTCGTACAGGTTGCTCGCCGGAGTACTGGTGGGGATCATGACTCCGGTGGCGGAGGGTCGCTGTTTTGGTGGTGATTTTTTCATATTTGGTGGTGGTTTATGGTTGGTTATGAATATATATATATATATATATGTATGTATATATATTGTCAACTGTCCACATGTGTTTATGCTTTGCAAGTAACGTGGAGTTTTGTTGCTTCCAAGAAGGACTACATAGTTTTTTACGTTTTCTTTCTTTGACATTATATATACATCTCTATTTTTAATTACTATTATCTTATTTTGATTTGCAACGTTATATTATATATATATACACACACGGTAACACATTATTATTATTTTTGAAAGGTTGATTACCTGCAATAATGACATTTTAGAGCTTACTCGGCGGGCGGCTGAGATTAATGGAAGGTTCAAGCCCGTTTCTTGCAGGATACGAACCGAAGCTGTTGTATGTTTGAACACACAGTTGATTAATCTCTTTGTTAACTGAGTTACACGTTGAGAACGAAAACTAATATGTACCAGTTTTTTCATAGGTGAACAAAATTTTACGGTTCTACATGAAAGTGTATTAATTTACCGAGTCCCTAAACCGAAGTGTTTCATGAAACAAATGTTGGAGCTCTACATCAGTTAGGTATTGTTTGTTTACTTCTGAATGATTTTGTATTTTGGATCTCCCTAAACCATTCAGAGCCCAAATTTCATTCTGAACAATTACCAAACTACCATATTTCATATTGTACTACATCATAAGAGTCTGTTAATGATTAATTAAGACCACTTAATGATCCTGCACTAAACTATTCAGTAATTGTCAAACAACCCATTATACACGAACCATCAAATTATTCAAATCTGTATATATGTAAGAACATCTTCTCTCTATTTAAGAACTCTTTTTGAAGAATAACCTGATAGGGCTCTAAATATTTTTACACGAGAGAAGTGAAAGTAGACATGCATGAGTTTGGCCCCATGTTGATAGCTAGAGTACTAATGGAAAGAAACTATGTTGTCTGAAAGAGAGAATCTTTTTTATGTCCATATATATATATATATATATATATATATATATTCTAAAGAATAGAAACTCGTGAAAATTAATATAAAATAAAAAAATATAATTTTTTTTTATTAAATATTATGTTTTAAGATATTGTTTCACATATGTTTATTTTCATATGAAAAAAAGCTGGTTCACTTATTTATTTTATATGTGAAAGTGAATCAACGTTTTTTTCACATGTAATATTTTTTTCATATAACCACAAACATATATGAAACAAAATCTTAAATCATAACATTTGATGAAATTTTTTAGTTTATATTGATTTTTACGAATTTCAACATTTTAAAAAAGTTTATAAATAAAGGAGCTCCTCTCTCTCTCTCTCTCTCTCTCTCTCTATATATATATATATATATATATATATAGGAAGAAGTTCAAATGAGAACTTTGTAAATTTAAAGGAACAAAATGACTTATTTGGGATCACATATATATGATGTGAGTCCCACCAATAAAAAATCATTTATGTGGTCTCAAATGAGTCCATTTGTTTTTTTTTAAATTAGGGGTGTTCTCGTTTGAACCCTCTCCTATATATATAATATAAACATATATTAAATAAAATAATGATATATTTTTTCTTGTTTTTGAGAAAAAAATAATAATAATAAATTTTGGAATAACATGTTTTTATTTGTACCAAGCGGGCTTCAATAGTTTGATGTGCTTTGAAGTTTTTTTTATAGTTTAGATGACGAATTAAGGTGAGTGTAAGAACTCACATTGGGTGTAGGGAAAATGAAAGTTGTCTTATAAAAAACTAAATGACTTTTTTATCAAGCGTATTTTAAAATCTTGAATATGGATAAAACAAACAACATTTTATATGATTGGTCGGGGATGTTACTTTGAGAAAAACAAAAAGGAAAAGAAAAAGTAGAGACATAGACGAACCTAGATTTTTTTCCTCAAGTAATGGCACTGTTTGACTATAAGAAAAAAAATTATCCGGTTATTTTTGTAAAATAATCATTGGTCTATTAGAGCATTTCCAACAACATCTTTAAAATGGAGAAAATAGAGATTTTGGAGATTTTGAGCACTTTTTTTGCTCCAACAGCATCTCCAAAACTTTCTCCAAAATGGCGAAGTATGAAAGATGTTAGCAAAATCTCCAAATTTGGAGACATCTCTAAAAATGATTACCATGAAAGAGAAACTATTTTTTATTATGTTCAACCAATAAGAAAAATTGGAATTAAATGTATAGATTAGATAAATAATATTTTAATAGAAATATAGAATACTTTAATAATAAATTGAATTTTGTAATCTTCAAAATAGAGATGTTGTTGGAGTTGAATGTAATATTTTTTTAAAGATTTTGAATTTTGATTCTGCATTTTGGAGAAAATTATAGAGATTCTATTGGAGATACTCTTAGTTACTTAGTTAGTTAGGTCCTGTGTTGAAGTCTTTTATTGTGAATTTTTTAAAAATATAATAAATTTGATGAAATCAAAATATAAAACTAAGATAAATGACACAAAAAAAGTCGAAACTAGGTCTAGGGTAGGAGAAAAGTTATGGAGACCAATTCTAACCAAGGGAAAGTTGTGTCACTATTATAGACATAAATAGACATAAAAATAGAATGTTTTGAAACATTGTTACATTGATCGAAAGAAAAAAAAATTGTTACACTAAATAAGAACTAGAGCAAAAAAAAAATTATATTTCGATGCCATTTGCCCAATTTAAAAACGACAAAAGATAAACTACATAAATCTATAACATATTAAAGTGGAGCTCGTTGGTCTTTTACGTTTTGAAGTATTACACAATAAAACAATTATTTTATGAATAAATTATCATTTTTCTCTAAATCAAGATAAGAAACTACATAAATTTATAGGAAATTTTTGTGATAATTAGAAAATAGGTCCAAAACCTCGATAAGGGCTTATGTTGGCCATATGGAGTAGAGATGACCAAAATGAGTTCTAGATAAGGGCTAAATTGGTATCCTGATTAAAGATTTTCCTTATGTAATTGTTCCCATGATAACCGATCCCGACCAAAAACACGGGGGCCGGTCTCCATGTACAAAACCCGGTCCCAATTTTTTCCCCCAAAAATCAATTTTGGTCACATAAAAAATCTTGTTTGAATATATTTTTAGACAATATCTTATTGAAATACACTTTAAAATATCTGATTAGATCATTCAAATACACTATAAATCTTTTTTATACAAAAACATTATACATAATTTATAATTACAAGTTTTTAGATCTAATATTGAAACACTAATTGCAAGTGGGGTGTATACAAGTATATTGTATACAACATTCTATTCATTTTGCAAATAAAACTTACTAATTATAACTCTGAATTTAATTCCATTGAAATATTTTCAAATTACATTTTTTTAAATGGTTTGAACAACCCTTTTGTATGTATATACTTACATGTGTGGCCGGTTTAAATGAAAGCACTCACAATGTACAAGAATAGAAAGAACATCACGAAACATCATAAAAGTATATAACAGTATTGTTTCCAAGTTAAACATAATAAGGCGCTTGTTTTTTGTAATAATGTATTTTGCTTTAATTTTTATATAATTTCAGTTATTTTTTATTTAAAATCAATCATAAATCAAGGAAGTTTATTTTAGTTTAAAAAGTTGGATTTAACCATGATTTATTATCAAATATGTTATATCATCTCATCTTATGGTTGAGATCTATTTTCATAAATTTAGGGTGCTAGCATTTGAACCTCCACCCTTCCAACAAGAATCCATAAAATTAAACATTTAGGAGATGAAAAATAATATACTATTAACTATATTGAAAGTTTTTTTTTGAAAGACAATATTAAGAAAAAAGAAATACAAAAAAAAGGCACCAAAGGGGAACTTCAAGAAATAGATGAAATGCCCTAAGGCCCACCAAGAAACCGAAAACAAAGAGAACTATGAACAGACAAAAACCAACAACAGACTTACGAAAATGAGGACTAAAGCCGGGAGAAGGGACTTAAACGGCCACCGCAAAACGGATGCAAAACCAAGAAACTTTGAGAAACAAATAAAGAATTACATCTCGAGGAAGTCCAATTTAAAGACTGGAATTGGATGTCACCCAATAGATCGAAGCTTGAATCGTCCCCTTTAAAGACCCGATGTTTCTAAATCTCCAAAAAAAGTAAGCCGCAATCTAAATTACCGCTTGTAGGATGCCCTTTAACAAATGTGAGATTATATTAAAGACTTTGGTTTCCGGATTGACATGTAAATGAAAAAGACGAGGAAATATATTACATAGTCTAAAGTTTTCGACCCATTTATCCAACCAAAAACGAGAGTTCTTTCTATCCCCAATAGTTTTACCAAAAGAAGCAACAAAATCTACCCTAATATGATTGAGATCCCTCTCGGTTTTTATGATACTTTCCCAAGTCCAATCTCGGTATTAAAAAGATTGCCCTCCCTCCCATAGATACAACGAATTGCCCGAACCGAAAGGGAATCCTTCTCCGTCAAGAAACACCGCCACCATTTTCCAAGAAGACTCAAGTTTTAGGCCTTAAGAGTTAAGACTACCAATATTTAATCCTCCCCTCCAAAATCTTTAAGGACCTTCACCTTACCCAAGCCATTTTTGCAACTAACCATCCCTCCCTCCCTAAAAAGAAATTATTTCTCACAAGTCACAATATTGAATGTTCTAACAATATAATTAATGTTGTAATCCTTCAAATTAAATAAAAAAGCTTTGAAGTTTGATATAATTTTTTTCCAAATTTTGATTTTTAATTATTAGTTTTAAAGAAATTTTGAATTTTTTTTTCATAATTCATGAAGGTGCTATTAATGTTTTAAAAGAAACACCAAAGTAGGTTAATATACATTCTCTTGTTGATTGGTATGTGCAATAAATTATGTACTTCTTATGTGACTTCTTTTCATAATTTTGAGGCAAGTAATTTAATGGCCAAGTCATTTTCAACCTTAATATCCTATGCAACAACCCCCCCCCCCCCCCCCCCCCCCCACACACACACACACATAAGGAGTGCATTTGAAGCTTCAATGCCACCTTGGCTTGAAGCTTATTTTATAGTATCCATAATAAAAGGTTTTTCTAAGTGAAAATTAGAGATTTTATAAGTTATCAATATCAAATAAGTTTTTTTAACCAAAATCTCTTTATTATTATGTAAAATGTTATGTGATTAGTTTTTTAAATATATTTTGACTTAGATATCCACATTAAATTTAATACAAAGTAGGGGTTTTATAAGTCACTACTATAATAAAGTTTTATAGGTGTTATTAATTTGTTAAATTAACATTGGTTGTGACAAAAAGTACAAAAATAATGTGCTTATAAGTCACCTCATTAGAGATGTTCACGTTTAATCACGATATAAACACGCTCTTAGCTCTTTAATTATGAATCTTATTGTTTTTAAATACATTTCTTGAATCTCACTCAACTCTCTACCATCCCCTTTTCATCATATTTGTGCATCATCATTCATGTTTTCTTTTCTCATTCTTCAAGCTTCCTTTTTATTTGTTTTCACATTCTTTGGCCTAATAATTTATCAAAACCTCATGCTCGACCTTCACATGTAACTAACCCCCTCTTGAAAGTTTCACTTATTTTGGTACTTTTGGGGCATGGGTCTTGTGCAAGATCCATTTTTGGAGTAATGTGGAGAACAACGTAATGGTACATTTTTACAATGCTAAAAAAAACTCATATTTTTTAACTCATCTTCAATAGATGAGCTAAAATATTATAATATAACTATAAATCATCTCCAATCGATAAGTTAAAGTGCTATATAGCTACAATAATGTGTTAAAATATTTTTAATGGGTCAAAAATAGTTTATGCTGAAGCATACTAGCACACTTTGGAAGATAATACGAACCCTATTTTAACTTAAATAAATATAATTTTAACAAAGTTTTTGTTTTAGTTTGTTTAAAAACTTAAAAAATAAAAATATTTAAAGCTAAATTATTGATTAAATGTGTTGGCAAGAGTGAGAGGTTGAATTAATGGATGATAATTTAGTAGAACTAATCTAATGAAAACATAACTAGTATAATTAAATAAGATATAAAAATATAAATTTAATTAATTTACTTAAACTAAATAATATATACTAAAAATAATTATGGTTAAATATTAAATTAATTAATATATATCATATATATAAAAATGTTGTAATTTAATACTAACGGATTGAAAAAGTAAAAGTGAAAATTAAAGATTAATTTACTACAACCGTTATTTTTAAGATTTTCGTTAAGAAAATACGTAATTAGTTCTTTTTTGAGAACTTTTATTTTTCATTTTTCACATTAAATTACATTTAGATCCAGTTTTTGTACTTTGGAACAGGAATTTAGCAACAATCTTTTTTCTAAAATTGGGTTTTAAACAATCAAAGCAAAATCTTAAGGAAAGTCCTAAAATTTTCATGTTCTTCCTTGTAGCCATCACTAAAAAATTTCATGTTCTTCCATATAGCCATCACTAAAAAGGTATAAGAGTTTTGTAAACATAAACTTCATTATTTTATCAATGAATTATCTGAAAGTAAATCTAAAATATTGATCAAAATTCTATGTCAATTCTTTATTTGTTGATAAATTTACTTCAAAATTATCTTGAAACTGATATAAAGAAAAAAAAAATGATCAAACCAACAACTTGATACAACATTTCTTTACTTTTTTTCCTACTTTTTTCACCTTAATCAAAATATCCAAAATTTTACAAGTGCCCATCTTGTAAATTGCAAAATATTTTTTTTTCTTCTAAATAAACATGATTTTGGTGGGATTAGTTTGTGAAATGTTCTTTTAACTTATGAAATAGTCTATAAAAATCATATTTTATTTATAAAAAATACATTTCGTAAATTATAAAATGTACACACACAAAATATTAACTATTTTAATTAAATCATAAAAAAAATTAGCTAAAAGGTGAAAATATACTTAATAAATACTAATTCAGTCAATATCCATCGTTATTATTGAAAATGTTCTTGAAAACATTCATTTTTATTTCTCAATTCAGGTTAATTCAACTCAATCATCAAACACTTGATATGGGTTTCTTTTCTACCTTCTACCCCACCATTAAAATGTAAAATAAACACTAAACAACATCTCAAATTGAGGTTATTATAATTTACAAAAACCAAATTTTTTGTTTCTCTTTCTTGTAACAATCTTTTTCAGCTCATTAAATTAATAATCCATATAAAATTCTTTTTGTAGGTCTCATTTATTTATTAAAGAAAACCTTATGTGAGTTCCATTTATTTTTTCTAACATCAAGAATTATCAAAAATTATATTACAAAAATTTTAAGGTAAGAACTAAGGTTCTTGTATAAGAACTCTAATTAAAGATGTGAGTCTCCAATATAAGAACCTTCCATTGGATATGCTATAAGACAAATAATTGTGTGATAACAGGAGTTAAGGTGAGGAGTGTAATAAGGGATTTGAACCATTAATCACTTTTAATCTAAAAAACAACCCATAAATTATGCTTTAGAAGGGAATTGATCAATTGCATCTCATTAATGTTGATCTAGCTGTTTTCTTCAATTACTATCAATCCAAGAATGAAGATCTCTTCTTACACTTCTCACCATAACTTTCAATTCCACTAGAACCAACCCAGATACTATAGTAAATCCCAAGGGTTGGGTTCCGATGAGAATATAAATTATTGTGAGAAGCGTAAGAAAAATATTTCACGCTTGGATCAATCCTAATGAAATGTCAACATTAATGAGGTGCACCGATATGCACCACATCAATTCCATTCTAAAACACAATTTATAGATACACATGAGATAAAAAAATGATGAACGATTCGGATCTCTTTTTATCTCTTTTTATACTTTCCACTTTAACTCACAGTATAAATCCCAATCCCTAAAAAATAAAAATAAAAATAAAAATAGACAAGATTCCTATGAAAATTCCCTTGTTGGATACTAAAAGGTATAAGGTTGGGAACGTGTTGAATGTTGTAAATCTCTCTTTTGGCACTTTGCTTACCTTTTCAGTGTCCTCCTCCTATTCATTCAGATCTTAACTTTAATCCTATTTAAACACACCTTCACCCCTAAACTATCATCTTCAACCTCTTTCTCTCTCTCTCTCTCTGCAACTTCAATTCTTCCACAGAAAAGGTACACATTTTGATCCATTTTTCTATTCATTAATCATTGCATTTCATAAATTCTCTAGTTTTTGGATCACTTTTTTCACTTGATTCATGTTCATTGTTCTTTCAATCTAGCTTTTTTAAGAAATTAATGGTACTTTTTTATGTCTGCAATGCAAATGGTATCTTCATCTTATATCCTGTTTTCTGTTCTATTCTCATCTTAGATTTTTCAAGAATATATAATATAAAAAAAGATCAAATTTTTTATATAGATTCTGAATTTTGTTGCATTCCCAAGATGAAATCTTTCTGGGTTTTACAAAAAATCTAATCTTTTTTATGTTTTGAATTTAGTTGTGGCAAAAAAAAATGGTGAAGATTTGTTGTCTTGGAGCTGGTTATGTTGGAGGTCCAACAATGGCGGTTATTGCACTCAAGTGTCCTTCCATTGAAGTAGCGGTGGTCGATATATCGGTCTCTCGGATCACGGCTTGGAACAGTGACCACCTTCCGATCTACGAGCCCGGGCTCGATGAGGTGGTCAAGTCATGTAGAGGAAAGAACTTGTTCTTTAGCACCGATGTCGAAAAACATGTAGCCGAGGCCGACATCATCTTTGTTTCGGTTAACACGCCGACCAAGACTCGTGGTCTCGGTGCCGGGAAAGCCGCTGATCTTACGTACTGGGAGAGTGCGGCTCGTATGATTGCTGACGTGTCGAAATCCGACAAGATCGTGGTCGAGAAATCAACGGTTCCGGTGAAAACCGCCGAGGCTATCGAAAAGATCCTCACCCATAACAGTAAAGGCGTCAAGTACCAGATCCTCTCGAACCCGGAGTTTCTTGCCGAGGGTACGGCGATAAAAGACCTTTTCGCCCCTGACCGTGTGTTGATCGGAGGGAGAGAAACCCTAGACGGTCAAAGGGCGATTAAGGCATTGAAAGATGTTTACGCTCATTGGGTTCCCGAGGAACGGATTCTTTGTACGAATCTTTGGTCGGCCGAATTATCCAAGCTGGCGGCTAACGCCTTCTTGGCACAGAGGATTTCCTCTGTGAACGCCATGTCAGCGCTCTGCGAAGCAACAGGCGCTGACGTGGCAGAAGTTTCCCACGCAGTGGGAAAAGACACTAGAATTGGACACAAGTTCCTGAACGCCAGTGTAGGGTTCGGCGGATCTTGTTTCCAAAAAGACATCCTTAACCTCGTTTACATTTGCGAATGCAACGGCTTACCGGAAGTAGCCAATTATTGGAAACAAGTGATTAAAGTTAACGATTACCAAAAGAACCGTTTCGTTAACCGGATCGTTTCATCAATGTTCAACACGGTTTCCGGCAAAAAGATCGCGATTTTAGGGTTTGCTTTCAAGAAAGACACCGGTGACACACGGGAGACTCCGGCCATCGACGTTTGCCAAGGGTTGCTAGGAGACAAGGCTCATTTGAGCATCTACGATCCACAAGTGACCGAAGAACAGGTTCAGAGGGATCTTTCGATGAACAAGTTCGACTGGGACCATCCGGTGCACCTGCAGCCAATGAGCCCCAGCTCGGTCAAACAAGTGACCGTGGTCTGGGACGCATATGAGGCGGCTAAGGGTGCACACGGGTTATGTATCTTGACCGAATGGGACGAGTTCAAGAATCTTGATTACAAGAAGATTTACGACAATATGCCGAAACCGGCATTTGTGTTTGATGGTAGAAATGTGGTGAACCCACAGAAACTAAGGGAGATTGGGTTCATTGTGTACTCAATTGGGAAGCCATTGGATTCATGGTTGAAGGATATGCCTGCTGTGGCATAAAGATAAAGATACAAAGGATTTGATACATTTTGGACTATATTTTGAATATTTTACCTATGTTATTTCTACTTATATTTTTCAAATAAAGGATTTAAATTTCTTGAATTGATAATTAATAATATTGGATTTTTAATGTTTTTATGTCTTCTTTGTTTCAATTATTTGACAACAAATCGAATTTTTTGTTTTATATGAATAAATGTGTCATAATGTAATAAAATTTAGTTTTTTATTGAATTGAATGTAATGAATTTTTTTAACTAATGATAAAAGAGTTTTTTTTTGTATAGATGACCTGGATACTTGTTTACGAAATTATTCAGATGTTACAAGATTAATAAGGTACTGGTCAAAATTGGTAAAACGAATACCGTTATTGAACAAAGTATTTTACGATAATAATAAAAATGTGAGGATCACTTGAAGGGTTAATCTTTTTATTCGTGTTGATTACCAAGTACTTTTTAGGAAAAGTTATTTTGTGAAATTATTTTAAAAAGTGTAGATGTTCGTCGACAAGCCAGTGATCGGAAATTGAATTTATTTTTTTATTTTTTGTGAACGGCAGCATTAGTGTTAGTGGTTATGTTAGTAACAAGTTAGACTTCAATCCCTGGGGCAGCGCGGGATCGAGCCCTCGCACCTCCACATAGCCACATCACCTATGAGGAATAATACCTCCACCATTTTAGGGGAAATCACTACTCCCAAGGCTCGAACCCGAGACCTTAAGGTTGTTGTAAAACCCCGGTACCGCTAGGCCAGAGGCCCTTTGGTGTTATATTTTTCTATCTTTTTTTCAGATTTAGATATTCCTTCATTCTCTCTTTTTTCTTTTATTTTAGAGAAGAGTTTAACATAGTTGTTGAAACAAACTTCTTTTAAATCTTTAAAATTTTAAAATAACATAGTTGTTGAAGATGCTCAGAAACTTGTTTCCCAACTTACTGGAAAGCCTTTTAAACCACCTTACTTGTGTGGAAAAAAAGATGATACAAAATATTCCTTTTGTCTATGACTCCATAATGTTACAGAGTTGTCTTCACAAGCTCACGTGTGACCTTAGTTCTACGACTAATTAAGTCAGCTAACTACAAGCACGTAAAATTTTATATCATGTACCAACCAACTATAATCGGTGCCAATTAAATTGGTACCAACTTTTTCCGGTTGGTACATGTTGGTACGCTTTTATACCAACTAAAAGTTGAAGTTACAAATTTATTTATATTAACATCTTTACTAACTAGATTTAGATGTACTAAAAGATCGAGTATCCAAATAACATGTTGATATGTGGTGTACCACTTATTACTACATATACAAAGATTCAAATAATTTTCTTATAATACAACTATTCATTGAGAATCTAATACAAACAGCCATTGAGAAACGACGACCGGCAATTGAAGTGTGGAGACTAACGTTATTAAGGTTTGACGAATGAATTCAATCAAAGTCTATCTATCCATCCATGTCATCATTCAACAAAACAAAAAATAAGAAAATTTAAAATTTAGAATCAAAATATGGTGTATCATACTAAACTTTAATTAATAAATAATTAAAAAAATAAGTCGGTATGATACAGTATTACAGTGGTATACGACTTCTAATACCACGTACCAACCAAATTTAGATAGTTGGTACGGTACTACCAACCAATTAGATTGGTACCAATTAAGTTGGTACAGTTGGTATAGAAATTGGTTGATTTATCATGATACAAAATTGACACCCCTAATAAAACTTCTAGCTACACAAGGACTAGATATATACATTGATCTTTCCAGAAAATGATTGGCCCCTCTTAATCCTTGTTGTTCCTTCTTAATGTTTTCTTCAAAGTTCCTTCATTCTCTTGATTTATTTTGAATGTTCCGGATTTTCATAGAACCTCTTAGCAAGACGTGACAATAAGCTTTGAATAAGATAATTTATTTGGTCACTTTAAATCATCTCCGATATATTATTGAAAATATAGAAAACAAGCATGGTATTTTGATGGAATGAAATTTTATATTTTCATAATACCAAATATACCCTTAATACATATAGCCTAATCTTCCCTACTTGATCTGAACCATTGCCGACCACCACTAATCTGAACCACCGTCGACAACAACTAATTTGAACCACCAACGACTACTGTCATCTGAACCACCGTCGACCATCACCGATCTGAAACACCACTGACTTAAACACCACCGACCTGAACCACCGTCGACCACTGCCGATCTGACCACCGTCGTTCTAAACCACCACCAACCATCGTCGATCTGAACCACCACCAACCATTGCCGACTACCACCAGTCTGAACCATTGCTGATGGGAACCACTACGGACTACAAAGGTATAAAATGAAAAATAAAAAAGATAGGAAATACAAAAAAGAAAAAAAAGAAGAGAAACCATAAGGACTAAAATTGTAATTTACTTCTTAATCTGATAAAACAAAAAAGACAAAGAAAGGGTAAATGGCTTAAATACTCTTAACTTAACTAACTATTTTAATTAAAGTTGGTCAAAATGATCAAAAATGAAACAAAATGATAATCACGATGATCAAAACTGTAATTAGTTTGAAAGAGGACCGAACATCATAATAAGTGGAAACCATAGGAACCAAAAATGTAATTTATTTTTTGTTATTTTAACATTTTATTCATTTATTATTTACTCGGTTACTTTAGTGTTAGTCACTTGTTAGTTAGGGGTGAACGCCTCATAACTCATAAGCCATAGTAACCCTAATTCTTTGAAGTCTGTAACTCGTAATCAGCAACCTCGTCTCTTTCTCTTTTCAACGCAACGATGCACGCCTCCACTTTAGGTTTTTATTCAATTATTTGGACAACAAATCATACTTATGTTAATGAATCTGTAATTGTAACTTTAATTTCTGCGATGTTGATACAAAAACGTACCAACATGTGCCAATTGAAAAAAGTTGGTACCAAGTAGAGTTGGTTGATACACGGTATAAATATTTACATACCAATTATAATTGATTGGTATACAGTATAAATATTTAAGTACCAATTATAATTGATTGGTACTCAGTATTGAAAAAAATATATGGTGACGTACCATGTTCCCCCCTACTATTTTTTTCTAATCATAATAAATATTTGTTGGAACTTAGCCTAAATGTGAGAAATCTTGTCCCACATAAGAGAATCAAGAAAACTTATCTCACCTAATAAACACCAACCCATAGGCATTAAATGAATCATTAAGATCTTATGGTGGGTTCTCCTTGATCTACATATATGTTTAAAGATCAAATTTGAATTCTATTATTGTATCCGTTCTATATGTTGTTTTTTATTTCATGTTAATACATCTAAATTTTTATATAAGAATCTTCTATTTTCATACTTTTTTATTTTTTTTTATTTTCTACTTTCAATTAATTACTCCACAGACTTGGAATCGCGTGAGACCAGTCTGTTTCCGTGATACACGTGAGACAACCTTTTTATACTTGAAACTTCATAGCAAAAACACTATGAATGTAAAAAGATATGAATCTTTAGGAGGCGTTTGGTTCGCGGAATGGAGTTCGATGGAATTGGAATCCATCAAGGAATTTGACTTTGAAGGAATTGGAATGAAATTTGATGGAATTTGACCATGCGTTTGGTTGATAGGAATTGGAATGGAATCTCGTAAAAGAATAGAAATATGCATCTATCGGGAGTGGGGGTGACAATTGTGATGAGGACATTAGTGGTGGGTGGTGGTGGTGGTGGGTAGGTGGGTGGGGTAGGATGTAGGGGTGGGTGGCGACTATGAGTATGCCGGATATGTTGTCGATGAGGGTGGGGCGGGGAGAGGGTGGTGGTTAAAATTATTGTTGTCTTTCTAAAAGAAATTTATAAATTATGTTGCATTTGATACGAAATGGAATTCAAAATCCTTCACATATGTTAAGGAATGATCAAATCCATCAACCATGGAATTCGGTGGAATCCGATGGAATCCGGTCTATTCATTCCGCGAACCAAACAGCATTAAGGAATTCGGTCAATGGATTTGGCCATTCCAATTCCTTCCCATTCCATCGGATTCCGTGAACCAAACAGCCCCTTATAGTGTTTTTGCTATGAAAGTAACCTACATGGTGTTTTTGCTGTGAAGGTAATCTTCACAATATTTTTACTGTAAAGGTTCAAAAAAATTTTACCTTCGCAGTGTTTTTACTGTGAAGTTTTAAGAGCAAAAAAGTGGTCTCACGGGTCTCCGACGGGTCTCACGAAAACAGACTAGTCTCACGTGAACCCATCAGATTTTTTTTACCTTCACAGTGTTTTTGCTGTTAAATTTCAAGAGTAAAAAGGTGGTCTCACAATCTCACGAAAACATACTGGTCTCACATGAACCCAACCCTTAGTCCGCAAGCATACTATTGAGAGGACCAAATGACCAATTCCTTGTGATCCAACCTAATCCTCTTTCATTTGGAAACGATTTAATCGCCTAAAAAGCAGTTCCAAGAAAAACATATGGTTACGTATCAAAAACAAACGTAGAATTTTCTTCAAAAAAGTTTAATTTTTCTTAAAGATGAAGAAAGAAAAGAAGCGAAACAACACATGATTTACCGAAAAAGATAAACAACATACAAATCGGACTTATTGTAGATCAATTTCTCTAAGAAATTTGACATCTGTCAAACGCATGCGTTTTGTCGTTCAAAGTTTTTTTTTCTTCTTCCCATTTCATCATCATCATCGCCATTGCTTTTGCTTCGTTTTCTTCGATCCAATTTGATTTCAAGCAAACAAAATTAAACCCACAAGAAATCCCATTTAACCATTGAATTATTGGAGCACATTTGAAACCCTATTTGTCTTTGGTCAATCCAGCATCGAGGATTGATTAATGGGTTGTGTTGCAACCAAGACTGCTGATGCCAAAGCCGACCGCCTTTCACGGTGGAGCGCCACCGGCATTGTAGGCTTACGCGACGCCAAACTGAAGGCATATACTCTTTATCTGTATATTTCAAATCAACCCTTTTCATTTTGATTTTCCCTTTAGAAACTATTGAATTGATGATGGAATTAGCTCAATTCCTTTGTGGGATATAGTTTTTTTTTTGTTTATATTTGTTTTGATTTATAAGTTATTATTGGAATCTGATCATTCAAATATATAATCTATCATGTAAATGGCCAAAAACATAGCTACTATGTGTTTCACTGTTACATTAGCATATGTGAATAGGGGTTTTAGCTATTTGAACATATGGAGTCTTAGGGGCTGTTTGACAGTTGTTGAATGGTTTGATGCTGAATGATTAAGCAGTGGCTCTTATGATATAGTGTAAAATGAAATATAATTGTTTGGCAGGATGTAATTAGGGCTCTTAATGGTTAAGGGAGGTCCCGGTCCTCCAGGATACCAAATGATTCAGAGGGTTTTGGAACCATTAAGAGGCAGACTTATTTTTGGCCAAACAGAATTCATCTCTTAGCGATTCAGATGCTGCCTCTTAATGAAACTGTTAAGCGGTAAACAAACAACCCATAAGTCATTTGTGTCACCTTTCACAAGCCGGTCTTTAGAGAGACAGTCGCTCGTTTTTGTATCTATATAAGTTTCAAACTCTAAATAAAGTGTCTTTTGATTCACAGTCAATTCCGGATGAAGTTCTTGAGCTTGATAGATCAGTACGAACGCTTGATTTGACACACAACAAATTAGGTATTTATTTCTCTTTTCAAAAAGATCAAACCTTTGCTTGCTATGATACAATTATTTTCTATTGTAAGGGGTTGTTTACTATCTGGCTTACCGCCTCTTATTGGGTAAGAGGCTCTTACCCGATAAGAGGTGGTGTTGTTTACAAAGGCCCTCTTACCAAGCCATGATGCTGACCTGGTAAGCAAAGGGAAAATTGAGACAGGATCCACCAAATGGCGAATGTAGAATGGAGGTAAATGGTGTGCACGAATAAGGGTCTGTTTTTTAGCAGCTTAAAGAGGTTAATGAGACTCACAACTTATTCAGTCAGCTACATGACTGTTTGGTAGTGGCTTAATGATATAGAAAGCGGCTTATCCAGTAAGCTTCTAGGGGGGAGCTTTATGCCGAAAGCCAAGTTTTTTCAAACCTGCCCCTCCCAATTAAAAAACACGCTCCTTCCGTTTATGAGAAAAACCTTCCCAATCTATACAGACAGATTAATCCACACAGACAGCTTTATCTATGCATGACTTAATGGAAACCAACCAACTACTAAACTTACTATTCGTTTACACCATCTTTCTCTGTTCTCCATTTTGTGGAGCCCCTTTTTGTTTCTTCGTGATATCAAGTAAATAGGACCTACAATAACATCTTAACGAAACGAACTATTAACTAACAGACTATTGGCGTTTACGTCAAAATACGTTAGGATCTCAAAGAAATTTGATTACTTTTTCTCACCGGCTTTATCTTTTTGTTACTGCAGCTGTCATTCCAGAGGAGATTAGCAGATTAACAAACATGCAGAGGCTGGTAAGAACCACAAAGTTTGCATTACCATTTAATTCTTTGCTTTTCAACATATACAAAATGAACTGTTAATCTCTAACTTTAAACTTTACCAACATATGATTCTGTGTTAATTTATAAAAAATTTAATATCTAAAACGACGGCATATTGGTTTTCAGATTTTGGCTGATAATTTAATCGACCGTCTTCCAAGCAATGTGGGAAAACTTCAGTCTTTGAAGTTTCTAATTCTCGATCAAAATAGAGTTTCCATTTTGCCTGATGAATGTAATAACCACCAAATTATAGTCCACTATAACCTCCATCCCATGAAAATTGCAACTTTTTCATTTTTAATTATTCAAAAGTATATTTTAGAAGTTTTTGGATAAAAAGAAGACCAATCTTACCAAGTATATCCCACACAGAGATAGTGTCAAAAGTAGGATTCAAATCAAGATTTCTAGATTATCTTGTACAAGTTCCAACCTTTTTGGAGAAGCTCAAAAGGGGGGGTATTTTAGACATTTCAAACGTTGCGATTTTCATGAGACAGAGGGTGTTGTTTATTTGTTTTAAATTCCTTCTTTTGAGGCATTATGTTGATTTCTTGTGACTTTTTTGTTCAGTGGGTCAATTGGTGAGACTTGAGCGGATATCCATCTCGGGCAACCAGTTGACCGGTCTACCCGAAACCATCGGAAGCTTGCGAAACGTAAGTGACTTCTTCTAGAAACTTACGAGTGAAAATTTGAATTGTAAAACTCAATTTTTGAGATTCTGAAATTGCAGTTGTTGCTGTTGAATGTGTCGAAAAATCAACTGAAGTGTCTTCCGGAATCTATTGGAAGCTGCTATTCTTTAGAAGAGCTACAAGCAAATGGTACCTAATAGTTTCTTTAGTTTTACTTGAATCCCGCATTTTTTGCATCTTTTTTTTGCAATTTATGATGGTCAGATTTCACAGAAAGTTGATCATTATGTTTCTTTTATGTCGTTTGTGGGTCTGCAAAGCTTAACGTTTCTTGCTTAACCAGCTTTGTGTTTCTTGATTTCTGTGGTTTCCAGAAAATTTTATTGAAGAACTTCCTCCTTCGGTGTGCAATTTGATTCACCTGAAGTCGTTATGCTTGGACCATAACCAGGTGAAACAGGTAGCTTTCATTTGCAAAAGTATTTACCATTCGGGTTTGTGTGTGTGTGTATATATATATGTATACATATATAGAGAGAGAGAGAGGAAATTCAAATGCGAACTCAAATTTGGTTGTGAACGTGAGGATAAATGAGAGCACGACACGTGTCATATTCAGACCGAATAATACTACATTTAGTCTGAATATTTTTCTTTATTATTCAGTCTGAATATGACAGGGTCGCGCACTCATTTGTCCTCACGTTCACAACCAAATTTGAGTTCGCACTTGAACCTGCCCCTATATATATATATATATATATGAAAATATGTATATATATGTGTATATAGGAGGCTAATCTAGTGAGAACCCCAGAAAGGTTACAAACGGAGAGAACCAGTGCTTCACATGAATTTTTTTTCCATCTAAGACTAGGATTTAAGGTATTGATTAACATATATTTGTTACACAACATAAAACTTTTACTCAATATATTCTTTATGCTGTGAAACAAAATATACACGTAAAAAAGTTTCACATTGTGAAACAAATATATGTTAATCAATACCGACAACCTAACCTTAGATGAAACAGAAATCATGCAAAACAATACCTTAAGGTAAAAGTTCTCACGGTTCTCAACCTTTTTGTGATCTGATTTTATTATGCCCCTATATATACATATATACAGGGGTTGACTCAAATATGAAGGCTAAATATCGTGACAAGGTAAGAAGGGATGGTTCATATGTGAATCATTGAAAAAATCCATTTGAAGATGCATATGGGATAATGTGAACCCATATGAATAATCAGTAACGTAGGTTCACATATTCATCTTCAAATAGATTTTTCAATGATTCACATATAATTTTCTCTTTAACATTCTCTTCTTGCCTTCTTATTTGAACCTCCCACACTATATATACACATATGTATCTTGACAACCTTTGGATATGGGAGAGATACTACTTCAACATGAATTATCGTCATAGCCTTAAAAAACCAAGGGTATTTTAGGAACATCAAATTCATCTCCACATCAAGTTTCGAAATTCAACTTTTTTTGGGATGATTATGAATATTAAATTAACTTAATTTAGGCACGATTTCTCTACAGATACCTCCAAGTTTATTGAAGGCTTGCAAGGCTCTACAAAATATTTCATTGCATGATAACCCCATATCTATGGATCAATTCCAAACGGTAAACTTCAATCTCTCCTTTCTCGAGTGTAGATTTGTATAATTTTAGCCATAGGTTCATTAAAAAGTGATCTCAGATGGAAGGATTTCAAGAATTTGAAGCTCGGAGGAAAAGAAAATTCGACAAACAGATAGATTCAAACGTGATGATTGGTTCTAAAGGCCTTGATGAGGGCGTTGATCTGTAAATTACCCTAAATTCCATTATACATACAGGTTATACATCATATCCTATGTTAATTTTGAGTTTTTGTTTCTTGAGGATATCATCATAGCTAATAAAGATTTAGTAGCTATTTAGGATGGTAATCTTCTGACATATATAAATATAAGATAAATGCATGACCTTCTGACAGATTTTTAGGTATACTTGTGTTAGGAAGATGTATTCTTCTGTTAGACATGCATTTAAAGAAATCTGTCAGAATGTCATGCATTTAAAAAAATCTGTACAAACCGTCCAAGAAAATGTGTGGTTGACATGTTGTTTGACTAGCAGGATGTCGGGAGGACTTGAGGCTATTTGCATGATCAACGATGGTTTATTTTTGTGGGCATCCGTTCGGCCTTCTTTGCGGCTTTGGTAAAGAGCCACTTGTTGTACATGATAAAAACATACCAAATTACAAAGTTAAAGTTGTATCTATATCTAAAATAGACAAAGCCATATAGTTGAGTGGCCACGGCCATTCCAATACTTATATATATATTTTGTGTTGCTTTCTGAGTCATTATGTGGGCCCGCTTGTAACCCATTTTCTTGGTGCCATGAGATGTTGGGGTTGAAGTGGGCCCATGGATGACTCAGAAAGCTGTACAAGAAGAAAAGAATATAAAGTGAATATGATGTTGTAGGGTTGATTCATTCAAAGAGAATATTTGTTACATATAATGTCATTAACGGTTGTGCGTAGAGTACAAAAAACTATTCACTTGCAACAGTTAGATGGTGTTTGTTTTTTAAAAGATGCTGAAGTCTGAAATCTGGAAATAAAAGAAAAACGAACAATTTGAATATGTGAATGTCTGACCAATTCAGACATAACAGGTAATTAAGAGTTGAAAAAGAAAAAACAAACAAGGCCTTATACTAAGCAGCCCAAAAGAGGATGTAAAATTTTGTTGTAAACCGAGAATTAGAAGTCAATGCAATTCCTCATTTTTAACAAAGAACATCTGAATTTATGTTTGAACAAAGTATAAATTATAATCATTTGTAAGGATATACATAATACATCTGAATAAGGATCGTGTGATGACAAGAGTTAAGCTGAGAAGTGTAAGAAGGAATTTGGATTCTTGATCACTTTAAATTCAAAACAACCCATGAATTGCGCTTTAGATAAAAATTGATTTAGGTGTTGTTTATTTAGTACTTTTGTTCAATTAGGATTGATCCAAGGGTGGAGATCTCTTCTTACTCTTTTCACCATAACTTTCATTTTCATCGAAATTCAGCTCTAATATATCTTTGGTGAATTCAACTCTAATACATCTTTTACTTAAATGGTTAAATATGTTAAATATAATTATTTTGATTTTACTGTTAACTATGTTTTTCGTCCATGTGGTTTCTTTTCGCCTATGTGCTTTTGAAATTAGGGTTTTTGTGGTTGTGGTTAACAATTCATTCGTTTTTTCGTCTTTGTGGCATACATTCATTGATTTTTTTCGTCTCTCATATTTAATGGTAAAGCACTGATAGAGTTAGGTTCAGGGACGAAATTAACATTGAATTGCAAACCATAAACGAAAACTAAAACTGTAGTTTTGAAGGCACAAGGATGGAAGTTGCAATTTTTAACAAACCACATAGATGAAAATTATATTTATTTTTTAAAACACGAACATATAGAGAGAAAAAAAAACTATCTGTAAAATTATTACAATCACATAGAGGCATAGTCATCTACTTTTTGAAGATTTAACATACATTTCTATACTTGATGACAATAAAACAAAAAAAAATCAAATACTTAAAAGTGCATTTGATTTGATTTGGGTGCTTTGAAACCAAACCCCTCATACTCTTTTTATCAACGTGAAATACACGTCACTTTTTTTGCCCACTTATGGGGACATACTTTCAACTAAAATTCTCATTAAAACATAACTTTTACTTGAAATTTGAAGAGATTCATCTAAATATTTTGTAATATAAATAATATTGAAGGAGGTTTAAAGAAGAAGACAATCAACTTACCAGAAATATGAAAAAGATCAAATCACATGTAATTCACAACATGTCCAAAAGAACACAGGCTGGTCACACAACCAAGGTTGCATGAAGACTCGTCCGTGCAATAGCTGGCCAACGTGACCCTTTTGACGTATCGTAAATTATATGTGATTTGACCCTTCTTGCACTTCTCATAAGTTAACCTTCTTCTCATTTTAACTCACACTCATATATATATGTGTGTGTGTGTGTGTGTGTGTGTGTGTGTGTGTGTGTGTGTGTGTGTGCGCGCGCGCGCGCGCGCCATAGGTTATTGTGAGAAGTGGTAAATATTTGAGAAGTAAAGAAGTGATCATAATCCTTTATACGGTCAAGATCGGATTTGCTGGTCAAGAATTATGGCTATGCGAAGAGGGGATAGCTTTCATAACTTTTACAAATAGGCGGCAAACGGGTTCATACGTTAACTCGTGTGATTCACATTTGAACTATATTTTCATGTGTGAACCCGTGTAATTCACATATGAACTAATTAAGTGATTCACATATGAACCACTGTGATTCATATATAAACTAATTAACCGACTGACATATGAACTCATGTGATTCACATACATATATATATGAATTACTGTGATTCATATATAAACTAATTAACCGAGTGACATATGAACTCATGTGATTCACAAACATAAGAACTCGTGGGTTCATATGTGAATTACACGGGTTCACATATGAACTTATGAACTTGTTTGCCGCATATTTGTAAAAGTTACAAAAGTACTCCTGTATCTTCCGTAAACCCATGTGAGAATCATCCCGGTGCTTCACATTCCTGTAAATGTTGACCAGATAAAAAAATTAGGATCACTTCTTTACTTGTTAAATACTTACCAACTCTTAATTAATGAGCATTTTTGGTGTGTGTGTGTATGTGTATATATGTGTATGTGTGCAATTTTTTAATTCTTAAATCCAGAAATAAGTGTTGCTCCCACATGGGGATGGGAATAGATAATGGTGAGCAAGTAGGGTGTTTAGTAAGCTAAATAAGCTCAAACTGCACCACCAAAACAATATATATATATATATATATATACTAATAAGGACTTATGATGGTATTATTGGTGGATGAAGAGGAGTTCATCTTCATCAACCCATTTCAGGCTCAAATGCCATGTGCTTTCATCATCTTTTCTAATGTACTTATAATATTCATTTTCTAATAATATAAAAAATTCAATTTAAATATTATAAATCTAGTCAATCAGATATATATATATATATAACGATCATAAAACAATGATGTCAGCTTAACATTCATTATACACAAATTAAAGAGGTTTTCATACATCTTGTTTGGTTTGTGTATTGTACTTGCAAAGTTAATTAGTTTTCATATAATATTGTAACAGCCATTTCTTTAAATATTTCTATATTATAAAGTTATTTGTTTAGCCATTTCCATCATTTTTTTACGTGTTTTGCTTACTTTCCCACGAAAAACTGAATCGAGAAAGGGAATAGTAAGCAATGAAACGCTTTGGGGAGTCCAAAATAAGCATAGATCCAGAGGACCCTGAACAGGTTAACCATTCAAAATAATATTGAATTCAAAGGCAATGACATTTCTAGCGATAATGAGTGCTAACAATATATTACTTAAAAACATGATCACAGTAAAACAAAAGTGTTTGTTGATCAGAAAACACGACCAAATATGAGATAACTTAGTCAAATCTAGAAGTTATATACATTGTTATGAAACAATTAATGTCTAAACTGGTAAAAAAAAATCTTACTTTTTTACGAGAATACGTAAGTCTTTCATTGTAAATAAGTAGTTTTAACGTCTGCTCGCCCCAACAAAGTGGGTCCCACCCTCCAAGTCTTTATATAGTTTCTTGCTTTAGTGTTTCATTGACTCTTTGTTAAAGAGTATTTTCTAAGCATTGCTGGTGAGAAACTTGTTTATCAAACACATGACACCATTATCACACTTGTAAAGGAACACATGCACTTTATGATTGGTCTACATACAAGAGCCTTGTGGATCTACATTTGTTTCATACATGTATCTATAAAATACGTTTTTGCAATAATCGAGTCTTTCTTAAAAAAATCAAATCTTAAAAAAGAGTAAAAGGGTATATCTGTAATTTATACCAAATTCGATGGATCTGTTAAGCCATGTTGATTGATCGTATTGGTGTTTGAACAGTTACACTACGGTGGCGTTTGTTTTTTTAAGAGGTGTTGAAGTCTGAATTCTTATTTCACTTCTGATTAATAAGAGGGGTGATGAACTTTGAAATCTGAATCAATAATACTGCTTGTTTTTATTGAATGTCTGAATTTGTTTAAATTTTCTATTTTACCTATTAAAAAATTATATTGTTGAATTTATAAATAAATTTATACAATTTCACATATTTATTCATCATCATTACGAAATTTACATCTAAATTATATAATTAGCATTCATTTAAAAGAAAATATGTCAAACCGGTATTTAGCACATTTAAATCCTATTAAAATACATAAATTGAGATAGGTAAAGATCTATTTGATGATGATCATTTGAGAGGAATAATCGATTGAGAAATATCGTTGCCGAGAGTTGGACAACAATAAGAGGCAAATAAGAGGTTAGTTTACCTCTTATCAGATAATAAAACAATAAGACATAAGTGCCTCTGAAAAATTGGAAAAAACAAACAGTCTGAATGACCCTATCTCTTAACGAATCAGACTTAAGAGGCTATTAAGAGCTTCTTTTTTTTTAAACAAGGCCTAGTACACTTGTGGTGATAATAGATATGGCATAAGGGTAAGTGAGCTACAAGTCATCTAAAGTAAGGTATGTAGATCGATCACTTTTTTAGAGCAACAATTTTGGGACATTGTATAATAACGTGATTTTTATTTGAAAAAGTTGCACGGTGTTATGGACTTATTGCTTTCAACTTTGACAACGGAGGTTCTATAAGATGGGTTTAGTTGTATTATTAAAGCTTGATGTGGTCATAACCTAATAATAAATTCTTTAGGATTAAGAATTAATTAATCATCAATTAATGTTGATGACCAATTAAGCATTCACATGCTTTGCTTTATACAACAAGAGTGCTTTTGGGGCAATGAAGCACACTTCAAGTTCAAACTGTTACGAGTCTCCTTCATTCACTTAAAAGTTAAAACTCACCACCTCTGTCTTTGGGTTCACTTGTGGGATAATGCCTTAACGAAGGTAGGACCCAGCTTCTGTTTCGAAAATGGATCCCACCTTCGTGTCAAGCTAAACAAAAATGGGTTTTGGTTTTGATTTTTGTTAAGAAAGATGGAACTTGTAAAATGAAAAGACAAAAAATACAGATACATTTCTCACTAAAAAGTACGTTTTTATCATTGATATTAATTAAACAACATGCAAACGAGTATAATATTTGAATCAGATCCGAACCCAGATCCAAACAAAATGAATAAATCCATATCAGTATCGATATAAACATAAACATTATTTTTGATATGGTTAAGAGTTAACAAGAACCATGAACATAAAGGTCAAAGTAAGGCGTCTTATCTTTTGGCCTAAAAATGTATAGAAAATGGCATTGAATAGAAGACAAGGAGTGACCAAAACTTCCCTTGAAGGGTTAAAATTGGTTGTCAACTTGATCATCACTTTTAGTGAGTTGCCTACTCTCTCTTGTCTCATAAGTGAAGCTTCTTTAGCTTAATTAATGCCACACCATGTGTGTATGTTTGTGCTTACCATTAGGCATCCAAGATTGACAATATTACTATAAATAATTGTACTTTATGTGATAAGAGTTATATAATTTTCTTGAATTTACAAATCTTGGCACTAAAAAAGAAACGACCATAATCATGGTAGCGTAAACCGAAAGTTAAAGAGTTGAAATGGATGTTAGAGCCGTATGGTGTACTGGGTTTGATCGATCTTTACTGTTTGATTAAGTGAATACGTAATAATCCTTTATATAATGCAAAATGAATTATTGATCATATTTTTAAGTCCCATTTGATCTTATAAAATTAATTATTCTTCAAAAACAAATAAAGGGGTAATGCGAACAACTAACCCCTTAACAACTTCGGGGGGTCGTGAACAAAATGCTAAAACAACTTGTACCTTGTGTAATTAAGATCATGCATTACTTTAGATTTATCGATTTTAATTTTGAAAAATTACAAGGTTTATTTTTATTAAAAGAAGTTCCACTTAAACAACCCTCGACTTTCCATTGTTTTTTAAATCTTCAGTGGTAGCTCAGTTGATAAGGTCTTGAGTTTATTTTTCAGTAGTCAATTATTCGAGTTACTTGATACCACAACTTGTAACACCCCCGTCCCGCATGGTTCAAGGATGGAAGATGTCACAATTGATTTTAAGACAATTGTAAGACAAACACCTGGCTAAGGCAGAGCAACTAACATAATTTACATAACCATAACCGGAGATAACGAGTAACAAAATACGGTTCCAAAATACAAGCATATAACGTTTACATATACTGAAAGTCTTCTAGTTCTCGGATGTTAACTTATCCAAACAACCAACATCATTAAAGAAAAATTCTTTATTTTTTCGAATTATTAGGGAAAAAGTAATACAATTATGTAACAAATATCACATAATGTGGATGCACATGTCATGAATTGGACTTGTATGCAAAAATAATTTAAAATCAGGGGATAAAAACCAATAAAATAAAAAGTTGTTAATTATCTTGTAATCACTTGTGCTACAGCTAAACATTGTGCTAAGATGCCGGCTTTAAACGATACAATTAATGCTTAAAGATAGTGATTAACCATAAGAAGACAATTAATTAAGACTTTCGGTTAGAGCTATGTTGGAGTTTGGAGAGTGATTGATGTAAAATGACCAAAATGCCACTAGCCACACTACCCCCTAACTATGGTTATGCTTCCATAGCACAAAAAAAAAAGCTTTTAGCTTCCATATGCAGGCTTGTAGATTCTTTACTTCACAAACTTCTTGTAGCAATGTGGGTCCATCTTCTCATTTGTCCAACTTACCAAAATGACAAAATTACCCCTATCCAACTTACCAAAATGACGAAATTGCCCCTATGCAACTTAGACCAAAATGACGAAATTACCCCTATGCAACTTACCCAAATGACATATTTGCCCCTGTGCAACTTAGATTAAAATGACGAAATTGCCCCTATGCAAGTGAGCTCAAATACTTTAGGAATAAGTGTGACACTTGGCATGCCTTAATTGGTAGCATTTGGTTATTTGCATTGAAGGAAAGTTTGAGGTGTATGAGACCCACAACTTTTGTTTTATATTTCTGTGGGTAGATAATTTTACAGAGATGATGATGGCAAAATTAGGAATTTGAGGGAAATAATTTCATGATGTGGAGCAATATGAACCGTTGGATTAGTGTTGGCGTAGGATACTTGTTGTGAGTACACGTTGTTTTTGCTCTCTTTTTATCCTTATTTCCATGCATGGATTTCTCCTTCTTCCTCCAAATATAGTCTGTTTCATCTCTCTCTCTATCTCTCTGTGAATACATATTTCTAGAGAGAGAAACTGGTGAAAGTTTAGAGAGAGAAAGAGAAAAGGGTGTGTGCTTGTTTGTTGTTCATCACCATCATTAAGCAAGAAAGGTAACCGACCAATTATATCTTTCTTTTTTTCAGAATTTTTTTTCAATCTTTCTTTTTTTTTTTTGCTTCAAATTCTTGACTTGCTACTTGAGTGTGTAAGCTTCAATTCAGTTCTTTATGTTCTCATTTAACAAGATTGGATCTTGTTCTTATGTTTTCTTTTGAATATATCGTTTTTCATTTCATTTTGGAAAAAAGATTGTAGTGTTTCTTGATCTTGAAGTTTCTCAATTGTAAAGAAAGAATGCAATCTGAGATGGGTTCTTTAATTTTTATCTTTTTTTTAAATTTGAATCTGCAGGAGGTCTGAATGGATGATACCCACTAAAGATTTGAGTTCTTGATCGTCTTTCTTGATCTGGGTGTTTTTGGAATTCTTGATTTTTTTCAACTTTCGAGGGTTGTTCTTGCTGATAAAAACTAAATGGAATCTGAGATGGGTTTCTTCTTCTTCTTCTTCATGGGTCGTTTTCAATCTGCAAGAAGAGTGGAAATCTACTGATGATTTGAGCTTTTGATCTTGTTTCTTGATCTGGGTGTTCTTCAATTCTCACTTTTTTTCAAGCTTCAATTCTCTGTTTCTCTGTTTCTTGATCTGAGTTTTGACCTTTTTCTTTGTTGAAAAAATGTCGAATTCTAATCGAAATTCGATTGAACAAAGTGATCAAGAACTAATGAAACACATGTGTAAGCTCTGTAACAAAAGCTTCCCTTGTGGTAGATCACTAGGAGGTCACATGAGGTCTCACGTGATCAACTCCACTGATCATCATCATCATCATCATAAGATGAAGCTATCATCTCTCAACAACAATGGCGGAAACTCGATTGATAACAACAACACATCACTCACGAATGTGTCATCGAATTCGAATGGTGATTTGGGTTATGAACTGAGAAAAGATCCCAAAAGAACTCTGAAAGCAAAAGATTCAAATGAAGCCCAAAATAACAACAATTCTTCTTCTTTGATTGTTGTTCTTGATAAGCTTTGTAAAGAATGTGGAAAAGGTTTTCAATCTTGGAAGGCCTTATTTGGACACATGAAATGTCATTCAGACAAAATCTCAAACACCAAAACTGCAATCTTGAATCAAGATTCATCATCCATCAGTCAATCCAATAACCAGAATTCGGGTGCGAAAAACAGTCGAATCAAGAAATCAAGATCAAGAAATGGAACAACAAAAAGGTGCATACTTTCTTGTGCTACTGTTACTACTACTACTACTACCACCACCACCACTACTACAGATTCATCTTCAGTCTCCATGAATGTTAACCATAATTCAGCAAGTGTTGTTTATGATAATAATAATAATAATAATAATAATAATGATCAAGAACAAGAAGCAGAGATTGCTATGTGTTTGATGATGCTTTCAAGAGATGTGGGCAAATGGGGTGATGAATTTGAATCCAAATCACCAACTGGTTTTGTTAACTTGACTAAAGTTCAGAGTAAGATGAAGAAATTAGCAGAAACTGAGGTGGGTTTTGATAGTTTGGAGAAAACTATAATCAATCAAGACGAATTCGATGATAAAAACGAGTTTGGTTTTGCAAAATTCGAAACTTCAATGAAGAGAAAATTCGATTGTAGTGCTTGCAACAAGAGTTTTCACTCTTATCAAGCACTTGGTGGGCATAGAGCAAGTCACAAGAAGTTAAAAGGATGTTTTGATTCGAAAAACGACCATAAAAACAAGATCGAAAGCCAACCCATCTTAGATCATGATCATTTAACAAATGGGTTTTCTGAAAAAACATCTGATCATCATCCATCAACATCAAGTTTCGATCTTGGTGGTGGTACTTTGAAGAACACAATGGTGGTAGGAGGAACAACACATGAATGCTCAATTTGCTTAAGGATTTTCTCATCTGGACAAGCTTTAGGGGGTCATAAAAGATCACATTTGATAGCAGAAGCTAAACTGAATCAACAAAACCTAAATGTGATTGAAAAAATCAAGAATCCAGTTCGCGAAATCCGAGGTTTTCTTGATCTAAACATGCCTCCTGAGCCAATAGAAGAAGAAGAAGAGGAAGAACAAGAAGAAACAATGATGATGAACACAAGTACCACAGGGTACAATCCATGGTGCTACAACCACGAATCGACGCTCCTTGGTTTGCTTTCGACGAGTTAATAATAATCATACCAGCACTAATGCACCAGAATATCATCTGATATATACGGATTTTATTGATTCTTTAGAAATTTGATGTAATTTGCTGCTTGACCAACAGTTTTAAGTAGCTAATACACTTTGTTAAAGTTCTACATTTTTTGTGAAATACATTGCTCTTATTTTTTTTTCATTCAATAGTAATTGTTTCATAAACCACTTGACATTTGGATAGATTTTTAGTGGTAGTTTTAAATTCGCCCTAGGGTGGGTTTGGTGCGCAGGACATGACAGAATAGGACAAAACCAGAACTTTTTCTTTCATGTTTAGACAGAGACAAGACTGAATGAGACAAAAATGCATTTTATTCGTCTTACACTGGAACAAAAATCACAGGAAGATGGAACAAGATTGGTAAATTACTAAGCTATTCATGTCAAATTAGAACCTTAGAATCATGTACAATTTTTTCAACTGCCTACCTTATATTTGGGTCTATTCTTTTTAATATATGTTGAAATCTTTTTTTTTTTTTAAGGATTTATTTATAGGGTAATCTAATAGGGTTCACGTATGAACATCATCTAGGTGATTCACAAATCACGACACCGGTTTGTTACAATGTTAACGTGTATTATTTGATACGTTAGGTTTTTCATCAAAAGTTCTATTAAAATTATTAATTGGAAAACAAAGATGAATGTTTATTTATGAAATTTGAGTAAAGTTATGACATACAACCAAAATTGAATCTTTGGCAGATGTTTAGAATCTTATATATTTTGGGAAGAATTGTCCAAGGAGTTGAGGTTGAAAAGGATGGCAGGCCTAATGGTTGGTGATAAAAGATTTAAGCATTTTGTGAGCTATTCATTTAAACATCGGTTGGCTTTAACTCGAGCTCGAATTACAAGTTACTAAAATAGGTCATTTTCTTGACGACGCCTAAAACCCAAACATGTCATTTTCTCAAAAGCCTGAAAAAGCATGGGCCTATATGCCCGAGCCTGAAAAAGACTAATTGGAACCATTCTCACGACCAGAACCTTGGTTCGACTCGTCTCAAGCCTAAACCTGAAAAAGTGTGGGCTCTTTTTTTTTCTTTTCTTACTGAAAACAGGCTTCAAAGGTCTGGTCAGTCTCATGCATCTTTATTCTTTAGTTAGAACACACCAAATTTGATATGTAGATCAGTAGAGATGTATAATATATAAGAAGTTTGAGCGAGTACACACAAAAGTAATTATTGTAATTTTTTTATTTTCCTTTTATAAATTAAAATATATTTATCTTTTTTTAATGTAAATAACTTTAAATATACTAATAAATTATATAAAATAAAAAAAACAAATAGTTTATTTACATTCAATACAAATATGTATGTTTACTGTTTCAGTGTGTATTTATGTATCAAGTCATATTTATATGTAAGCATCGTAATTTTTATATGTTTAGTCATTGTTCATAATCATATATAATACTCTAGAAGATCATAATAATATCATGTTTGATATAGTTTACGATCACATATGATTCTATATAAATTTTAAAAATTTGAGAAAACAATTTTAAATTAAAAAATTTCTTTTTTTGTCATCGAAAATTTGACTATAAAAGTTGTCTTGCACACCCTCATAGAGTAAGGAATCTAAAAAATGGTTTACCTTTAACATATAAAATAAAGGAATAACACAAAATGCTTAAGACAAGCCCAATGTTTACAACTATGAGTAACTTTTGACATCCAAATTAATTATTTGTCACCTGGCAAATAGATGAAAAACTTTCCGGCTACAAAAATTGTACAATACCAATGTAGGCAAAAAATTTGTTGCAAACTAATCGATTTTTGCAAACTGTGCAAACTCGTAGTGAACACAATGATAAAACATCAAGTGGATATTCATGAATGTTGAAAGTGTTCACGAATGGTGAAAGTGTATTCACGAATGATGAAAGTGTATTCATGAATGGCGAAACTTGCCGGAAAACTCGTCGGACAAGATGAAGTCGTCGGAAAGTTTGTTCATGACAGGAAATTAATAAATATTAATTAAAATTGGTTAAATTATAAAAAAATATTAATTAAATTATGAATTAATAAACTATTAAAAAAATTAATAAAATATTAAAAGAATATCATCCACATGGCTTATTTCTACTGGATAATAGTGATTTTGTAAGTTTGCAAATATTGAATAGTTTGCAACGAATACCATCCCTACCAATGTAAGTATATTAGTAACAAGTTGCAGAAAAATGATAAAAGAATCTAGGATGTATGTAAACCAGCAAGAAAAACTTGTTGAAACATAAGATGCAATATTGTCATTCTTACTAACAAATGACGCCACTATAACTACCCAATATGAAAGTAACACCAAATAGACCATTAGAAAATGTATCAAGTATCTATATCTATATCTATACTATGTTGTAAAGCATTTGATAAAAACTCTTAAAAACATATTATTATGTAATAGGTACAATTGATTAAAGCATAATTACTTAAAATTCAAGAATACAAGTTTTACATGCATTGATACAGCTTATTAAAGCTTGATGTTTAAATTCGTGTAACTAACTATACAACTAACTATAGAGATAAACATCTAATTTTGAATATATAAAATCTAACATATAATTAGGATAATCATTCAACTCTAACAAAATACTTAATTATTATATTTATAAAAAAAATTATATTATTAAACCAAAATATATTATTTCATTATTAAACCTAAATTATAATTAAAAAACATTGAATTAAAGAAAGTACACAAAAAATAAAATCTCTTTTTTCAACACTAATAAAATCGTATTATAACATCGATAAAGTCAAAAAATAAAATAAAACATTAAACCTAAGATGGATCTCGCTGCATTACGCGAGTACCCTTCTAGTAATATTAACTAATATAAAACATAAACAAGTAAAAAAAATTTTTTATCGACAATTAATCTTTAAACACAAGTTCTCTTGTTTCAGAATTGGTTGTCCAAACCTATTTCTAACATTAGGTCATTATTTATCTCTCGAGTCAACATTGTAAGGCCTCCTAACAATGAAGATCCATAGATGTCTTCAATATTTATTTATAGTTAATAATGATTTGTATTAAAAAAAAAAAATTTATGTTTTTCAAATATAAAAAACAATCATTAATAATGTGCTATTATATTTTTGAAACATTTTTCAATACATATTTTTCTCAATCAACTACTCACTCTACAATATTTCATACATCTAGTGACAGACCCATAACTTTTGTTGAACCGATGCACTATTAAGGTAGATCAAAAGCTCATAAAGTCTTTCGATGTGTTTTTAACTAAATTTCATCGTCTCGAGAAATTTTTAAATTTTTTGGTTGATTTCGAGATATATTCTTTTCAGTTTTTTGGTTGACGTTTCTTATATTTCTTATATATATATATATAATTCAATGCTAAAAACAAGCACTTCAATTTCTTTTACAAATAGTAAAGAAGTATTTGAACTTTTGAAGAAACGAGAAAGTTAATGGCAATGATTTAATTATTATTATTATTTTAGAAAAAATTGTTATAAATTTAAAATTAAAGTTTAATTTAATTGATCAAATTTTATTCATATGTTTGATTATTTTTTAAGTTTTGATAAGAAATTAAAATTCCACACATGCTGGAATGTAAATTCTTTTAGTTGTAGCAATGAATTCCAATTCCTCCATTCCTTCCATTTTTTAGGAAAAACTATTTTTTTTGCCAACCGGGGGGTCACATAATGAAATTTGATGGGATTGGAATCCATTGAATTTGACTTTGAAGAAATATAATTTCACCATGCGTTAGGTTGGTAGGAATTTGAATGGAAAGGGTCGGGGTGGTAGTTGTGATGACAACAATAGTGGCATGGTGGTTGGTGAGGATGGGTAGTGGTGGGTGGTGAGGTAGTAGCTGTGATGACGACAGTAGTGGCATCGTGGTTGGGTAGGGGTATGGTTGGAGTGACGGGGGTTAAGGTGGATGGGTATGTCAACGACAGTAGTGACATGGTAGTCAATGGTGGGTTGGGGGTTAAGATAGGGTGAGGTTGGGATGAGCGGTAGTTGTGACAATGACAAACAACAATAATGGTGTGGTAGTGAGGCGTGATAGTGACAGTAGTAGCATGGTTGTGATGGGTGCTGGGGGTAGGGGAGGGGTGGTTAAATTTATGCAAATGGATGGAATTCAATTATTTCACTTATGCCAAAGAACGATGAATTCATGAAGATTCCATGAAAACCAAATAAAGAAATTGAAATTTGGTCAAAAAGAATTGATCATTCCAATCCCCTTGAAATCCTTTGAATTATACGAACCAAATAACATCTTATGTTGTTATATTAATTAATTCCATCCCAATATGATGGTTGTCATCACCTCTGCCATTAGTGCCACCGAAACCTTCGCATCCGCCAACTCCGACTTTAACATTATCGTTACCACCGTCACTTTCACCCTACCACCACTGTCGTCATCACCGTCGCCGATGCCACAACCACCATCGCCACCTCCACTACTACCAACAACGTCACCACTCACCACCTCACCACCATTTTTATATTCAATGTACCAAACAGACATGTTCAAATTCCTTTGACATATTCTATTAAAATTTTTGTTAACCGACCATTTGAACAAATCTGATTAAATTTCATTCTAGTTTCTTCGGTAAATTCTATTCCAATAAATTCCTCTATATGAATTAAATGTCACCTTATACGTTTTCTTTGAGACTTAGGCCTTGCTTGTTTTTTCATTTTAAGCTCTTAATCACCACTTACATTTGATTCGTTTAGATGTTTCATAACCATTCAGAACTGAAATCAGATTTCATACTTCAACACCTCTTAGAAAACAAACGACACCTTGTTATTTTATGAAATTGAAAAACGGAGACAAGTGTATAAACAAACAATCATCCATTTTCATGAATCCCAATGAATAATAATCGAAAAATCTCAGCTGTTAATTGTATAAACACCAAGATACAAATTTTAAACTGATCCGTTTGTAGAAAAGAATTACAACGTGGGAAGTTTCTTTTTAATTTACTTTTTTGCTGTCCAGATGATTTGAATTCAATTCTTACGCGCTTGTACTCTCTTCCATGATATCTCCTCTTTCTCTTTGATCTGTTCAATTCGTCCAGAAATCAATCACGATCCATTATTCAACCAACGGCACCCATCGTAGACTTTTTCTTCAAACAATCTTCCCCTATTTGGCAATTTGCTTTATATTCCCTTTCTCCCATTCAATTTAGAAGATATCATCTCTTAAACATCTCCCAAATCCAAGAGTTTCTCCAGTTCTTTCAAGTTTCTCAGGTACTACTTCCCCTTCCCCCTTTCCAAATCCACCGATTTCGTATATTTTCTTGTGTTTTTTAGTTTCAATTTCAAGTTTTACAACACATACCCATCTCGTAACCGTATAATTAGTTTATGGGAAGTGTTAATTTGATGCATATGTTCTTAATTTATATGGGTTTTTGTCTCGTTCGTTGAATTATCTCAGGGTTTATCTATCCCCCATGATTTGGGGTTTTCTTGTGGTTTAGGTTTAAAGTTCAAATTCTAGAGCATACCCATTTCATATATATGTGTTCTTGCTATATGTGGCTTTAATTCATGTGGGTTTTGCTTTGATTTACTTACAAGTGTTTAATTGATAAGAATGACCTAAAATGAATTGATAAATCTTGATTTTGTTCTGTTTTACCCCCAAAGATTTGTTCTTCTTTATGCTTGATTTGATTGTTTGGTTAACTACTCTTTGATTAATTAGGGTTCTTAAATATTGGGTGCACTTTATAAGTTTGGAAATTTAGGGTCAACAAGTTATCACCAATAAGAAAGAAAAAAAAAGTCAAAATTCACTATTTTCTTGATTTTAGAATGTAATTTTGGGTGCAAACAAACCATAGTTTATACAAAAAGAATCGAAAAGAAAACCATAATCTTCATTAAAAAAACTAGCAATTTGAACAAAAATGATGACTTCAATGCCATAAATATGATGATTTTTAAACCACCATCTAATTTTTCAATCCCATTTCTTGTTAACTTGCTGCAGATCAACTCAAAATTTGTGATCCTTTAATTCTTTCGTAATCAAAATCCTTGAAAAATCCATCAAGATTCAACATGTTTGGGATCAAGAAACCTCATCTCCATCTCCATAGAAGTAGCAAAACCAACTCAGTTGACCCTGGTCATCATCACGCACCAAATCCATTCGATTCAGATGACGAGTTTGACAAAAAGTCAACCCTAAACCAGACTAGAAGAACCTCATCTGAACCTGCTGTATTGATCCATGATTCAAGATCCAGTCTTTTTGGTGATGATGAGGTTAAAGGGAGCTCGGGTTACAAACTTAGTTATGCATCAAGAAACAAATATAAGAACGATTTTGTTGATTCTGGTGGAATAGAGAACCAAGATGTGCAAGAATTGGAGGAGTATGCTGCTTATAAGGCTGAAGAGACTACAAAAACCGTTAATAGTGCCTTAAAGATTGCGGAAAATATAAGAGAAGATGCCACTAAGACCATGATCACGTTGCATCAACAGGGTGAACAGATCACTAGGACTCACATGACTGCAGCTGATATCGAGCAGGATCTTAGCAGGGTATACATCTTTTTTTTTTATTGAATGGCGTTGGTTTTATGAGAATATGGGGAACACTATCAAATTACTCTAAAAAAAAATAGACGTTGGCTCTGATACCATGTGATAATACCATGGGCATAAATGTCCCATAGATAGACGTTGGCTCTGATACCATGTGAAAATATGTGGAATCCTGTCTGTCATAGTACTCTCTAAAAAGAGTTATTGAGGAGAGAAAGGGGGTTCCAACATATATTGCAGTAGAAAGGTCCAAATCTAAGCATATGTGAGACTCTAAGAGCATCTCCAACAGCTATGTTAAACTAAAAAAAATAAGGATTTTAGCAATTTTACTCTCCAACAGTTATGCTATACCTTATGCTATAATAGAGAAATGGGTAGGAAGAGAGAAAAAATCTCTAAATTTAGAGAATCTCTAAATGGAGAGAAATAATTATTTAATAGTTTCCCACCAATCATATCCTTCTCTTTCTTGGGATATTAAATATGTTGAATATTTTATTAATATTTTTTATGGTAGAATTGCTAAAATAGAATAGCTGTTGGAGATGGACGTAATATTTTTTTAGAGATTTTGACTCTTCATATGCTATTTTAGAAAAAAATTAGCATAGCTGTTGGAGATGCTCTAAGAGCATCTCCAACCGATTCCTCAAAATTTCTATTATTTCTCTCTCTAAATATTTGTTTTCATAATTTTCTATTGGTGGTTTCCATTTTTAATCATTTTTGGGGTGTTCTCAATATTTGGAGAGAGAAAAAAATTCTCTCTCCTACTTTTTTCATTTTGGAGATAGTTTTAGTGAAGCTGTTGGAGCAACATTTTGACTCAAAATCCTCATTTTCTCTATTTTGGAGAAGCTTGGAGGTACTCTAAAATAGAGATGGTCAAATGGGGCGGGCCCAGGACCGCGACTGGGACCGGTTATACATGGATCTTTTTTTAAAATAAGTTTTTATAAATTATATGTCAAGTTTTTTAAAAGTTTTTCAAGTTTTTTTTGACCTTTTTCAAGTTTTTGTAAGTGTTCCAATACTGAATCTCAAAAATCGTAATTATAAAAACATCTATGACAATTTTTGTGGTGTAAAAAAGATTTAAAAATATATTATAAAGTGGATTTGAATGACCCAGTTAGAGATTTTAAAGTGTAAGATATTGTCCAATAAGATGATATTAGCCGATCAAAGTGCCCATATATTTGTAGCTAAATTGTGAAGTTACGATTTTGTAATTGCAGGGCGAGAAGCTTTTGGGAAGTCTTGGCGGTATTTTCTCGAGGACTTGGAAGCCTAAGAAGGGTCGCTCAATAACAGGACCAATGATCACAAGAGGTTTGAAAGATTTTTCAGATACAACACTTGACAATCAATATATATATATATTATATATATATATTTTGTAATCTTATTATTTCATGATCGTTTTGTAAGTTATGCAATTTGGGCCGTCCGATTGAGTTTTTTTGATGATTTTTCAGATGATCCTGCGCTACGAAAGGGTGCCCATTTGGAACAAAGAGAAAAACTCGGACTTACAACAACACCGACTAACGGACAGCGGCATTCAAAAACACCACCCTCTGAACCCACAAACGCAATGCAGAAAGTTGAGGTATGCAAAGGTTTAATTTCTTGCTTTGATTTAAGGGGTTGTTTGTTTCTCTTTTAACAGTTCCATTAAGAGGCAGTCTCTGAATCATTAAGAGGTGAATCCTGTTTGGCAGAAAATAAGTCTCCCCTCTTAATGGTTCCAAAACCCTCTGAATCATTTTGTATCCTGAACCATTAAGAGCCCTAATTACATCCCAAACAATTATATTTCATTTTGCACTATATCATAAGAGCCTCTTAATCATTCTGCACCAAACCATTCAGCAACTGCAGTCTCTGAATACGGTTATGAAGTTTTGATAATTTATTTATGACGATAATGATAACAGTACGAGAAAAGCAAGCAAGATGATGCCCTCTCGGATTTGAGTAACATACTTGGGGAACTCAAAGAAATGGCTGTCGATATGGGTTCCGAGATCGAAAGGTTGGTATTTTCGGGTTATATATCGTTGTTGATTTTGCGGTCGTTTTTTTACTTGGTTTTTTTGATAATGAATTTGGAATTTTGCAGGCAAAACAAGGCTCTGGATCCTCTTCAAGATGATGTTGATGAGCTTAATTTCCGAGTTAGAGGTGCTAATCAACGTACTCTACGTTTGCTTGGAAAATAGATCGGATGGCTTTTTGAGTTTCAGTCGATGGTTGTTTTTCTTAACCCGTGTCTGTATGATGTGTCGAAGGTTATTAAGCCATTTGGAATTTTCTTATCGGGCTGTACTATTGGATTATTGTTTCTATTGCTTACCCATTTAGACTCGTGAATCGAACAGAAACACATTGTTGATAACGAATGTGTTCATGACTTGTGGTTATTTTTGGCTCGGATTCTGTCTGGGTTTCTTATTAGGTCGATGGAATTCTGAGTGGAAACGATAAGAGGACTTAACGAGTTACTTGAGTCGAGTTTGAGCTTAATGCTTAAGTCGATCTTGAACATAAAATAAAGCTCGTTTAGCTTAATGAAACGTGCTTCTTTTCAAAAGTTCTATTAAAAAAATTCAAGCTGAGCAATACAAGCTTACTTTTTATGAGCCATATATGTGTATGTAGAGCATTATTTTGTTATCGCAAGCCAAGTCCAAGAAACCTGCTATTTGACTCGACTCGTTAACGGCTTAACGCCATAAATTAATTGGTGTTAGAGGGTGTTCTATCGTGATTGATCACCCCCCCTCCCACACACACACACACGCACACATTTTGAGGCCCAAACTTTCGAATAATATATTTAAGTGAATTTTATATGTTAAATTTGTCATTTTAAAACATTTTTGTTACTTTAATTTGTTAAGACTTTTGATATAGCATATACTTATGATCTTTTATATTTTGTTTTATTTATTACCCATCTACTTTAGACTTTAGAGTATTTAATCTCACTCTTTACATAATACTAATTAATATGTATGATTTTTCTTTTTCAAATATGAATACAATTTTTTTAGTATCATTGAATAATAAAATAGAGAACATATATGTATTAATGTATATATAATTATATAGGGTTGATTTCTGTTACAAACCACGTCAATTCGTACCTGTTGGGAGAAGAACCCTCTATGTGACGAAACGATAATTCTCGACAACATTTTTATAGCAAGAACCGCATTTCGTAAGCAAACCGAACCTGTTGGGAGAAGAACCCTCTATGTGGCGAAACCGGTAAGATTTACCCAAGATTTCATACAATTACCATCCTTAGAAAAGTGGTGGCCTTATTTCCATTTTTAGAAAGCCAGAAAGACACACCATAGTCTGGCTGGCTCAGCTGGCTGGCTGGCATTACATCACCACCCATAAATGCTTCATTTGACACTATGAACTGTCTGTCATCAAAACCTGCACTTAGCTACACCTGCAGAATAGCAAAGAAACTAGATTTCCATATTCAGTTTATCATGCTTTACTAGTTGTACATTCTGCATAAAAAGTTATACATTTTCATTCTGCCATTGTTACATCATGTACAACTACTAGTTTCAGCAAAACCCAGAAATATAAAGAATTCTGTATAGCTATATAGGCATTGAATAACCTGAAGAAATACCATTTTAAACCAAACATATCATATGAAGCTTTGGACCATAACCCTCTTTGGAATTAATTATACAAATTCCATAGATCCCAAAATGTTAAAAATACTAAAAAAAACCTTGAGAAAAGAACCACATTTTTTCCTACCATGGTTCGCTGGAAAGGAATGGAATCTGGTGGAATTGGAATCTGAATTCCTTTGACCAGATTCCAATTCCTTTGTTTGGTTCAGTATTTTCAAGAATTGGAATTTGATAAATTCCAAAGAATTCCATAATTGGGCAATTTGAGATTCCTTACCTTAGTGGTGAGAATTCATAGGAATTGAGTTGGGTTTTCTTTAACACCTAAAATACCCTCCTCCTAAAAAACAATTAAACCCTAATCTCAAACAAAAAAAGTCGACACCTCTTCACTTGGATTTTCGGTTCGGTTTTTTCGGGGTTTTTTTCAGTTTTCGGTTTTTCGATTTCGGTTCGGTTCAGTTTTTTCGGGTTTTTTTCCCAATTTTCGGGTTTTTTTTCCCAATTTTCGGGTTTTCGATTTCGGTTCTGTATTTTGGGGGTTTTTTCAGTTTTCGTTTTTTTTTTCAGTTTCGGTTCGGTTTTTCCTCACCCCTAGCAGTTAGGTTCTCCGTTGTCTCCTGCAACAACTAAAATATGTCTTGCCCTAACAGTTTTTTCTGCAGTTTTTAGCTATTTTTGCTGTAAAAAAATTATGATTTTTGCTGTTTTAGCATTTTCTGTAGTTTTTGGCTGTTTTATGCGGTTATTAGATGTAAAAAAGCTCAAATTATTTTTAGTGTTAAAAATTGAAGTAATTAATAATTATTTTATTAAACTAATTTTAGTTTACAAAATTAAATTTAATAAAAAGGGTATTTTAGTCATTTACTGGAATTTCATTCCAATTCCAAAGCTACATTCTGTGAACCAAACAGACAGATTCCAATTCTTTCAACTGATTCCATTCCAATTCTGCCAACCAAACAGCTGGTCAAATCTAACAACATTCCAATTCCAATTCCAATTCCTTCAAAGTCAAATTCCTTTGACAGATTCCATTCCATCCAATTCCATTCTGCGAACCAAACGACTCCTAAGGGATTCATTCATTAAAAGCATTTATGCAACTAACAACCCAAATAAGTTATTTATGGCTATCTTGTTATTACAAACTAGTCCAAAACACCATCATCATTCATCACCACCACCACCACCACTTGCTGCAACCACCATGAAAAGCTCGTTTTCCGGCAATTGGGTTCTGGCGGCCGCCTTCCTATGCTGCCTTATTGCAGCGTTGAGAGTAGATGGAACGTCTCCTATGAACCATCACGAAGGCAACCATATCCAACATGGGCAGCAACCGTCAATGGTTTCTATCTCTTGCTTGTGCCTACGATGTCGACTACTGTACAAGAATCTACCATTACCGCCAATACCGCCGCCACCACCGCCGCCTCTTGTACCAAAAGAGATTGGTACACAATTCGCTACAGAGAAGAGACTAGTTCTTGGTGGGCCGAACCCTCTCCATAACTAAAGATCATGTAAATCTAAGCTATAGTTGATGAAACTTTCATCTTATGTTTTCTGGTAATTCTCTGAAGGTTGTTAATGTAGAACTTCACAAAAAAAAAACATAAGGAGTTAAAGAACTTTTTGAACCATACTTGACTTTTCTTTGCAAACAAACCGTTGTTCTTATTAAAAAAGGTAGAAATACTACAATTTGCAAGAATGAATGAGTTTGGACAAAAAAACCCACAACCTAAGATGGCTTTTTACTATTTACGTTTCTATAATTTGTCCAAAACCGCTCATTCTTGCAAACAATGGTAATCTTTTTTAACATTTTCACAAGAACAATACGCAAGTTGCTACCAAAAGACAATTAAAACGGTTAAAAAAGTCAATCACCCAAAATACAAGTCATGTAATATGTAGGAAGATGAAGTTTAATAGTATACTAACCATGTATTCCTCAATTGAGAAACTCTTATATTATGTGGTTTTTCATTTATTGTGCTTTTTGAACATATCATCTCTACCCTACCAGCAGTACATTAGTGTCTCTCCTGAGTTAGTTTTGATTCGATTCGAATCAGGTGGGGACATGAACTACATTCCCCCCCCCCCCACACACACACACACAACAACTCACAAGAACTTAGAAATGTCTGTTAGCTTTCTGGGTACTAAAAGTTGTGGAACCCTTGATTCATGGAACTCCATGCCATGCATATATAGTGGGAATTAAGAGGGATTCAAGATTATAATGCAAGTTGAGAATTGTCATACCAATGTATGTACTATTGTGATATCTATTAAGCACAAAGTTCGAAATTTTGGGAACTAGTTAAAAGTAAAGAGGATTAAAGGTTCCAATTTGTGTTCCATTGAGATAATTCCGAAGAACCAAATCCTAAATTAAAGATGCTATCACAAATACTTTGAGCAAAATCCATATCATTAAACAAACTTGGCTTGAGAAGATCAGAATCAAAGCATCAATACTTACATATGTAGCATAAATTCAGTATATAAGTGACAAATTAAACTGATTAACCGAATAATGTTGTATAAAATACAAGAAACATGTCTAATGACCAAAAACCATATATATATATATATACACTCATGAATGATTTGGTTATATTTCAACTAACTTGCAACATTCAATAAGAATCCACACAACTTCTTCACAAACATTTAGTGAACACATTCTAATTTGAAATATGGAGAAAGTTCTATGATGATTGGAAGACTATGTTTCAGAAAATACCAAGTGTAACAAATAAAATGAATTTGAACTCCAATTCCAAACCACATATTTCAAGCTCCCAAATAGTACCTTGGGGAATAAAGTATAATTTCATAGCATAGGTTTACATGTAGTTAATTCATTTTCATGAACAGAACACGAACAATATCACATATCCATGCTCATAAGCAACTTATTGGGATAAAATATAGCTTCACAACTGTTAATTAATCACTATGAAACTCAATAACAATTATATATAGAAATGATCACTTGGCTATTAATGTGGTTTTAAAACCCTAGCATAACAATATAGAGAAATATCATCTAAATCGATCAATACTTGATGTCCATGATGCTTTTAGTTTTGGGAGAGTAGAATGAATATACGAGGGCTTGTCTTTTGGCAACCTGCAGCTGATACTTGCCATCGGCGAAGGCGGCGGCGACGGAGGTAGGGTTTGATAGAGTCTTGTTGTCGTGAAAAGCGTCGAGTGTACGGCGCTTGGTGTACTCCCTGATGTTGTAGTCGGGAAACTGACGGGCTGATCGCAGAAATGACCGGAAAAGGGAGAGGATTTCCGTCCGAGACGGCGGTGGCACCATTTTTACCGGGCGAAATAGCGTCACTGACTATGTCCGTGAGGTTGCTCGGACACGTTATTTCATATCTTTAGAAATGAATAAGGTTACGTACCCTGTTACTTAATCCGGCAGTTTATAAGCTAGTTTATTAAAACGCTACTTGAAATAATGTTTTTGGAGCTTATTATTATTTTTTTTAATTACAATCATTATTAATTTTTATTTTTATTTTTTAATATATGTTTTTTGGTCATTTTACATTGTTATACGCTAGTTTTGTCAGATATAATTTTTTTAATCAATTAGTTTATCATTCCTCTATTAACTTATCAGCTATCCGTTATCAACTAGTTTGTCAAACATAGTCAAAGTGTTTAATTTTAAAAATAAATCAAAAAGGTAAACTGTAATAGTACACTTTTGCTTACGTTTTATTGTGTCCTAAAAACTAAAGGAAAGGAAATGAAAATTATTTTTTTCTAAAAATAAAGAGAAGTTTTGGAAGGAAGTGAAAACAAGGGAAAGTTGAAGAAATGTATTATTAGAGCATCTCCAACAGCATCTTTAAAATGGAAAAATTGTTGTAGGATAAATGTGTCATCGTCTAATGGATATGACGATAGAGATAAAGATAGAGATAGACATAAATATTAGAATTATTTATGGAGTTAATCTTCTTTCATGTTCATCATTATCTCCATGTAATCCACCCTATTTAAAGGGTTTATGATTAATGAGAATTTACAGCTTTTCAGTTTCTCTCTATAATCTTGTTGTTCTATTTCCTTTTTCCTTTAACACGTTATCAGCACGATGCTCCGCTAAAATAAAGTTTGCTGATTTGGTCATGACGTGAAGCTACTAGTTTTACGACATCAGTGTCGATTCAAGGTAAGCTTTTATGCTCAGATTTCATTGTCATTGTTATTATCGTTCGTCGGTAAACAATTATGTAGTCCATTCCCCGACGACGTTGGATGGCTTGCTTCCCACTAGATCAATTCAAGTAAGCATCTCTATGTCTTGATTTATATATTTATGAAGGGAATATATTGCTTGTTGTTTGCATTGCTGATCTGTTATTCATGATTTAACCTATAATAATTTTTTTGTTGTTAAACTGTATTGGGTTAATTATTTAATTTTGATAGGAAAAAAAGGTAAATTTGACATGAATTGATTTTTTTTAATGAATTAATCAAATTCATAATTATCTGTTTTTATGGAAATAGTCAAATAAACAAAAGTGGATATTCACAATTAAAAAAAAGTATTGTATTAGATGACAATTGTTTAGATTCATACGGATTTTAATGGGCTGGTAATTTATGATACAACTAATTAAAGTCTAATATATCTTCTTTATTAAAGTTAAATATTACCATCACATTGTCCTAATATAATGTCACATAGATTTTTATTATATATTTATAATCATTGTTCTATCATATATTTATATTATCATATGATATAAATGGGTTGCACTTGAAGACATCTATGTACTATTCAAATTTAGTATATCATCATATTTCTGTGTTCTAGTTATTATTCATGTTTATCGCTTGCGTCTCAACATATTAACTAAAAGTGTTATGTGATTATCTTGATATTTATCATGAATTTAGTTTTTAAGTTGAATTCCTCACATAATACTTAAATATTTTTTTTAATGTGTCTATCTTGATTGTGAGTTCCTACTCATAATTTTCAACTTGATGACCAACTTTTGGAAGTTACACATGAAAATATTAAATATTATTATTCAAATGCTTATCTTAATTGTGGGTTCCTACTCATTATTATCTTAACAAGTATTTGGAAGTTACACTTCCAACCTCTATATATTTTGGTCTCTTACCAAATGCCCCAAAAATAATATTAAGATAATAAAAGTTTAAATTTGACTTTATGTCAAAACCAATATTTATCTTGCTTAATGGCAAAATCTCTCAAAATTATTGATGTTATTCATGTATTTCATGAAACGAAATAATTGCATAACACTGAAAGATTTTGTCAAACGGGTGTAAATAACCCTAAGGTTGAAGGGACTTAAGTAATCCACGTGATTCCCCTCCTACCTGGAAATCTAAAAGTGTCTTTGTGATCTATTTTCGAATATTGAAATATTGATGAAGTACTATCAACAAAAATTTAAAAATTTAAAAATACAAAAATCCAATATCATTATGATAATGAAATTTCATGCATATAGAACATGATTTTAGAAAATCATATATTCTCCATTATTTACAACTACATGGATTCGAAAGAACTTGAGTACCATAAGATAAGCAAATATGTAAAACCCATCAAAACATATTGATCATAAAAGTCACTTGTTAAAATACATGTAAATATCTTGAGATTTTTGAGACGATACATCAGTCACAATCTTCATATGTAATACCATTAACTAGAATCCCCTAAGAACAGTGGGACACCCTGTAAAGAAAAATCAGGAGTATCTAGTACCATGTACTTTCCAAACTAATCAAACAGTGGAATGAAACCCACTCGATTACAAGAAAATGACTGTTTCAACAAAGAAATGTTGTGCTCAAAATACATTTCAATCTTCATGACAAGGAACTCATAGAAGATTTTCACCTTTCATATAGCAGTAATCATATTAATGAACCAATGTGAGCTAAAGTATAACCTTTAGACAAATTCATCAACCTACTATAAGTGGTTGAGAGATATAACAAGGTTATTTCATATCACTAAACATGTTGGGATAAAGAAAGTTCTCGTGGTCAATAATGAAAGTGTTAGAGGTGAAACAACTCTAAAGGACAGTGAGTTAAAGACAATTTCACATAGGTGACATCTCTACACACCATGGACAAAACCATTGAAATGGTAAGGGTCATGAAAGAGTCGAAAAGGGTTTTACAATTTTTGGAGTAGAAATACAACTACTGCCCAAAAGCTAATGGACAATATAAGAAAAAAAATGCAATAATAATTGCTCATAAAAAAAGGGAACAAGTTGAAATGAACTATATCAGATTAATTTAAGATTGATTGAGCATAAGTTTATTTGAAATTTATTTTAAGCATTAAAATAATTTCACTTGCTAATGAAAAACCAAATATTTAACTATTATAGATGCAAAAAAAAAATACATCAAAATCACAAATACAAAACTCTCAATATTCTCCGTTCCATGTTGGAATGTATCGAGGAGAACTTGAGTGTTTTTGTGGGACCTCCCACACAATCATAAAAGATAGACTAATATGAACTCCTCCAACCAAAATACTTAGACAATGGACTGTCATTTTCTTGTTAGCACAAAATTAATAGTCACTAAAGCATTACACTAATGAGAACATTGTTAAAGTATTCGTATCAATTGGAAATCATAATATAAAAATGGAAATTGGTATATATGTACATCAACTCTAATGATATGAAAGAAGAGTATATTAGAGAAATTAATGTGTCACACTAGTGGATTATCAAGATCATCAAATCATATTATGTCACCAATAAAGAACTTTGGGACAATTACACATATATGTTGCAAAATGACCTTGTGGGACACATGGTTATGACATAATGATCCATGTATTATCAAGATCATCAAATCATATTATGTCACCAATAAAGAACTTTGGGACAATTACACATATATGTTGCAAAATGACCTTGTGGGACACATGGTTATGACATAATGATCCATGTATTGAAAAATACATATAAACACACTATCTTTCGAGTGAAAGGCAAAATAAAGCAATTAACCAAATTACAATTGTTGACTTCTGCAGCACAAGAAGCAACACCACTATCATAATATGTCATACCTAAAACTTTTGTATACCCTAATTCGTAGATAAGACAAGAATGAGACCATCCTAAAGGTAATACAAAAATATTCCATTCTTACAACGAATACAAGGTAATGGACATAAACAACCAGAGTGCGGGCCATTGAAGTATTTTATGGTTCTGGTTTCGACACGATGAACGCACGTCGTATTATTGTCCACATAAGGTGCTGCACTCTAGCACTAGTTACACATTCAAGGGCTCACCACCCTAACTATCTCATCAAGTCTACATGACTTGGAATGCTAGAGAATTTACATCACAAGGAATTGATAATTATTGTATATATATATATATATATATATTCGGATCAATGTAGAGTTTCCTATACCCCATGTGTATATATAAAATGGTCTCATAAAAGTTGTCATCAAAAGAATATAGATGATATATAGGGCATTGGTTATGCGCACCAATTTACCCGCATTTGCATGGGGTTATGCAAATATTACATGCAGCCTTACTCATTTGTTTTTAGACCCACTACTAGCCAACCAGTATCATGCGTACCAGCTGGTAACTGGATATAAGCCTGATATTTTTCATTTATGCATGTTTGGTTGTGTAGTATATGTGCCAATTGCGCCCCCACAGCGCACCCAAATGGGTCCTTAAAAAAATTCAATATATGTTGGATATGAATCCCCAACAATTTTCCGCTAATTAGAATCCTTGACGGGTGATCTCTTTACCGCTAAGTTAGCGAGTTGTCACTTTGATGAGACAGTCTTCCCGTCGTTAGGGGGAGATAGGAAAAAGGATTTTCCATGGGAACGACTGGAAGTGTCATAGAATATTCCCAATATGTCTCATTTTGATCCCCAAACTTCACAATGTAAAGTTGAAGTCAAACGAATCAGACTCGATACCTGATACGTTTAATGAAGTGACGAGATCACATATACCAGCTGCAAATATACCCGCAAGGTTAAAAGTCCCTAAACAAGGGCACAACGCCATTGGAAAGTGTGTTGCAATCACACATGGTGAAGGTGTGGTTGAGGTCGTGGCTCCCAAAAGGAAATGGGGGAGGCTACTTGGTTCGATAAATACTCATCTAAAGGAAAAGGTGAGTAAGGCACAACCATTAATCATCAATACATAAACCTCTCATGAGATTATCTCTGACTAAAACTATGTCTATGAATCATTACTGGAGGACGCTCCGAAGTTAATATTTGATTCCAGAGATCAAATAAATCTCAAATGAATTATGAAAGTGCATACGAGTCGATGGACAGATCGTACATACTCATTGATGATATTCACATATATTGTTGCTCGTGAGATGATAGAGCACTATGACATCGAACCATGCTCAGTTGAAAAATGTCAACAAAGAGCAAACTGACCTAATAGAAGCAATCCAGGATAATTACATTTGACAAATACACGGGTATTTGGTCCGGTAGTGCTAACCCATCAAGTGTAAAGCCCGTAAGACATAGATAATTCATTTGTCATAAAAGCGTAAGGAGAATAATTAAGTCATGATGTATAAGACTCTCCTTTGGCGCAAGGTTTCTCACAACGCCCTGGATTGATTACGAGAAGACTTGCTCTCTCGTGATGGACGTTATAACGTTCTGCTAATTAATTAGCCTAGTAATTTCCGAAGGACGGGAAATGCAGCTCATGAATGTGGTTACTACCTATCTCTATGGGGATCTAGATTAAGAGACATATAAAAGTGTTTGATGACGTTATATTAGTAGAAACCACAAAATGCGTTTTCCATGAAATTGAAACGCTCATAGGCGGATATGGATACCTACCTAAGTGACTACTTCATTGGGAAGGGATATAAGAACGATGAACTGTGCCCGTGCGTATTTATAAAGAAAACGAGTTCCAGATGTTCAATCATAACTCTACATGTCAATATAATGAACATAATAAATACTCTTGATGAAATAAGAGAAACTTTATTCTATTTAAAATCTGAATTTGAGATGAAAGATCTTGGGAAAACTTGGTTTTATGTATCTATTTAATCTAGGACATCGGGTTTGTGATATTAATTCACCGATCGCATATGTCTAGAAAATAATCAGGCAACTTAATATGGACAAAGCGCATCCGGCTAGCACTCCCATGATCGGTCGAAGTGTTGAATAAAAGGAAAGATCCATTTCGTCTAAAGGATGATGACGAAGAGGCTTTGGGAGCTGGAATTCCCTATTTGAGTGCAATAGGCGCATTATTGTACTTAGAACAATACACTTGACCGTATATTGTATCTCTCAATGAACTCGTTAGCTAGATTTAGCTCAGCGCCAACGCAACATCATTGGAATGATATCAAATTAATATTTTGGAACCACTGATGCGGGCTTATACTTCCCTTACAAATAGAAAAATGGGATTGATAATGGAATTTCAATACCTACGTTGAATGTGAAAGGCAAAAGTATCAGCCCTTATAGAAAAACATAAATTATTGTCTTGATATGTCTTTGCTGATATTAACTATCTATTTGACTCATATAAAAAGCTCATTCCCAAAATGGATAAGGGTGATAACACAAAGCATATTCTGCTTTAAGTTTATATACAATCAGCAATAACAAACTCTCATATATATTTGAGTGAATCAAGCAAAATGCGAGGAGAATGTGACATACTTGGTTACCAAATCATTAACTAAAATCATATTTGGGAAACATATAGAAAGTATTAGAATACTGAGACTTTCCAAACTCCCTTGATTAATGTACAAATCAGGGGGAGTAGTAGACAAAAGGGGGAGTCTACTATATGTGTAGTATTTGTATGTTGTGCTCTTTCCTTCACCCAAGGTTTTATTTTTCCCATTGGATTTTGTTCCTTGGTGAAAGGTTTTAGTGAGGCAACATTTTACATACCATTTTGTTCTCTTTACTCTCATGATTAATGTAAGAATCTGAGAGATTATTAGACTAAAGGAAAAGTCTATGTAATGCAAATAAACTGGTGCGTTGTACTCTTTCCTTCGTCCTATTTTTCCCACTGGGTTTTTATTTTGGCGTAAGGTTTTAACGAGGCAACAGTTGTGCACCATCACTCATTTGACTCGGCACAAGGGGGAGTGTTGTAGGATAAATGTGCCATCGTCTAATGGATATGACGATAGAGATAAAGATAGAGATAGACATAAATGTTAGAATTATTTATGGAGTTAATCTTCTTTCATGTTCATCATTATCTCCATGTAATCCACCCTATTTAAAGGGTTTATGATTAATGAGAATTTACAGCTTTTCAGTTTCTCTCTATAATCTTGTTGTTCTATTTCCTTTTTCCTTTAACAAAAATGAATTTTTTAACATTTTTTCGCTCCAACAGCATCTCTAAAACTTTCTTTAAAATGAAGAAAGTATGAAAAAGATAATAAAAACCTCCAAATTTGGAGAAATCTTAAAAAATGATTGACATGATGGAGAAATCATATTTTATTATGTACCACCAATTAAAAAATTGAAATTAAATGTTTAGATAAGATAAATAATATTTTATTAAAAGTATAGATTTGAAAGCTGTAGGCCTGGCTTCGCTTTCGTGTGCGGTGTTGTGTAACACCAGAATATTTTAATAATATACTGAGTTTTGTAATCTCCAAAATGGAGATGCTCTTGGAGTTGAATGCCATATTTTTTAGAGATTTTTAGTTTTGAATCTCTATTTTAGATAAAATTATAGATATGCTATTGGAGATGCTCTTACAGCTTTTCTTTAACTTTCCTAAAAAGTTGTTCGGACACATTATTTCATTATTTTTTTTCTGAAAATAAAGAAAAGGTAAGCTGTAATAGTATATTTGTTCAACTTTTATTTCTTTCTTTTTCAAGAACATGAAAATTATTTTTTTTCCTTTCTAAAATTGTGTGCAATCTTCCCAAAATCTCCATGTAAATAGATTATGGAAAGGATATTTAGAAAGGTATTTAAGTAATTTAGAAAATAAATTCAATTTAAAAATAATAATTTATATTTTTTAAATGTTTTAATAATAATTAAATTAAGAAGACTTTAAAGAATATATACATATTTTTTTAAAGTTGAAGGAAAGTTGAAGAAAAGTTTTATGAAAGTTGAAGAAATGGTAAGGGAAAGTTGAAGAAAGTGGAAAAAAAATCGTGTTTTCAAAACTTTTTAGGAAAGAAAGGCAAAAAAATAAAGTTTGGTCTCCTTTCAAAACTTTCCTCCCAAGTATAAGTGAAAAGGAAATAAGTTAAATTTGTTTGAAAATTTAGTAAAATTACAAAACTATATAATCTTGCATTCTATATTATATTATTTTAAATGATATATTAGTAAAAATGACATTTTTCTTTCCTTTCTCTCCTTTTCAAGAACATGAAAATTATTATTTTTCCTTTCCAAAATCGTGTGTGATCTTTCCAAAATCTCCATGTAGATAAATTATGGGAAGAATATTTAGAAGGGTGGTTAAGTAATTTAGAAAATAAATTTAATTTAGAGATAATGATTTGTATTTTTTAAATATTTTAATAATAATTAAATCAAGTTTAAAGACATATATGTAAGTTTTAAAGGTTTAAAAGGATATATAGGTAGTTTCAAAATTTATAAGAATACATACGTAATATAAAAAGTTTTAAAATATATAGATGAAATTTTCTCTTTTTAAAATAGAGAAAGTAATAGATAGAAGAAATTTTTTTCGAATTTAAAGAACTTTCTAAAAATGATTATCTATGAAAAAAAAAATTATTCTTCCTACAATAAGAATCTTTTAAATTAAATGTATGAAAGAGAGAAATAATATTTTATACAAATAAATATTTTAATAATATAATTTATATTATAATATTAATATTTAAGAAACCATTGAAGATGGATATAATCTTTTTTGGAAAGTTTGACTTTTAGTTTTCCACATTCTTGAATTTATTAGTGATGATAAGTCATACCAATTGATAAATATTTGTAAATATAAAATAAAGTTTATCGTAACACAAAATACTTTATAAAACTGATAACTTGGTTATTCAAACCACATAAATTGAAGTCATACAAAATAAAAACGTCTCGAATCCTTTAAAATGGAGATTTTTGTTCCAACAAATTTCCCAAAACTTTTTACAAAATAGAAAAAATAAGAGAGAGAGAGAGAGAGAGAGAGAGAGAGAGAGAGAGAGAGAGAGAGCGAGATTCTCCGAATCTGGAGAATTCTCCAAAAATAATTACATTTGAAAGAGTTATTATTTTTTTATTATTTTTACCGATGAGAATCTTTGAAATTAAATGTATACGAAAGAAAACTATATTTTATAAAATATATTAAACATTTTAATAATATATTGCATATTGTTATCTCCAAACTAGAGAAACCGTTCGAGATAAAAATAATTTTTTTTTTTGAAATTTTGACTTTTAATTCTCCATTTAAATCTTGTTAGCATCTCCAACAAATTCTTCAAAAAGAAAATTATTATAACATTAAAATATTATTTCGTTCTATAAATAATTATTTTCAAAGTTTTTTATTAATGGAAATATATTAAATTTTTGTTGAGTGATATTCATATGTAGAGGAAAAACCTTTTTTTTTGTCTTTTTACTTTTTTCTGTTTTAAATATAGTTTAAAGAAATTGTTAAAGAAAAATATTGACTTAGGCTATGTTTAGTAAAAATAAGTTAATTTATTTTCGGTGTACACGTTTGGTAAACCATAAGTTAGCTTATTGAAACGCTACTTAAAGTAGCGTTTTAGGAGCTTATTGTAATTTTTTTCAATTATAACTCTCTTTAATATTAATCATCATATACATTTTTTTGATCATTTTAATTTTATCAAATATAATTTTTTTCTTGGTCTAGTTTGCCAAACATAGTTACATAAGGCTGGTAGAATCTCTCTTTATAAATTATTTGAAGCAAAATTAGATACATTTGTTGTGAAATGAAAAGGGCTTTGTATTAATTACTTGTTGAAGTTGGTGTTTGGATTTTCTACACAAACCACTCCCATTTGGTTTGAATCAACACAAACACACCTATTGGGGATTTGGGGCTGCATCATAATTTGTTCTTCGCCGGAGCTTCATAAAGTCGCCGGAAAACCAAAATCGAATCGGTAGAAGAAGGCTACAGACAGTTAATCAAAGCTGCCGCCATAGAAGATCCTTTACGTCTTCATTTTTATACAACATTCTTCAAAACAAGTCTCCAAACTCAGCCGGCATTGTAGAGCACACACACACACACACACCCAAATGTCCGCCACTAACATGGTATTTGATTGGTTTTGCTTTCTGCATTATTATTTTAATAAAGAATCCTCATCTTCAATTGTTTATTTTATTGTTTATAATAATACAACTATTTGGCACTAAACCCTATTTCATAAACCCTTAATCTGTAATCTGACGTCATTTTCTTGGTTCAAGAACTGTTTGTTACTTGTTACTTGTGAGTTGTGAGTTGATTCGATTATTTCACGGTTTGTCTTGATCGAAGCTTTGAATCTGTATACGTTATGATAAAAGTTCATGCTCATGTAAAATGGGGTTTTGATTTCAAATTATACCTTTATTTTCGATCCTCTACATTTTTGAACTTTTCAATTCGACCAAGACTTTGTCACTAAGTTTTAGTAGGTTAGGGTTTTTATCAGTTATGAAATTATTTGGATTAAATTAGATGTAAATGATATGCTTCATTGGATCCAGAATTCCAGATAAGAGGAAGTGGTGAGAAGGCTATTACTTACATAGTTGTTTGTTTAGATTATGAGGATTCTATGGTCTTTATTCCAATTAATTTGAAAGTGTGTTATTAAGATTTATATGTTCTAAGTATGCATTAAACTCAAGTTAAACTTCCTTTATAAATCATTTACTCACTTGATATCATGAAATTTGATAACATCTTCCATTTATGTCAATATTATTACTTTTGAAAGTGTTGTAGATTACAATTATCCTTCCAAGTTCCACCTTTTTAGTTGTTACAGAAATTTGATATTTGTTTTTGGTTGAATTTTTTTGTTATTAGATGTTCTTTTGGCATTTATTAGATAGTATATGTCAAGTTGGACATGATAATGTTCTTGGAAAAGGAGGGAGTATATATTATTCTTGTTTTTTTGCTTATCTTTTCTGGTGCGGGACCCAATAAACTGGATGGTTTATTTGTGTACAACAGTTGGGTGGAAAGGGGACAACTCCTTTTTTTTATTTTATTTGTTTAGTGTTTTGAGGGTTTTTCATCAAAAGAGTAGGAACTTTATTACACTTATTTCACACTGCATATTATGTGAACAAGCTCCTTTGGAGATTGTTTGATTTGCTCTTCTTTTCACCCTTTTAAGAAACCATGCAGTAACATAATTATGAAAGTGTTTTTGATTGGAACTTTGTAATATAGGAAGTGAAAAGTACAAAGGACAGTTCTTGATCATCACATTCTTTTCATGTTTTTGAGTTATTTATGACATTTTATAATGAGACCAGTTTTTTCATGACTGAAATATGATATCATGTATTGTCTTGGACCATTAGTTATTTTCTATTTTTCTTTCAAATCTTTTGTCAAACATTAATTTTCATTCAACACAAGACTTGGGGTAAATTGGTAATTTTACATCACTCAGAGTGTTGATTCAGAACATTTTCCAGAAAATCATTTTTCTATCTAACACTAAATCATACATAGCCACTTAATCATTCTGCACCAAATGATTCCGAAGCTGCCAAACATCCCCTTAATCTCGTTAGCTGAATGAGCAATAGTTCCAAGATGTAGAAGTTGCATGTATTATTATTCCTCATTTCCTCTGACTGAAATAAGATATATGGAGGTTTCTTGCACTTTGCGATTAATTGAACCTAAACCTGTAGAAAAAACTTTTCATTGCAAGTTACTTTGGCCAAATCTTTCAACCAACTAAGATGTAGTATTCAATTTTTAAATTGTAATATACTCTAAAAGAAGTTTTTTCAATATATTAATATGTTCATTATGCATTGACGATTAGCAATTTTGATCATTTGATCAAACCCATCTTATCTTTGGAACCTTTTCTGTAAATATCTAATATATGAGCATTCAGCAGACACTGAAGAGTTGAAACTTTTTGAGTTTCTTACAGAAGCAATCTAATCTATAGAAATACAATTTTCATACGGCATAAGATTAATGTGATAAGCAACAGAAATAGGAAATATATGTCAATATTTGAAGCTCTGCAATATTCAATATATTTACAACCTCATTGTCATATTTACTACTTTTCAGGACAAACCTTGTGATATATGTGGCGATAAAGGTGTTTTTGAGGCAATAGTAACTTGTTGCAAGTGTAAAATTGCTCGTCAACATCTGTAAGAATCATCTTCTCTCTGTGAATGACATATGTTACTAGAAACACATTTGTATCTTTTGCTAATATCTTCAACATATCTCTTCCTTTTTTTTCAGTTATTGCATGAGGATATTTAGGACAGAGGTGCCACCGTTTTGGTCTTGTGAAGAATGTGATCAAAATAAGCTGGTTTCACCAAAACCAACCCTTAAAGAACACTTACGTGAAGCTTCAACACAAAAAGTCACTAGCTTAATGCAAACTACCACTAGGGTCTCGGGAGGTCAAAACAAAAATGCTTTTGCTAGCCGGTTTAACTTCAAGGAGCAAAGGGTTCATACAGGAAGAACAAAATATATCAGCTGTGAAGAAGCTGTCAAGCTTTCTTCATTTGCTAAGCAATCAGATCCGCCTTCAAAAAACGCTTTTTGTTCTTCATCAAAACATAGGCCACCACCATGTGAAAAAACTCTTGTTAAAACGCCCAAACAAGAAAAGATTACCAAATTTGAGCCACATTTGCAGCAACAAATTGTTCAAAAATCAGCTGGCCTGAAAGGTGAAATTCTTTTATGCTATGTTTTAGTCAATAAGTATCGAAGATTATTATGAAATTTATCATTTTCATAGTAAAAGATTGGATGTCTGTAGACTGTAGTTTCATTGCTTCTCAAAGCACTGTTATTTGTTCTAGGGTTCATCAGATAAAGTGTTTATATGGCTTCAACCAGTATCTAACATGTGAATATGTGCCTAAATTCAGTAAACACGTGTTTTTGGCCTCCATGTGATTTCTTATTTCAAGATTTATGCTTGAAATGACAGATCTCTTAGATTCTAATGACACTAATTTTAAACACTTGATGATGCAATGTTAACTCCTATATGATGCATTAAGACCATGCTGAGCGCATGCACACACACATATATAAGTGGTATATATATATATATATATATGAAAGATGCTCTTTGTTGGTTTGTTTCTTGCTGTCATCTTACTTCATGTCACGGTTGCTAACTTATTTCTCATAATCCTTTCAGCAGAAAAAGCTGTCCCGCCTCTTCGGAATAGAGGCGATGCCACACAATCTATCAAGTCTTGTAAAAGAGAAAGAACAAATACAGAAAGAGAAAGAGAAAACAAGATGGGTATGTATCTTATACATCACCATTACTTTTTGTCTCTTGTATATATGAGTGGATACCATCTTTGAGTTAGAAGATGCTTGTGGTCATTCTTTTCTCTTATGAAGTTATCTTGCTTAATGTTATGCACTTTTTGGAATCTTTTCAGTAAAGAATGAGGTCCCGCCTCCCAGAAAAGAAGTAGCAGATACCAGAATGCATATTGAGGTGCCCAGATCTTCTAAAAGATCAGAAATAGCCAACACAAAATCAGGTACAAAGATAGGCATACATCAACCTATTTGCACACTTTCTTTAAGAAGACTAGTTGCAAATATCATTTATTTGTATGTGTGATAGCATTTTCCCCTGTAGGTAGTAAGAATCATGCTAATATGGAGGCAGGGAGTTCTGATGGCGGAAAACCAAATGTGACTAAGGACATGCCTGTTTCTGAGAAGAGTTGCCCATATGTTCCTGCTTTACATGCTTATTGGAAGTAAGCAACTTCTTAATTCGTGGACAAATCTTAGCAATCACACAATGCAATCAAGTTCTACTTCTATCTTCACATTCTAGATTTAGATTTAGCATGAACTTCTTAGCATTTTAATATCACATATGTTTCTAATTTTCTATGCGTAAATTACGAAAGTGGTCCCTAGACTTATACTCAACTTGCAGGTTTAGTTCATAACATCTTTTTTGCAATTTCAGTCCATTGTGTAACTATTTCATAGAAATCAAGTCCCTTGGACTGTTAAAAAAGATACATGTGTTGTCCACTTGACCATAAAAGGGTAAAAGAGCAAAATATCCCCCCCCCCTGCATCTTTTATTTAGCTTTATATGTTTTCACTTTTTATTTTCTCCAATGAGTTAAAAAAACAAAATCCAAATCCCAGAGCAAGTCAAATCTCAAATCCTATGGTTGAGTGATTATTGATGCATATAATATAACCCCAAAAAATTTACTAAATTTAAACTAGATTTACCCCCATGTGATGTTTGGATTTGAAAGGCAAAATGTGTTATGCACATGACACATTTTTGACGGAGATCAGTAATGATGTTAGCCTCAAGACTGAAATTGCAAAAGAAGGGTCTACCATCTATGGACTAAAAGGAGAAGTTGAGTAAAACTCCAGGGACCAAATGGTAGTTTAATCTATTTCTAGTTGACAGTATTTGTTTAATAGTTTATTAGTGTTATCGTTCTTTTTCTGGAAGTAGATTGACATGTTTTGTGCTAATGCTAGAAAAAAAAAAGATGATAATTTACATTTGACACTTTTCTTTTGTAGTGGAAGTTTTTATCTACCAAATGGTCATGAAAGTTTGAATGATGCATTCAAGGCTCATCCCCCATCTAGTGTACATAATAAGGTCTACGATACCCTAAAGAAAATGCCTGAAAATATGTACTTTGAGCTGATTCCAAAGCATCAAGTATGGACGGATATGTTTCAAGATTATTGTCCTGATAATGATGACATCGGGTTGTACTTCTTCCCAAGATTCAAAAAGAGGTTTATATCTCAATCTCAGATGACTTAATTTTAAACCACAATCAGAAACTTATTTTCGTTTCTTTCTTTCTTTCATTTATTATTATAATTTATAAACCTTGATTTAAAAACATGTTATTTTGTTTATTTGTAGCTCTCTAATGGACTTCCTTTGGAGAGAAAATTTGGTGATGAGAAGCTCTGTAGATGGGGTGGAGTTGTTGGTGCTTTCATCAAGACTCCTACAACCACATTCTCAAGGTAGACTCATATAATTAGATGTGAAGCAAAATAGGGTTTATTAGTGTAGTTCTTTTGATGGATCCTGTTTCTAGAAGGTCAGGGGTTCAAACCTCAAACAACGTGAGGAGGGTGTGAGTTTATTTGTTACATTTGCCATATATAAATATTATATACTTCAAAAAAAAGAAAAAAAAATAAAGGATTATGGATAAAGATATGGACCCTTATGGGTAATTTATGGTATATTTTTCTTATTGCATAAAAGAATATACAAATATTTGTGACAATAATTTTATTTTTTTTGTTCAGAATTTCAAGGCGATTATTTTCTTTGGGGAGTGTTTCGTAGAATTCGTCTACCAAACGTCCTCAAGAAGGCTGTTGCTGATAAACGACCCTTATTGGAAGCAAAGCGTGAACGTTATGATTGTCCCCCGGGATTTGAGAAAATGGGTAAGCGTTGAGGTTAGTCCCTTTGCATTGTGCGTAGGATACATTGTTTAGCTAGGTTAGTTGAAGAACATATATGCATAGTGTATGTTGCCTTTGATGCAACTTGAAATAGGAAAAAAATTAGGGCATTTGTGGATTGCATGTGTTTATATATATATGGGTATCATGCATCCATTATTGTGAATTTGTTAGTGTGCTTTTTGTGTTATATATGATGAAAATTTTGTGGATTTATTTCAAGATTTATGCCACATTTTTGTATGTTACACATGGTTTTATCAAAGATCTTGTGTGTTTTTCCCATTCCCTCCTATAGTTATTGAAGATTTAGTGTGTTGGTTTGAGACAATGAAATGGACAAATGGTCCATTGCTTCCATCTACATGTTTTCATTATTTTTGGTCCCCGTGGTTTAGTGAAATTTTTGAAAGTGAGACCTAAACTTTGATAATTCTAATTTTGGTCTCTGTGGTTCTCATTTTGCTCTGAAAGTGGTCCCCATCACTAACTCTGTTAGTGGCAGAGACATTTTTGTCTATTTAGACTACTTTCCTAGATTCTTTAACAATACATTGTATTTATTCTAGGAAATTAAAATCATCTATGGGGACCAAATTGAGTAAAGAGAATATATAGAGTTGCAATTTGAATTTCACTATTGTATATAGTGAATTTGTATAGAAATATCTAATAGTTTTAATGCATCATGTAGGGCTAGGAGTAAACATTGAATCATCATGTATTTAATTAGTGTCATTAGGATCTAAGGCCCGTTTGGTTTGAATGAATGGTTTTGAGGGATTTGAATTTCATGGAAGGATTTGGAATCTTTCATTTGTTTGTTTGTAGGATTTGAAATAGAATTTAAAAAAAATATTGTAAATATTTGTTTGTTTCATGAATAATTTGTTTATTTCAGTAAGATGTAGATACAATGGTAGAAATTAAGACATGTTTGGTGAAAGAGGAGGGGTATAGATGTGATGGAAACAATTTAATTCCATGGGATTTGGATTTAAAATGACAACCATCTCCAAGGGATTTCTAAATCCGTCAGTTGTGGAATTTCATTTGAAGTTCTGGGATTTCAAATCCAAACTTTCCTTCAAACCAAACCCATGACTGGAATGGATTTCAATTTCAAATCCTACCAAATTCTGCAAACAGTGCCCTTAGAGTCCTGCCATTTTACACATAAAATATTGAAATAATAAACCTATGGAGGTCAATAACTTGTGTTACTATTTTAGATACTCATTAAACCCTTATAAACCACTCTATTTGATGAACTCTAGAACAATAATAATACTTTGAGAAGCAATTTATTGTTGAACAACAAGTTTGCTACAAATGTAGCTTAAACTTTAGTCACTAATTTATTGTTGGGTGTTTTAATAAAGAGTTTTTTCACATGGTGGTGGCATAAATTTTGATGATCTGTATCCGGAACGAAATAGCGTTTTGAAGGGTGATCTAATTTCTTGGCAACTAAAGAAAGCTTGATAGCTGCATCACAACAGATGTATTTTGTTTTCCATGTATGAACCATTTTTTCCGTGAAGGCAAACCGGTTAGCAAAAGCATTTTTGTTTCCACCTCCAAAGAACCTAGTGTTAGTTTGTATTAAGCCAGAGACTTTCTGTGTTGAAACTTCAGATAAGTGTTCTTTTAACGCTTGGTCTTGGTGAAATCAACTTATTTTGATCACATTCTTCACACGACCACCACTGTGGCGCCACTGTCCTAAATATCACCATTGGGCCTTCGACCTAGTGGTATTTTTGTCTTTGATCTCCCGGGAAGTTGGGAGTTCAAACCTGCCAAAGATGAAAGGGTGTGTGAGTTTGTTTGTTGCATTTGTCGTATATTAATATTATATAATTCAACAAAAACATGCCATTAAAGTCCAGTTAACATAGGGAAGAGAATCCTTACATCAATTGATTATTGCGTCAAGGTCACTGATACCGCCACATGTGTTGCAAGATTTAGGCTGCAAAGTATTAAACAGGTTTGAGTATTGTAGAGTACTAAATCTTGACATATATTCGCTATTAAGTTGTCTATGACATTAGACATAATATCTTAATCTAAAAACCCAATTTTAATAATTTATTCGTATTAACCTAATATAACATAGACTTGTTTAAACACCAAGTATTCAAAAAAAATCTCCATGAATTCCTTTTTTAACATCTTTATACCAAAAAATGCTAGAGATTTGAATTTACATTTCATTTAATAAATAATGCTATTTTAAGTCATTAAATAAACTAATTAAATTGGGCTAATTTTATTGTTACAACAATTGGTGGATAAAAGCCCAATCTTAGAAGAGCATCTCCGTAATAATTTTTCTTTAACAGAATAAAAAAAAATATCTATAAAAAATTTCATTAAACTTCAACAACTATTATGTTGGGGGTACGTCCCAACTATCAACTCGATTGTTGGAACCGTGTAGGTAAACAAGGGTAATCGATCACCGGATTAAATTGAGAATCGTGTGAGACACTTTCCGAATTGATATTTCGACCCTATGCCTGAGTTTCACGAAATTCAACCTAGGATAAGACTCAAAACACTTTCGTTCTTAGGCACAAAAACGAGATCAATTTTCTGGAGAGTATATGGGAGTATTGTTCAAAAACCGTGTCTAAAAACCGTCTATCGTCCATCATAAACTCATGAGTATAAATTCTTATTTATACTCAAAATAACGTAACTGAAATAATAATCATGGCTGAAATTTAGGAGTAGTGGTCAGTTACACAAATCTAGTAACTGCTCAAAAACTGCACATTTAATGCACAGTAACCGTTTCAGGGATACTTCATAAGTTTCAGGGACCTTTCCCTTCAGGGACCCTTCAGAAGTTCAGGGACCCTTCAGGGACCCTTCAGACTTTCAGGGACCCCTCAGAAGTTTCAGGGACCTCTCAGAAGTTTCAGGGACCCTTCAGAAGTTCAGGGACCCTTCAGGTTCAGGGACCCTTCAGACTTTCAGGGACTCCTCAGAAGTTTCAGGGACCCTTCAGGGACCCATTTCCCACTTATACTCCAAATCCACCATTACGGCCGACCGACTCGGCGGCGCTCGGCGGCCGGTCGAGTATTCCAGAGGACATCAATATGGACTCGACTGGCTCTACTGGCCCAGTCGAGTATTCCAGAGGATGCCAACACCAATCCACAGAGTTTGAATGGAACCAGTCGAGCTTGACTGGGTTCCAGTCGAACCTTGTTGTATTCAGTTGTTACCGGGTTCATACTCGCCTTATAACAAGCGTGCACTCCGCACCACCTAACTTGAATTAGATCACAGTATAAAACCCATATAGACATCATGTTATTTCCAATCACATAAATGGATCGGTGACACTAAAATCACCAACAATCCTCCCCCATTTTAGTGTGACCAATGAAATAACATCTTAATAATAAACAATACCAAACTTGCACATAAATGAAAATGTCGAAACGATTGAATTTCCATCTTAGTATTTTACACATTTTAAATATTCGAGAATCAAGGTGTCCCAAGGATTGAACCCATCAACTCATTTGAATACCTAAAGATATAATACATACAAGTTTCACCTACTCGTCAAGAAAATAAATATGACACAATTATAAAGCCGAGTGTCCTAATCCTCTCATGATCGTATAAAGGCCAAGTCCCCAACCTTCTGAAATGCGGCTACACTTCACGATCACGTAGGTAATTCCTTTACTTCGTGTACCTACAAATACACTTTCTCAAAGGAATTATTAAGAAGATAAACTTCAACCTACTTACTGTAGTACCGAACACATACCTGGGATGATTTATCATGTGTTCCAATCTTATAAGTGTGAGCTTTCCTCATTGAATTCAGCCCCTAATGCCATATTAGAGGGGAATTGGGTGTCTCACCATTATAGATTTATAAGGACTTTAATCCCATCCCAATGGCAGACTTGTGCACTAAGTCTCTTGCCAAACCCTTGGTCAGATGATCCGCCAAATTTTGTTGCGATCTAACAAACTCAACAGAGATTACACCATTCATGATTAACTCTCTAATCATACTATGTCTAACACCCAAGTGTCTAGACTTGCCATTATACACTTGGCTATAAGCCTTAGCCAAAGTGGCTGCACTATCACAATGGATAGAAATAGGTGCAATCGGCTTCGACCACAATGGAATCTCATAAACAAGATTCTTTAACCATTCTGCCTCTTTACCAGCAGCGGCTAAAGCCACAAACTCAGATTCCATTGTTGAGTTTGTAATACAACTTTGCTTCTTTGATGCCCAAGAAATAGCACCACCTCCAAGCAAAAATACCCAACCACTCGTCGAAGAGTGATCCTCCATGTTAGATATCCAACTTGCATCCGAGTATCCTTCTAACACCGAAGGATATCCCAAATAACTCAAACCATAATCCATGGTACCCTTGAGATATTTAAATACTCTTTCAATAGCTTGCCAATGTTGAGTGTTCGGATTACTAGTATATCGACTCAACCGTCCCACTGCATAAGCTATATCCGGCCTGGTACTTGTCATGGCATACATCAAGCTACCAATAGCCTTAGAGTATTCTAGTTGTGAAATAGAAGTGCCCGTATTTGGCATTAATTTCACACTAGGATCCATAGGAGTGCTCACGGGAGAACAATCACTATAATTGAACTTTTTGAGAATTTTCTCAACATAGTGTGATTGTGTCATAACAATACCTTTGTTAACCCGCTTAATTCTAATACCAAGAATTACATCAGCCTCCCCCATATCTTTCATGGAAAAATTAGATGATAACAACTTTTTAGTTTCATCTACCTGATTTTGATCAGTTCCAAAAATCAGCATGTCATCCACATACAAACAGATGATAACACCTACACCTTTAGCATCAAATCTGCTATAAACACATTTATCACTTTGGTTTAGAGAAAACCCACATGATAAAATAACCTCATCAAACTTTTGATGCCATTGTTTAGGTGCTTGTTTCAGCCCATACAAGGATTTTACAAGTTTACACACCTTATGCTCGTTTCCGGGCATAACAAACCCTTCCGATTATTTCATGTAAACTTCTTCATGAAGATCACCATTCAAGAAGGCTGTTTTAACATCCATTTGATGGATAACCAGGTTGTGAATTGCAGCCAAGGCAACCAACAACCTAATAGTTGAAATACGAGCTACCGGAGCATACGTATCGAAATAGTCAATACCGGGTTTTTGTCGGAACCCTTGAATGACTAACCGGGCTTTGAATTTATCAATTGTCCCATCAACTTTCATCTTCTTTTTGAAGATCCATTTGCATCCAAGTGGTTTAGAACCTAGAGGCAAATCAGATAACATCCAAGTGTTATTCTCAAGAATCGATGACATTTCGTCATCAATTGCTTCTTTCCAAAAAGAGACATCTCGAGACTCCATCGCTTCTTTGAAGCTCTTTGGGTCATCTTCAATACTGTAACAATAAGAGTATTGAAGCCCAAGTTCATCTCTCGAACCTTCAACCAAATATAGTTGAAAATCATCACCGAAATTTTTGGCGATTCGGCCTCTTTTGCTTCTACGGACCTGCTGCGTTTCTGGAGTTGAAACGCCATCCATACTTTCTGGATTTTGCACTTCATTAGTGCTAGGAATCAGATCCTTAGGCCTTTGGATTGATGAAAATCGCATCTCATCGAAAATCGCATCCCGCGACTCGATAACGGTATTTTTCGATACCGAATCATTAGATTCTATTACGTAGAACCTGTATGCATTGAATTTGCTGCATATCCAATGAATATACAATCAATTCCACGTTCACCCAAAGTCTTTCTTTTGGGTTCGGGTAGCTTCACAACCGCCCGACAACCCAAATTCGAAAATAACTCAAATTCGGAGTTTTCTTGAACCAAAGTTCATATGGGGTTGTTTTGTTCCGTTTGTTTGGAACTCTATTCAAAATATAACAGGCCGTCAACATAGCCTCTCCCCAAAATCCCTCACTCAATCCCGAGTATGAGAGCATCGAGTTTACCATTTCTTTTAAAACTCGATTTTTCCGTTCGGAAACCCCATTTTGTTGGGGTGTGTACGGAGTCGTAGTCTCATGGACTACACCAACTGATTGGAAGTATTGAGGGTCCATATATTCCCATCCCCGATCAGTTCGGAGACGTTTAACTGAACCACCCAATTGTAGTTCAACCTCGGTTTTGTATATTTTGAATTTTTCCAAAGCTTCATCTTTGGCATGTAACAAGTATACATAACAAAACCGAGTGTTGTCATCAATAAATGTGACAACATACTTCTTATTACCCAACGAAGGAGTAGAATGAAAGTCACATAAATCACTATGTATAAGTTCCAAAACAGCCGACTTTCTTTCGACAGTCGGAAAGGGCTGTTTTGTGACTTTCGTAAGCATACATGTTTTACATGTTTCCGTATGAATATCAAAGGCTGGAATAAGACCATCCTTTGACATTTCATGCATTCTTATAAAATTCACATGACCCAGTCTAGCATGCCAAACTATTGAGTCGTGAATTTTAGACGAAGACGATGACATAATAAATGCAGAATTTTCAGAATTGAAAACTTTGGATATAACATTCAAACGAAACATTTTATTAAAATAATATCCAAAACCAACAAATTTACCATATCGAGATAGAATATATCTATCCGAATCATAAACTTGTCTATACCCTAAACAATTCAATCTACCACCGGTAACTAAATTCTTTCGAATTTTAGGAACAAACAAAACATCAGACAACATAACATGATTTCTAGAAGTAAACTCTAAATTAACTACTCCAAATCCACAAATCGGTGCGGTCGACTCGTTCCCCATATTTAGTACAGATCCATCTTCAACCGGTGTCAATTTCTCGAACCAGCGTTGATCTTTACAAACATGGCACGTCGCCCCCGAGTCCACCCACCATGCACAATCATCATCCTGTACATAGAAAGACTCCGGAATAAGTGAAACATAATAAATACTTTCAAATTTATTATCAAAGTTAGTCAAAAACTGACCTCCTTTCACTTGAGCTTGGTCTTTAGACCCGGCTCCACTTGTTCCAGCACCGTTGTTATTCAACTTAACCCGGCAATCACGTTTGGTATGGCCCACTTTGTTGCATCTCCAACATACCAAATCCTTCTTCTTCTTGAAGGATTTATTGGGTCCATCAAACTTTCGTTTCTTGCCTTTTCCTTGATTATTGGAGTTTGGTTTCTTCTCTTCAATCATATTAACAGAGGGCTGTCCGGATTCAACATTGGACTTAGATTTGTCATTTTCTTGCACCCGAAGAGATTCTTCGATGCGCAAGTGACTCCCAAGTTGAACCAACGACAGTTCCTCCTTTTGATGTTTCAAATTGTGCTTGAAATCCTTCCAAGAGGGAGGAAGTTTGTCAATCACACTCGACACAGCAATGGACTCATCCATGTTCATTTTGTGTAGAGTGAATTGACCCAAAATGCGAAGTATCTCATGATACTGTTCCATTACGGGCCTTGAGTCAACCATTTTATAATTATTAAAATCGCTCACCAAGAACTTCTTACTAGAAGCATCTTCAGCGATATATTTTGACTCAAGGGAATCCCATAATTCCTTCGCACTTTCAGCACTTTGATAGATATCAAAGAGGGAATCACACATACCGTTTAAAATATGACCTCTGCAGATATAGTCATCATTCTCCCACTTATCTCTCCTCCGGGTCTGCTCCAACGTCTCGTTCTCCATGATTTCTGGAATGGGGGTACTCAGCACGTACACCACTTTCAGAGTCGTTAACAGAAAATGCATCTTTTTCTGCCAACGTCTAAAGTCAGCCCCCTCGAACTTCTCCAGCTTTCCGAACTTCGAAGTCATCTCTTTCACAGATTCAGCCATGATCGACATCACAAAATATCAATTCGATTGTTGGGGGTACGTCCCAACTATCAACTCGATTGTTGGAACCGTGTAGGCAAACAAGGGTAATCGATCACCGGATTAAATTGAGAATCGTGTGAGACACTTTCCGAATTGATATTTCGACCCTATAGGATAAGACTCAAAACACTTTCGTTCTTAGGCACAAAAACGAGAGCAATTTTCTGGAGAGTATATGGGAGTATCGTTCAAAAACCGTGTCTAAAAACCGTTTATCGTCCATCATAAATTCATGAGTATAAATTCTTATTTATACTCAAAATAACGTAATTGAAATAATAATCATGGCTGAAATTTAGGAGTAGTGGTCAGTTACACAAATCTAGTAACTGCTTAAAAACTGCACATTTAATGCACAGTAACCGTTTCAGGGATACTTCATAAGTTTCAGGGACCTCTCCCTTCAGGGACCCTTCAGAAGTTCAGGGACCCTTCAGGGACCCTTCAGACTTTCAGAGACCCCTCAGAAGTTTCAGGGACCCTTCAGAAGTTCAAGGACCCTTCAGGTTCAGGGACCCTTCAGACTTTCAGGGACTCCTCAGAAGTTTCAGGGACCCTTCAGGGACCCATTTCCCACTTATACTCCAAATCCAATTACAGCCCGACCGACTCGACTGGCGCTCGACTGGCCCAGTCGAGTATTCCAGAGGACATCAATATGGACTCGACTGGCTCTACTGGCCCAGTCGAGTATTCCAGAGGATGCCAACACCAATCCACAGAGTTTGAATGGAACCAGTCGAGCTTGACTGGGTTCCAGTCGAACCTTGTTGTATTCAGTTGTTACCGGGTTCATACTCGCCTTATAACAAGCGTGCACTCCGCACCACCTAACTTGAATTAGATCACAGTATAAAACTCATATAGACATCATGTTATTTCCAATCACATAAATGGACCGGTGACACTAAAATCACCAACATATTATATTTTAACAATTCTAACATTAACTATATTAATAAAATATTCAATCATTTAATAAAATATTATTTCTGTATCCTACACACTTTGTCTCAATACTCTAATTCGTTGAAAATAATTTAAATATTATTTTTTATCTCCTCTAATGAGTTTTAGATATTCCTTTAAATTTAGAGGTTTACAATCTCTCTTCGTTTTTTTCTATTTTAGCATAAAAGATATCATAGCTGTTTGAGCAACAAAAATGCTAAAATCCCACATTTTTCCATTTTAACATAGATGCTGGAGATGCACTAAAAACTCGGCTCAACTTTTAGATAATTGGCATAGTTAAAAATATTTGATCAAGGCCCAAGCATCTTATTTAAGTAAGATCAACCCTTGCCTCATTGATCTCCTAGCCTAGAGATGGCAAAAACCTGGTCCCGGGCCGGGCCGGGTCCAAATCGATCCAGGACTGGAATATTGTTTTTTCGGATCGGGTCTTCGTAATCGTTTCTGATCCACTTGAAAATTGTTTGGCCCGATTGAGGTTCTCCGTAACCGGTCCTGGATTGGGCCCAAACCGGCTCTATAATATACAAAAAATGATAAATTTTTAACTTTACTTTAATATGTGTAATTAAGTCACTCAAATACACGTTAAAAATACATTTTATTGTAGTAGTTTTATAAGTAGCTTTCAATCAAATACACTTAAAAAAATACGTTTATTATAGTCTTATAATTGATTTTTAATCAAATACATTTAAAAAATATGTTTTTATTATAAATTTATAATTGATTTCAATCAAATACTTTTACAAAAGTTAGAAATACATATAACAATATATTTTTTTGTAAAAATAGAGCCGCTTCCAACCGGTCCCGCCTAGGGCCGTCGAAACCATCCAAATCCATAACCGGTCCCAAATTTCAAGCCTATAACCGGTCATCGACCGGGCCGAGCACATTTAGCCATCTCTAACCCAGCCCAGTGCAAATAACTCGGCCTAGAAGAATGAACTGGCCAAACAGAACAAACAAAGCCCATAAATTAAAGGGAACACCGGTCTTGTTGGACCGGACTTTGACCTGAAGGCTAGAGGCATGCGACCTGGGGTCCGGGTCCGGTCCACCAAACCAACCCAGAAACCCGGCCCAAATGGCCTTCTTGTTAACACGAGAACATGCATAATGCATATCGACTCTTTTTATGTAATTTGTTGAAAATTTGGATTTTCTAATTTTGGTTAAAACACGAAATCTTTATCAACGAGAATTTTATCATACGGTATACCTGTTCGATCAAAATTTTAATAATTTGGACGACTTTATAATAACAATTATTGTGAAATCTTTCTAATCTGTTGAATCTTAAAAGTCAAACAAAATTGTTTTCAAAATTATCTAACCTATTTGGTTTAAATCTTCTAAGGATCCGTTTGGTGTGACAAAACGCTTTTGAAATTAAAGTTTTTCAAGATTTACAGGATTTGGAATAAAATTGGTCTACATTCTTTAAATAATTTTAAAATTTTATAAAAATTAACGTTCATTAATTGATTATCACAAAACAAATGTTTTTAACATATATTAAAATATTATTACGTACAAATCCTATGAAATCCCACAAAATACCAACCATCCAAATTAAATCCCATGTTATGAATTTATATTCCAAACTTTTCTTTAAACCAAAGGGAAGATTAAAATGAAACCCAATTCCAAATTCCATCAAAACCCACAAACCAAAGCACTCTAGGGATTAAAATTTCAAACAATTTGGGTTTTGTGTTATCACTATCAGTGATTTTGAACGAAAAAGATTTCCGTACATACAATAACACAATGAACCAATCAATCGTCAACTTCCAAGAATTCAGATTTCCGCAAGGCTGACATGACTTATAGATAAAGTTGTCTGACAGTTTTGTTTTTCAAATATAAAATGATACTTTTGTCAAATAAGAAGTCTTTTCTGCCCATATTAAGGACCATTTAACAAACATTTACCAGGTCACTTAGCTTATTTGGTGAACATGACAGTAAGAGGCATGACAATAACCGATGTTCTTACCCGGTAAGTGAAGGAGAAAACCCTTACCCAATTACTGCATACCGGGTAGAAGATGATTACAAACAATCCTTTTTAATGATGAATAATGTTACCCAACAAAGTAAGGGAGAGTCATGACTTTTAACGGCAAGTATTTGATAAATGGCCCTAAATACTGATCTAAAAGAAGCAAAAAGATCACGGGAGAATATGTAAGTGTTCAAATTTGTATGTGTGGTCAACATTTACTCTTTAACTCATAAAAACCAACGGCGGTTGTAATACAAACATCGGGCAACAAGCCAACAATACAAATTTTTACTATAAAGAACTTTCATTCATTGAATCATGAGCATTTTGCCGGCTCAAAAAGGGGGCTAATTGAACGAGCTACTCTAAGGCCTTGTTTGTTTTTTCATTTTAAGCTCTTAATCACCACTTATGTCTGATTCGTTTAGGCATTTCATAACCATTTTCGAACTGAAATCAGACTTCAGACTTCGGACCTCTTAAAAAACAAACGCCACCTAAATATCAGTGTTTGATTTCACTTCTCTAACTCTTTACTTTTACCTAAGGGTAATTAGCATAACAGCATCCATGTTATGAGTAGAGCCCAATCTCTTGGAAGGTCAAAGGTTCAAATCTCTCTCACCAAACATATTTGATGTATATATAAATATTATACAGTTTTAAAAGACACAACTAAGTTTGAGCCACATTTTGCACTAGGTTATCTAGCTTTCATGTCATGTAGTTTTTGGAATCTTTTCGGCAAAGAGCAAGTGAGGTCCTCCCATAAAATCAAATCAAACCAAAGGAACTGGTAGATCCCATAAAAGTAGGTATCGAAATGTATATTGTTCATTCCTTATAGCTAACCCAACCCGGTCCTCATTCCTTTATTAGCCAATTCAACTCAACCAAAAAGCACATAAGATGAAAGAAAATTGACTGAAATATCCACCCCACTTCACTTTTTAGCCACATTTTTAAGCAAATGCGCATTTTCTTTTGCTTTTTATCAGAAAAATGTGGTTTAACACTCGTGTTAAGAATGGCTAGTTTGGGAATTGACTTGAAAATGTGGCTAAAAAGTGAATGGGATAACGGGAATGACACATTATGGCAAGTCATGGTCCTTTTAAGAGCAAGCAAGTAAAACTTCATATTCGGGCAAGAAACCTGTTTCTATTCACCAAAATTGTGCAAGTGACATGGATAAGAATAAGTACAAAACTCTGGGTTCAGAACATTTTCTTTCTAAATGCACAATGATGATGCTCAAATTCTTTTTTACGCCTAATCCTTTTTCCCTTCTAAAAAGAATGCACTTGGTTTGGTTGAACAAGTTTGTAAGTATGACAAGAACTGAATCCTATAAAGCCAGCCAGTAGCTTATAAGATGACGGATCTACTTAACTCTGTTGTTGAAAGGGAGTCTTGTTGTTATCTATTGATAAGCTAGTGATTTCTTTGACTTTATGGGTGGGTGTGGGTGTGTTGAAATGGTCTCTCAGGAATTCAACAGCCATGAATGTAAGAGCAGAAGCTGGAACGTACCATATCACTCTTGGGATGCTTCCTCTAAACAGTCCCTTTGGACCTTCAATCAGCCATATTCGACTGAATGCATCCAACCAACCATTGTACCTGAGTCAGTCACATCCTTAAACATGTTATTTACTTCTTTACAATTCATACAATATTATTTATCGCCCAAACACAAACAGAAGCCATCCAAAATATTAGTCATGTATATAGGGAGGTTCAGGAGAAAACGCTAAAAAAAGAGAAAACTGAAGAACACCCTGAGAGCCCTCCATCCGGACCGTATGCACAAATGCATACAAGCGATTAAAGCTGGGGTTTTTTCTATGCACTAGTGCATATATATGCATTAGTGCATATGCACAAATGCATGTTACAAATTACTTGTATGCATTTGTGCATATCGTCCAGATGAAGAGCTCCGAGGGTGTTCTTCAGTTTTTTTTTGGCGTTTTCCCCCGAACCTGACCCTATATTATATATATATATATATATATATATATATAGAGAGAGAGAGAGAGAAAAAGAGAGAGAGAGAGAGAGAAAGAGAAACAAAAAGTATTGATCATATGACTAGCTTAATGTTCAACATGGCTTTGAGGGCAAACTGCATACTGTTGATTTGCCAACAAAACAACACTTGTATATTTTAGGAGGATATTAAACCAAGCCAAACCAAAATGACCCAGTAATTCCCACAAAAAGATAGTGGATAGGGGTAGGATGTACGCAAACCATGAGGTTGATTCCATAAAAACCCACGGCTCGCAAAACAGGAACTATAAAGAAACAAAAAAGCAAACAGGCTTTGTGGAAAATCCATCAGGGATAGATGTTAGGGGAAATAGGTTAAACAAATAAGGAAAAACACAAAGCACGGTACTACTAGTACAATAAGAAAAGCTAGAGGACTGTTTACTAAACACTTGCCACCTCTTACAGGTTAACTGAACATTTAATGCCGCTTACCTGGTAAGCGACACTTACCCGATAAGAGATGATGGTCTTTACCAACAATCTTACCCAGTAAGTGAGGGTGGTGACTCTTACCCGGTAAGCACTTACCCAATTTGTGTTGGTAAACAGCCCCTAAGATTAGTGTATAGCAAATAAGTAGATACAACAGTAGACAAGAAAGATAGATAGATAAAACTAAGAAACCCCTTTATCGTAAGTTTTTTTAAAATAACATTGTACCTTACAATTGTGCCTTGTACTTGTAATCTTGTCTTGATTACATCCAAAGGAGTTGTAAGGTATGCACTAACACCTGCATGTTTTGCATATCACATGAATTGAGTCCTTCAAAAACATATAAGGTCAGCAACAATAAATTCAACACACATTGGTTACAAAATACCTCCAGCTATTCCTCCCAATACAAGCCCCTCAAAAGAACTATTGACATGGAAACTTGAATTAGGAAACCACTTCTGCTTCCCATATTCTGTTAATTCTTTCAACGCCTCATAAAATGTAACCTACATATGTAAATAAATACTAGTTCAACAACAACAAAAGTTAATAAAGTGCATTTCCAGTTAGAGCTGGAATTATGACCAAATAAGTCGACAATCTATCAGTCCGGATTTAATTAACGCGTTTAATGGTGTTGTAAATTTAATTGTGTACGTTTTTAATGCCTACTATTAAGAACAAACAAAGAAAATACAAGATGGGACAATTACCATCAAACCAGCAAATGGAACATCCCTTGCAAGTGTAGACCAATAGCTGCCAATAAAACAAGAAAGAGAGACAAAACAATTAATAATACTGCAACCATTTTCCAAAGAGGACAGTTGTATCTTTATCAAGTCAGTTGAAGAGGGAAAGACAGAAGTGGGGTAATTGACAAGTTGTTATCACAGATCTCAAAGCCCTACGCAAAAAGAAACATAGCTTGTGGATAAATGCTAAATATGCTAAAAGAATATAAGTCTATTTTTAAACATTAACACAAGAAATAGGAAAAGTAAGCGAGGAGAGGTAATAAAAGTATACCCTGCGTATAGTCCCTTTGGTCCTTGATCTTTCCAAATCGAACAACCTGCTTGAAACATCCCTGAATAGTAACCATACATACTGGCATTGGAGTTCAAACGTGCAGCGTCTTTCAAGACAACTGAATTCCAGTACTTCCTTGTTCCTTGAACCTGCATACGTTGCTTAATCACCTCGCATGGGACATATATAAAAGATCCAAGTGTATCTCCTGTTATGGAGATAAATAAAAAAAGTTATTGTTTAATTTATCAATAATAGCTTGAAAGTAAGTTATGAATTTATTAATATATTGCACAACTAGGGGACTATCATATGTTCATATTGGAAGGAAACACATTTCCTATGAAAATTATCAATAACTGGATACAAAAAGTGTTTTGAGGAAAGGTTAGTAAATAGTTTTTTTCCCATCTCTCAGTAAAACGTATGGGAAGTGGTAAAATTGGGCTCATATCAATACATATAGTATAGAGTGTGAAAATTAACACATTTCACATGAGTGGTTTATGGGTGTCCCGCATGAAAGAAAGATGATCCTGTGCGCTAACTGTTTTTTACTTGTTCAAAGCAGACCTTCATCTGTCTTAAAAAAGCATCTAAAAAATAATCAAATTCAACCATTCATGCAAAATTATTGCAACTTGATGATTGCCTTTAGTAATTCAGTATGTTGCCTTTCCCTTTTGTTTCTAAAAACACATGAAACATGCCAATTTGATATTTATGAATAAACATGTGTTTTTATGCAATGCACCCATATCCAATTTCCATCTCCATGAAGGTACAACTTTACAAAAGCTTAGGATTTTCAACTCTTGCAATTTTAAATAAATCAGGCAGTGTCCTATGATTAAATCCAGATCATGTGTAAACTGAAGCTGAAAACATAATTATTATAAAAAGCCCAGCCTTCAGTGAATGGCACATGTGAAAGGTTACCAACATTCGTAGAATATGCAAAATACCATCTGCAAATAGAATAAAAGATAAGAAAGAGAGTCACTTGCCTAAAGCACCAGCAATGAAATGAGCCCAGTGACCTCCAAGATTTGGATGTGTTTCCTCAATCCACTTTTTGGTTGATTCTATAACACCAAAGTAAGTTGCACCGGTTGCAAGAGATCCAGTTACCCCAGGTACAACTCCTCTATAGAAACCTAGCAGTGGGGCAGATGAGAGAAGGTTTAGCAAAAGGGAGGATGGAAAATTGCAAAGGTTCACGGTACAAACTGTTAACAGTTAACACATTATGTCACTATGGGTCACAAGCCCAGTAAAATGAAAATATACGCTTCATATTCACGTAAATGGTAATATAATGGAGAAGATTCACCTCTCAAACCATCAGCACCCCAGACAGCTTTGACCATCTGTAATATACTCTTTTGCTTCTGGTCATAGGAAAACAATGCATCAACATGACTAAGTTATGAAGTATCAACGATCAAGAAAATGAGCCCAACTTATAAGAACATGTTACATGACCGACAATATAAAGCATAGGTATTGAAGCCTCCCAACTTTATCTTTCTGTTTCCGCAGTGTTTGAATTTGATTGTAAGCAAACCATATCAGACCTGGCTTTGAGTAAAAATGGCTTGACTTTGGATTCGGGTTTTTACTGTATCAATTGGGTGCATCATCCCTTCCCCAAAGCCACCAGCAATGGCTCCCCATAAGAACTCTCTCCAAACTGAAATGAATACCACATGCAACAGTCAGCACATTACATGTGTGAACGCTGCTTTTTCTGAATTTCAATCTCTAAAATACTTATGGTGAAAGAAATTGGATAAAGAACAAATAGTGTATGTCAAATAATTATAAAATTATGCTTCCTTCATTTAGTAATAACTAATAAGTATCCTAATTCGACATTGATGTGGACAGTTTTTCAGCTTCAAAATTGATAGTAACTCATTAGTTTGTGATAACAATGATAACTACTTAGATTGTGCAGAAGTTCAAACTAATTTTGGACTAGAGTACTAGCTTTTGACACTCAATATCAACTCAGGCCAGCTGTCTGCAAAGAAATAAATAATTAAAAAATACTTTCCATCCTACAAATGCACACGAGATCCTACACTTTTCTGTTAAAACAAAAGTTGATTTTGTTGTGCGAATGGATTTTAATTTCTCCATGGTTCAATTACCAGCTTCAAAATGCAATTACTACACTCAATTCACTAATAGTGCCATCCTGATGCCTTCAGAAAGCAAGACTAAAATAAATCTTCGGCTGCATAAGTTCTTCACAACTCACATAGTTCTCAGTCAACATCATATTGAAGAAGAAAAAACACAACATGAATCATTATCATAAAGCAGCAGATAACAATTCCATTTTGAATCAGAACATTGAAATAGAAACAATATAACATAGCTAATTTTTTCGATCCCAAACCAGTAATGAAGCATCTAAAATCAAACACCAGCTTTCTATAAATCATTTCATCCTTAAATCTAATTTACGACACACTCAGTTCAAGAGAAATGCGTTGAACACGTTATTAATCAAACATAAGCATGGAGAGCAAAGAAAAAACTTTCCAAAGAACTGATTGTGTGTCGAGTTTGTTAATACAAGTGTAGCTGAAGATTTTGTTCCTTGAATTCCTTCGGAAGCTGTACTGCTACTGCTACTGCTGGTGACCGCCATGAGATCTTGATTCCTTCCTGTCTTTCTCCTGTCGATTTAGGGTTTTAGAGTGGTTTTTTGGGCAGAGGACGAGCGTCAGTCACAGAGATCGACGTCGACCTCGAAATTTCGCGGTTCGTGTATTTAACCCGACCAAAACTAAAGAAATCTCTCTCCTCCCCCAAAATATATATATACATATATATATATATGAGGATCATATTATGAAACCAAACGATATGGGTCCATGTAATATTAATATAATTTAATATTATGTGGTTCAGAAGGGATTCCTTTATTCCTTTAAATTTACAAAAGTTTTCATTTAAACTTTCTTTTATATATATATAGAGAGAGGAAGGTTCAAATAAGAACTTTGCATTTTTAAAGAAACAAAAGGAATCACATATGATGTGGGTTCTACATAATATTAAATCATTTATGATTTAATATAATTTAATATTAAATCATTTATGATTTAATATAATTTAATATTAAATCATAAATGATTTAATATTACGTGAGACCCACATCATATGTGGTCCATAATTTGTTCATTTGTTCCTTTAAGGAGGGGTGATTCTCATTTGATCCTTCCCATATATATATATATATATATATATATATATGTGCATCTTCTTTTCACCAAAGATATTTTTTGTGCTTCTAAAATAACGTATTTTTCTCCACCCCGATATTAAAGAAAATAGAGTAAATTACAGATTTAGTCCATATAATTATATAAAAATATAATTGGATCATTTATATAAAATAATTACAACTATAGTCATTATGGTTTTTTTATTAGGTCCTTTATCCTAACTTCATTAACTCATGCTCCGTTAAAGCACCCCTACATGAAGCCATATGTTGGCCATCTTACCATATCGATTGCAAGTATTAATGGTAATTCAAATCATCATAAGAGTTAGGCTATATAAGATCATAAGTATTAGTTTTTAATGTAGAAAATAATTGGGGAAACAATATTTTCAGTTCAAGCAAAGATAAATTGATCACTAGATAATTGGGGAATCAATATTTCGATTCTTTTTCTAAAAGAGGAAAAAGTGTCCATCGGGGGAAGAGGTGGGCTTCTCTTTCTGTTTTTGTTTTTGACAATGAAGAGGAGGACAACTAAGATAGGGAGTGGTCGGAAACGATGGAGTTCCTAAAGATAGGGTGAGGGGACAACGACGGTGATCTGTAGACGGGGGTTTGGGTTTTATGTTTAAGGTTTTTCCTAATAGGACTTTAAAAGGTTGTACAAAAAGCATCAAAATGTGTATATCAAAATAATTTTATTTAAGAAAAAGCATAAAATGATGATGAAATATATTATTTTTAAAAATTAAAATTAAAGTGATCAAAATACCATTAATTTAACCGGAGAAAAATGAAGAGAGTTAGATCAAGAGACCCAATCCATAACAAAAATAAAACCACGAAGATGATACTTGAAATTAATTCATTTGGGGGATTTAATGCAAATTTTCATATAACCACAAGGGCGAAAACTGTAATTTATTCAAAAGAATAAGCCATTCTTGACTTCTTTTGACGTGGTCCTCACGACCTCACCGGAGATTAGGGGTGGCAATAGGTTGGGTTGGGTTGGGTTGGTTTCGAGTTCAACCCATTTATTAAATAGGTAGAAAATCTCAACCCTACCCAACCCAACTCATTTAATTAAATGGGTTGAGATTTCAACCAATTCCAGCCTACTACTTAAATAGGTCCAATCTGGGCTGACTTATTTACGAAAATCTCAACCCAACATGTTAAATAAATGGGTTCAACCTGGGTTGACCCATTTAATGTTAAATGAATAAAATAAAACAACAAGTCAACAACCACAAATACATTGGAGATGAGAACGAGATAAGAACGCCGGCGAGGAGACCGACGATATAACAACTGTTAGTCCCGGAAGGGAGATGGCTAAGCTAGTAAGAGTTTGTAGAAGGGGGGGGGGGGATGAATACAAACACACAGTTTTTGCTCTTTTTAAATTTTTTAATATAAATATTAAAAATTTACACACAGAAGTTTGTTGCGGAAAATAATAGACAACCTATTCTAACAAACTTAAATAACAGTAATTAACTTATACACACAGGAAGTTAAAATAAGACTGTTAGCGCACACAGCTTTGGCGAAATCAAACAAATACTTTCAGAGAAGTATTGTTGAAGACGTGAGATTTCTGGGAAGGACTTCATCTCCTTTTATAGTGCCCGTACAAGGATGCGAGTGGACGGTACATCGAGGATTGATTAGGCTGGAAGTTTATCGATGGACAAAGGAAGAGGCCACTCCCTTTGTACTAGATTAATGGATGAACCATTCTTTGTAGCACGTAATGTCAGATAACTTTATCTACTTTTCTTCATGCTCTGAGAAGTCCCATCAAACCTTTTAGCTAGAAGACAAACATCCCTTTTATAAGAATAAAAGAGAATGTCTAAATTTAAGGTTTGGTGCCCAAGTTCTTGCAGCTCACGTATCTTGCAATTGTTGTGAGTAAGAACTTTATCTCTTGAAATTGCTAAGTGATACATGAAGCCATGTATCATATCGGTGGATACTTTGTAAGGCTGGAAATGATAAGTGTACACTTTGCTTTTGCTTGATAAACTTCATCTTTCACTAAGTGTTGAAAGTGTACATCCTTGTGACTTGATATCACAGCCTTAGAAAATATACCTGCAATTTCGGTGACCAAGATTGTAATGTCGGTGACCATGACTTCAAACTTGATGTCTTCATCTTGTATTGATGTCATAGTACTTTGATAACTCTTAAGTGTACCATCGGTGACCCATGGTGACCCAACAATCTTGACTTTGGCAAAATGATCTGAATATTGAAGTTAGTTGGTACATCCAAAATTCAACTTTTTGATGTACAACCCTTGATTGATTGATTAGTCTTTGACTTTTCAATACTTGAAGTATATTTCAGACCTTCAAAAGACCCTGTAAAAATCAAACAAATAATAGAGAAGGTTCATCACCAAATCATCGGTGACCCAACAAGAACGCCGGCGAGAGAGAGAGAGAGAGTAGCGTTGGGCGTCGACGAGATGAGAACGCCGACAAGTGTAAGGGTGGCTAGAATTTTGATGAAGACGAGAGAGAACAGAGAATTAGGGTTTTCCTTTTTGGACTTTAGAGGCGTTCTAAACTTCTAATGAAACTAGGGTTTTTCCTTTTTTAGTTCAATTTAACATTAAAATTTATATTTTAAATTTATTAATTTGTTACTATTAAAAATGTTTAATAAAACAAAATATATTAATGTGTTAAAAACAAGTTATTAATAGGTTGAAAATAGGTTATTAACGGGTTGAAATCAGGTTGTAAATGGGTTGAAAATATGTCAGAAATTTCAACCCAACCTAACCCATTTATTAAATGGGTTAGAAGGGTTGAACCTGTTTAAGTTAAACGGGTTGAAAATCTCAACCCAACATGCTACTAATGGGTTGGATCCGGGTTGGGTCACTTTCTGCCACCCCAACCACAGATAGCCAAAATTCAATCCTGGGTCGGGACGGGCCCAAATTGGTCCTAGTCCTCCGGCGGTCCTGGGCCAGACCGGACCCATTTAGCCATCTCTAATCCTCACTGAAAAATAATATACATGTGACCCGATTTTGGGGAGTAGACCAGCCCAATTACGGTCCTTGTAATTTGTAAACGATGCTTGGCTGGCGGTTCTTGATCATGAGGCCCATTTATGCCTCTCTCCATTGGGCGTAGGCTTAAAAAGATAAAGAGTCGAGTACTCCCCTAAAATGAAATAATTATTGAAAGAGTTAAGGGTTGTTTGTCAAATGATTACTAGTAAATGTTTAACGACTAACTTACCTTACAGAGAAACATGGAAAGTATCAAGAATCTTACCCAGTAAGAACGATGGTAAGGACCGAGAGTCTTACAAGGTAACTGAGTGTGATGAATTTTACCCGATTAGCAGTTACTAGGTAAATTGTTGCATACGATGCCGTTTTGATGTATTAGAATTTTACCCGGTAATACAAGTGTGAGTGTTTAATCTTAGCGGCAAGCGCTTACCGAGTAAGTGTTTGGATACATAACCCCTAAATTACGTTTTTATTCCCTATAATTTATTAAAAATTATTTTGTTCGTCCTTTTGTTTTTTAAAATTATGGTTTTCGTCACTGTAGTTTGTAATTTGTTTCATTTACTAACAATCGTTACTTGAGGCCAGTTAAATTAAGATTATTTTGATTCTTTTTTGTCTTTTCGTGTTCTATGTATTAAATAGAGCGTAGAGTTGATTACTTTTTTCTTACCTATAGTTTGTTATCAATTGCGACTTTTTTCTACTTGTGTTTTGTCCTTGTGGTTTGTATTTTATTACTATTTTCATTCTGAGACTAACTCCTACCTTTAAGTATGAAGAACGAAACAACAATAAATTCTAAGGATGAAATAAACAAATTGTAAACCATAGAGACGAAAATCATAATTCCAAAAGTATATGAATGAAAATAACAATTTTCAACAGCCACATAGACAAAAAAAACATACCTATTTTCACCAAGCTTCATTCTAAATGAAAATACACACACTTGTTCTCGAATTCAGACAGAAAAGAAAGGAGAAGACAACCGGGGAAGAATATAACAGGGATTTCAAAATAAGAATTAAACTCTCATCATATTACCATTGACAGAACCCTAAAATCGAAAACCCTCTAGCTGGGTGGCGATTAAAACCCTTAAGAAGATAAGAAACAAACAGATCAATTATTTAAAAATCGAACACATGCATATTGTTTATGAATCGAACATATGCAAACTAGTTGAATCGATTAAAGAAAGACATGATGTTGTTTATGAATGGAACAAATGCATATTGTCTTAAAAATCGATTGATTATTTAAGAAAATTGATGGTTTAAACTTCAAAACCATATGAATAGATCATGAGAGAAAGGGCAATCTTGGGGGAAAATTAGGGAATGAAAGAGTCTTCTCTTACTTATCGGGTAAGAACTCCGGTTGTTACATTCATGTTTACAGAGTAAGATTCTCGATTCTTATCATGCTCATCAGATATCGTAAGTAACCTGATAAACACTTACCATGTAATTATTTAACAACTCCCATATATAAATTGTATTTGTTAAAAATGAATGCACCTTACCTCTATATATTTATAGTACTGTAAACGAACAGAACGTTCATTGAACCATTCGGCGGGAAGTTTGTTTATGTTCGTTTATTTAATAAACGAACGAACATGAACACATTTTTTTGTTCGTTTAGTTAAATGAACGAACATGAACAATGGTCTCGTTCGTTAGTTTACGTTCGTGAATGTTCGTTTACATTCGTTCGCTTATGTTCGTTTATACTCGTTCGTTTACGTTTGTTTATATATATAAATATATTTATATATTATGACATTAATATGTAAAATCAGTAATTAAATTAAATTTTTAGAATTTCTTTTTGTTGACTCCTAAGTTTACCCAGTTTTTTATTTTGTTATGTTACTTTTAGGAACAAAATAATAAGTAATGGTGGTTTTATTCTATATTTGTGTTTGTTCGTTTACGTTTTTTTTTTTTTGAACGGCATATAACACACACACACGCTCCAGCGGTATCGGGTCTCCATTACGGGCCAACCCACTAATTCGCTGCGACCCGGTCCAACCTATGGCTGAACCCGACCGGCAGGGAAGTGGATCCCATAGACTGGATCCTCCCGTACCGGCCCCGAACCTGGCCCCTAAGGCCCAGGCCCAAAGTCTGGATATCTCAGAAATGTCAACCGCAGGAATCGAACCCTGGTAGTGTGGCTTTCACCCCACACCCCCCAGGGATGTTACCTATCCAACTGAGCTAACACCCTTGGATGTTTGTTCGTTTACGTTATTTTATCTTCATTCACGTTCATTTATGTTTGTTCGTTTACGTTCGCTTAACAGCTTAACAAACGAAAATGAACAAACAAATTTTCTTAATGAACACAAAAATTTTCGTTCGTTTACTGTTCGTGTTTGTTCGTTTGTTCGGTTAAGTTAAACAAACGAACACGAACACAAAAAAATTCGTTCGCTTGTTCGGTTAAGTTAAATGAACGAATACGAACAAGCCTACGTTCGTGTTCGTTCGGTTCGTTTACAGCCCTATATATTTATATTATTCTTGTACTACATCCATCTCAAGACCTAGGGTTTGGAGATTTCATGGGTGTCCACGTCACGCACACTATACAAAAGACATTGAAACAACACACACACACATACACACCGCAAAGAAACATACCATATGATTCCTTATCCATTCATCAGTTTCTCATTGAGAACAACATGCATGCATGCCGGTGTATTTGGACGGCCGCCTTCCCGGACCCCGGTTCATGAAGTTGACGACGGAGTTGCATTCATGATGGAGATGGGTGGTGTTAGCCGGTGATTGGTGGTGGTGTGTGGGTTGTTTGGTGCCGTAGGGTCGTAGGGAAACGACGGCGAGAGAAGGGGGAGTGAGAAAGAGAACCTGCAAGGGATCAATTAAATTAATGAGAGATGAGAGACCCGATTAATTGTTATGTATATGAGTAAACTACGATTTTAGTCCCTATGGTTTAAGAACTGTTTTTTTTCATCTCTGTGGTTTGTATTTTATTTTGTTTTTCGTCCTTTCATTCTAACGGAGTTAAAAAAATATGTTTAGTACAATAATATATAATGCAATTAAATATACAAAGAGAAAGAGAGATGATAGTTCAAATGCGCTGGTTGTGAACGTGGGAATAAATTAGAGCATGACACGTGTCTGAGTGTAGTATTATTCAAACTAAATAATGAAGAAAATATTCAGACTGAATAATACTGAATATTCAGTCTAAATATGACACGCGTCGCGCTCTTATTTGTCCTCACGTTCACAACTAAATTTGAGTTCTCATTTGAATTCATCTCTCTCTCACTATATATATATATATATATATATATGGGAGAGATCATACAAGAACACTCCCTCTTTAAAGGAACAAATAACACTTTGTGGACCACATATGATGTGGGTCTCACACATTAAAAAATATATCTGATTCAATGAGGCCCACCATTGAATCAGATATGATTTTTTTAATGTGTGGGACTCACATCTTATGTGGTCCACAAGGTGTTCCTTTAAATTTACAAAGTTCTTATTTGAACCTCCATATATATATATATATATATATTATGTAATCAAGATTAATCATAATACAATACATAATTACCAAGTTTATCTCTTTATAATATATGATAGATGAAATTTTCTTTTCCAGCAAAGGTAGACTATTTAAGGGGTATAATTGATAGGAGTCAAATCAGATCAAAATTTAAATGACTTTTATGTAGCACATATTATATTATAATATAATATTATATCACATAATTGGTAAGTGTCATATATTATATTATACTATATTATATCAAAAAAAGTGAATTGTGGATTTGGTCCGATGGTTTGATAGTTTCTTTTACTAAAGTCATTATACTATGCTTATTGTGGATATGGTCTTTGTGGTATTCAATTTGTTTTGGCCATAGTCCTCTAACTAATGTCTCCGTTGACTCTGTTAAATCAAAGGTCATTTTTTGCATTTTACCTATTCTTTTGTCTTTTTCTTATAAAAAATAAAAACAATATTTTTATATGCGCGCGCACACACACATATATATAGGGGGGTTCATACGAGAACGGTACCAATTTACGAGAATACGAGGACAGTTCTCAGCCAATCATTTTGTACATGAAAAAAAATTTATGTACAAAAATCATATGTGATTTTGTACTAACATAAAAAATGACAAGGACGAATTTTCCCGTGGGCTAAGTCGCGGGAAATGTCGCGGCTAATCATATATGAATTTGTACGTGAAACATATATGATTTTGTACATAAATCATATGTGATTTTGTACATGAAAAATTTCATGTACAAAATGATTGGCTGAGGATTGTTCTCGCATTCTCGTAAATTGTTATCGTCATCGCATGAACCTCTCTCTCTCTCTTGATATATATTTATATATATAATGATATCAAAATAAATAAAATAAGATATTATTTTATCATTTGATTTGTTTAAATTAAAAAAATAAGTATATCAAATATGATATAATTTTATCATTTTAATATTTTTGTCTATTTCGGTATGAAAACTTGTTGAATTTATATGGGAATTTGTTTATTTTTAAGTTACAAAGATGAGAGTACATATGAATTTTTCATTTAGTGAAAATTTAAATAGTTGACTTTGAATTTTTGAATGAAGAATTATATGAAAATCGAAAACCTTATTTTAGTATGATAAAATTAGAGTTCATATCTTAATGGTTTTAAATGATTTTGGTGTTAAAATATCGATAATAAGCTTTTTTATTGCAATGAAAGAAAAAGAACAATAAAATTAAATAATGTTTAACATAATTATTTTTTTAATTTAAAGAAATCAATCATAAAACCATATTTTATTCATTCACTTTAAATAAAATAAGATATGGTTTATGATTTGATTTGTTTAATTTAAAATTTTAATTGAATAAAAACATTATAACTTATTTATATAATTAATTCTTTGAAAAAATTAATATAATTAAATCATATTTAATATAATTAATTTTTTTAAAACAACATAATTTAATGTATTTAAAAATTAAACAAATCAAATTTACAATAATGTCATATTTTATTTATTTTGATATCATTATATTTATATATATATATATGCATAAAAAAATTGTTCTTATATTTATATGAAAAAAGACAAAAAGATAGGTAGATGACAAAAATGACATTTGATTTAACAGAGTTAACGGAGCCATTAGTCAGATGGACCATGACCATAACAAATTGAATACCACAAGAATCATATCCACAATAAACATACTATAGGGACCATAGCCAAAAAACTATCAAACCATAGAGACCAAATCCACAATTCACTCTATAAAAGGTAACAAATTGGGTGTGAATAACATTTGTACAAAATCATATATGATTTTACATTAACTTTGTACAAAATCACATATGATTTTACATTAACATTTGTACAAAATTATATATGATACATAAATCATATGTGATTGTGTTGACATAATTGACATTGTATGTGTGAATATCATTTGTAAAAAAACATATATGATTTTACATTTACATTTGTACAAAATCATATATGATACTGAAATCATATGTGATTTTGTTGACATAAGTTGCATGTAATCATTTGTTGTTCTTATACAATTTGTGAAAGTAAACATTCATAATCATCAACACTTTTCATTTAAAAAACCTTACATTCAATTTTTAAAAATATTCTTAAAATTAAGAGTAAACTACGATTTTCGTCCTGTGGCTTGTAGTTTATAACGATTTTCGTCCCTGGTCTTTAAAAACTGTTATTTTCGTCCTCATGGTTTCCTTTTAGTTTCTTTTTTAGTCCCTATGGCTAACGGCGTTAGTAAAGTTCCATCAGGTTAGGGGTAAGTTTGTCTATTCGTATTTTAATTTATTTCTATTAAGAATTTAATGGTATATATATACACACACAAGGACAAAATACGTAACTACATGACTATATCCACATTAGAGATAAAACCCTAACCAAAACCCCTTCCTGCCTCCTCGTCACGACGTCACCTTCTTCACTCCATCTCCGGTGAAAATATTTTGGAAGATTGACGATCAGATCGCCCCCCTTGGTTTGCTGTATTAGTTCCTTTTCGGGTTTCACCACCACCTCCGGCCTGCCTACTCGTCACCTTCTTCCCTCCATCTCCGGTGAAAATCACCACCGCCTCCGACCTGCCTCCTAGTCGCCTTCTTCCCTCCATCTCCCGGTGAAAATCACCATCACCTCCGGCATGCCTCTTCGTCGCCTTATTCACCCCACCTCTGATGAAGATCACCACCACCTCCGGCTTTGCCTCCTAGTCGCCTTCTTCCCTCCATCTCCCGGTGAAAATCACCATTAACTCCCACATGCCTCCTCGTCGCCTTATTCACTCCACCTCCGATGAAGATCACCACCACCTCCGGCTCTGCCTCCTAATCGCCTTCTTCCCTCCATATCCGATCAAAATCACCACCACCTCTAGCTGCCTGCAGCCAATCTCTCTCTCTCTCTCTCTCTCTCTCTCTCTCTCGACTCGTCTTCTCCAAATTACAATACTATGATCTCGATTTTGTGTTTGATTTTTGTTATCGATTCAACTCTCGTGCTACTCTTCTCTTAGTTTTTACACTTCCAGGTTCTTTTTATAGAGTGAAAATCGAAATGTGAGAGTTCTGGGTTTTTTATTTAACAAGGACTGTGGTGATGGTAGATTTTGGCACCGATGATGGTAGGATTGTCTTTTCATATCGTTCCTTACACATATTTTGCCACCGGTGATGGTAGGACAAGGTTCATTATTGATTACAGTGGTGTAACAAGGTCAAGAGAAGGAATTGGGGCAAGTAGAACAATGAGATTTCCTGAAAATCCTGGGTTTTTGTTATAAATTGTAAGATTTTTCTCTAAATGTTTTCAATTGTTCTTTTCAGAAATTAAAGTGTCCAAATTTCTAAATCAAATGTTTCTTAACTTTTTTTTATTGAATGTTCTTAATTTGTGGGTTTTTTGTTTTCTTGAACAGATTAAAGTGATTTTTTTTACTCATCTCGGATCCTTCAAAATTTGTGGTTTTTTTGATTTTTTGTCACTATATGATCTATTAAAGTGAAAAGGATTCACTTACTGATCTTAGATTCATGGTTGTAACAGGGGACAACTTTAGTTCTAAACTTTTAATGGAATAGATGATGTGGATTTTTCTTATTGTTAAATGAGTTCTAAAATTTTAGTTAGAAAATAAGATGAAATGGTAAAAAGACATAAATGCCCATTACTTAACTGACTCTTTTTAACAGAGTTGGCTCCGGGGACGAAAATCTTTATAAACTACAAACCACAGGGACGAAAATCGTAGTTTACTCTAAAATTAATAAACTTTTTCAATTTTTAAAGTTTTAAAAATAATAAACTTTTTTTAAATTTTATAATTCAATTTTTAAAAATAATAAACTTTCAATTTTCTAAAATCATCAAAAGTGATTTGAAATAAGACAGACATCATGAGTAGTTAAAGTGGTTATGAACAGTACAATTGAATAGTTAAAGTGATTTGAAATACCATTTGGCAATAATGCCCCATTAAAATAAACAATATGGTATTTTTATAATATTTAATTTTCTTAAAGTAAAAATTTGATTATTCAGTTTGAATATGACATGTGTCGGGCTCTTATTTGTTCTTACGTTTACAACCAAATTTGAGTTCTCATTTGAACTCGCCCCTATATATATATATATATACATCTAGAGAAGGTTCAAATGAGAACTTTGCATTTTTAAAGAAACCAAGGGACACTTGTGGATCACATATGATGTGAGTCCCACATAATATTAAATCATTTATGATTTAATATGATTTAATATTATGTGGGACCCACATCATATTTATATGTGGTCCACAATTAGTTCCTTTAAGGAGGGGTGGTTCTAATTTGATCCCTCCCGTATCTCTCTCTCTCTCTCTCTCTATATATATATATATATATAAAAGATGAGGTTCAAGGGATAACGCCAAAAAAAATGTGAAAACTGAAGAACACCCTAGGAGCCCTCCATCCGGACAGTATGCTCTAATGTATAGAAACGTTTTTTTGTTCATATGCACCAATGTTCTATCATTATATATGCATTAACGGATATTCACAAATGTATGTTACAAATTACTGGTATGGATTAGTGCAGACCGTCTAGATGGAAGGTTCCCAGGGTGTTCTTTAGTTTTTTTTGTCGTTTTATCTTGAACATGACCTTATATATATATATATATATATATATATATATATATATAGAGAGAGAGAGAGAGAGAGGGAGGTTCAAATGACAATTTTGTAAATTTAAAAGAACAAAGGAACATTTACAACCAGTTTGAATATGACATTTGTCACGCTCTTATTTGTTCTTACGTTTACAACCAAATTTGAGTTCTCATTTGAAGTCTCCCCTATATATATATATATATATCTATCTAAAGGAAGGTTCAAATGAGAACTTTGCATTTTTAAAGAAACCGAGGGACACTTGTAGATCACATATGATGTGGGTCCCACGTAATATTAAATTATAAATGATTTAATATTATGTGGGACCCACATCATATGTGGTCCACAATTAGTTCCTTTGTTCCTTTAAGGAAGGGTGGTTCTAATTTGATCCCTCCCATATATATATATATATATATATATATATATATATATATATATAAAAGATGAGGTTCAAGGGAAGACGTCAAAAAAAAAGTGAAAACTGAAGAACATCCTAGGAGCCCTCCATCCGGACAGTATGCTCTAATGTATAGAAACGTTTTTTTGTTCATATGCACCAATGCTTCTATCATTATATATGCATTAATGAATATTCACAAATGTATGTTACAAATTACCGGTATGGATTAGTACATACCGTCTAGATGGAAGGTTCCCAGGGTGTTCTTTAGTTTTTTTTGTCGTTTTATCTTGAACATGACCTTATATATATATATATAGAGAGAGAGAGAGGGAGGTTGAAATGACAATTTTGTAAATTTAAAAGAACAAAGGAACACTTTGTGGATCACATATGATGTGGGTCTCATACATTAAAAAATCATATCTGATTCAATGGTGGGCCCCATTGCATCATATATGATTTTTTAATGTGTGAGACCCACATCATATGTGTTCCACAAAGTGTTCTTTTGTTTCTTTAAATAGAGGGTGTTCTTGTACGATATCTTATATATATATATATATATATATATATATATATATATATATATATAGTGAATGACATTTTTGGTCCTTGTCAAGAAAAAGGACGAAGATTGAAAAAAAAACAGAAAAATGGACATAATTGTCCCCTCTCTCTTATAGATTTTTTTAACAAAGTTAATGATTATGGACTATTTTCAAAGCAAAATAAAAACCACAATAAACGATTTATAGACCTATCAAAGTTCAAGTCTTACTTTCAAAGATTTCACTAAACCTCGGGGACCAAAATTAGAGTTTACTCTTCTAAAAATTCTTATTCATAATCACTTAGGACCGTTTGCCAAAACTTACCAAGGTAAGTGCTTACCGGCAATTTCAACACTGTCATTTACTTACCTAGTAAGATTTTAGTTCACTAACGACATCGTATGCAACAATTTACCCGGTAAGCGCTTACCGTGGTAATAGTCGTCGCCATCACTTACCGGGGTAAGATTCTTGGTCCTTTATTTCCTTGTCTTCGCCCTTTTACCGGGTAAGATTTTTAGTACTTGTCATATTCCTCCCGTAAGGTAATATGACTTGATAAGCGCTTACCCGGGTAAGCATTGCCCATAATCTTTTATGGTTAAAAGGTTAGCACGACTATCATGACAAATGCCCATTTGATCCATACTTTTTTTTTAAGGTTTTGTAACCAAAGGTTTAATTTTGCCCTAAAAATATCCTTTTAATTCATTTGTTCTTTTGTAGCATGTATAACGGGGCCCGGTATATTAAACCAATGAACCACAACCATACATGGGAGTATCACAACGTGGCATCAAAATGGAATAAAATCATCCATGACAATGTGATTCCATCTAAAATCTTGGTGGAAATGCTTAAAACACTAAAATCTTCATATTAGAATTAGAGAGAGTATGGTTTTGAAAATTATTGACAGTAGAACAAAAATAAGGATACAGTTCAAGCTCTTGAGGCAAACTCATCTGCTTCATCTTTGTCTTTGTAGTTCCCTTCTTGTACCTTACCACCAAAAGAGTTTCCACCAGCAGAGCTAGAGTTCTCAAGTTCTCCGCCAAAATAGCCACCCGTAGCATTACCACCACTTCCATAACTATTTCCACCATAACCACCATTGTTAAAGCTATCACCACCACCAGAGTTCTGACTTTCACTGCCAAAACCACCCCCGCCTCCATTATAACCACCACCTCCATTATAACCACCACTGCTGCCATAGCCTTCACCCCGGCCTCCGCTATAACCACCGCCATAGCTTCCACTATAACCAGCACCTCCAAAACCACCACCACTGCCGCCGCCGCCAAAGCCACCCCCTTGTGGCCTATCGTTAGCATAATCCACTCTAACCACTCGACCATGCAACTCCTGGAAGAATTGCATAAAGAAATCAGTGACTGGAAGGTATTTCAACCAGAACTAAATAAACCCAGAACAGAAAACATTTTTTCTTTTTGAAGTCTATAATATTTATACACGGCAAATGCAACAAATAAACACACACATACACTCCTCACCTTTGGTGAGGTTTGAACCCCTGACCTCCTAGGAGGGCAAGGGCTACGATACCGCTCAGCCAAAGGCCCTTTGGTCAGAAAACATATTTTCTATGTGATAGAAAATGTTAGGTGATAGCATATATTACCCTCAAAAGTTACCAATAGAAAACGACAATGATAGGGCTCATAAAGAGCAAAGTGTAATTAATTGAGTGTATGTGCTGTATCAATTGGTCATATGATGAGCAGCTGAGATTAGACATGGCGAGAATAGGCAATTAACAAAGACATGGCCTATAATAGTAGTTAGACTACAAGTATGTAGTTTCCACACCTCGGGTATGTCTTGCCTGTACTTGTTTAGTTGTTTCTATTTATATTGAATTATCGATGATTCTTCATATATGGTTTCTCAAAATTTAGCATATTTATTTTTCTATCTTTCTATTTGTATTGCTACTGTTTACTAATCTATCTTTCCAAATTTTAGCTTATGCGGCTGTTTAGGTCAAGACCCTCGGCTAGTTAAAAGTGTGCAAAAAAGATATACGTATAAACTAAAATTTGAAAAGATAGATTAGTAAACACAAGTAACAATCAAATGAGTGCATTTTTGAAACTTGTAAAAATGAATCACAGCTCAAAGCCTCTAACAAGTTATGTCATGTTTGGTTGACCCATGGGTCAAATAAGGAACACAAGAACTGTTTGACAGGTCCTGAACTGGTTGACCCATGGGTCAAATATATGAAACCCCTTTATATTACCCTCCAAAATACCCCTTAAGGAGATGGAAGGGTCCAACATATATTGAAGAAAGACGGTCCATAAACATCATTCAGCTGATAAGGAGAAAGAAAGATGGATACCCTTTGATCCAAAGCCTGAATTGCAGCAGAAGCGGCCTCTGTGTCGGAAAAGGTAATAAAGCCAAAACCTCTAGACCGACCAGTTTCACGATCCACGATAACTCTAGCTGCAAACAGCAAGAAGTTTAAGCACTTGACGAAACAAATTGTGGTGCCAACTTTCAATAGGCCATTATCTACCTTTAATTTCTTCCAATAATGGTCGCATTGTTAGTAACATAAGTTTACAATTTCTATGCAATTTCAGTTGGTTCGCTTTCTCATAATCAAGAATTTTTTTTTGTTTGGAAAGGGTATTCTAGGCATTTGCCTAGACTAATCCCTGGCAATCTTAATACTGCTAAAACATGCAGCCCTGAGATAATTTCCCAGTGGCCACAAGTTGTTTGCGCCTGGATTCGAACCTGGGGTAGATGGGTTATCTAGCCTCATCCCCCACAAGTCTTAACCAGTAAACCACAAGCCTGCCTTGTGGTTTCTTAATCAAGTTCATGGACAAGGAAACCCAACAACATTACATGCAGCAAGATCAACTACCTCAATTCAGCTAAATTATCACTTGCTCAAAACCCTGCCTTCAATTTATTTATTAAAAAAGTTGCTACTCTAGATTCTTGGCAGATAGACCCACAGGGTGTATTTGTTAGCATAATCAGTCATACAATATAACTTTTAACTTATTTCAAACCATAAATGATAAAACATAATTGCTAATAAATAGGAACAATTTTCATGTGTAACATGCAAATTCAACATGTCTATCGATTTACCATAAATTAACATCCATACCTTCTTGAACGTCCCCATATGCACTAAAAGCTTCTCTCAGGCTCATTTCATCGGTGGCATATGCCAAGCCTGCAACGATAAAGTTAAAAACTATCACTCTGAAGATTGACATCACAGAAACCCAACTAGCATTTCGCTTATTATTTTAAAATTACCTCCCACGAATAATTTTGAAGATGACATGCATCGTATCATTTGAAAGATAGATGGTTGAGCAGCCATCATTTCATGATTGATGTGTTTACTTACAGTCTGCCTTAGTATGTTAGCCGCTTTATTGAAGAAAGCCATGGTTTGTAACCTAAAATCAGCAAAAAAGAGAGGTTTCATTACACAATATAACCAAATGAGCATCAAAAGGACTACAACTCAACATAATAGGCCCTGAATCTAGCCTGCCAGAGTGCCAGTTGATATTACAGAACAATTGAACAAACACAAACATCCATCCTTCATAAAATGAAGATTAGGAAAATTCTGGGTTTAATTTCCAAAATTAGAATCCCAAAAGTACCATCAATATCAACAGGTTCACATAATTAAAAATCATACAGTAATTACTAATTCAAAAACACACCCACTCTAAAATCAGTTAAACCACAGGAAAATAGTTAATTAAAAGTTCTAGATAAGATCTTCTTTCATAGGTGTAAGTGAAAGCATGATATCCATTCGTCGGTAGACAAATATCTCATTCAATTCACTCCTTTTCGTTGTTCGTTATTTCATCTTCCTAAGAAATCACTTCTATTTTCAATGTCAAATCCATCATACTCGCAAATGACTACGGGAAAGAACGAAACAGACAAGAAATTAGAACAAAGTTGTAGCACCTTGAAAATCAAGATCATTAACAACAGTGTCTCAATATCAAACAATAATTCATCAACAAATAAACAATAAAATCCTCAATCGCATAGCAACGATGAGCATGTACATATGCAATAAGCAAATCAACATCATCAAGTTTAAATCACACACAAAACATACCTTTGATTCGTTAATTTTTCAGTCTGTTTTGATGATTTTAGAACCCTAAATCAGGGTTTATGAGAATTTACAAAAGGTGTTTTTTCATATACGAAGGTCACACGCCGTTGGATAGGATATGGGAGAGTATAGGCCGTTGGATGAGGTGTTCGAACGTTGAATGGTTAGACCCCAAAAATTTGATTAGCTCGGTGAAATTTAAAAGATAAAAATTATTTAATTTTAAGGGAAAATTTCATCAATATCCTTTAAAACTTTATATATTATTTATATATCCTTTTAAATCTTGTAATTTATATATACCTCAATCTTCCTAATTTAATTATCATTAAAATATTTAAAAAAAAATATTATCTCTAAATTGAATTTATTTTTTAAATAAATTAACTACTTCTTCTGAAATGGAAAGAGTGCATTATTTTCCATGGCTTTTTAGCGGGGGACCCTAATAAAGTGGCTAATGGTGAGGTGGAAAATGGATCAACTGCTTTGAGGAGATTCTTTTCTTTCAAGATTCCGAGAAATAGGGATAACAAGATTAAAGGTTTTAAAGAAGGGACGAACAGAATAATCACAGACGAAGATGGATCGATTGGAGAAGATGGATGATTTAGGGTGAACAGAGTAATTGGCGATTTTGGGAACAGTAATAATCGCACACGATTTTGGGGATGAACTTAAAAAGGGTAATAAATTCATAAAGATAGTTAAGTAATTTAGAAAATAAATTCAATTTAGATATAATGATTTGTATTTTTTAAATGTTTTAATAATAATTAAATTAGAGAATATGACATGCATGTGCGTTCTAGAGGTTTAGATATATATAAGTAGTTACAAACTTTACAATGATATATATATATATATATGTAATATATGAAGTTTTAAATGATATAGATGAAATTTTCCCTAATTTTAATTATTAAGTGTGTTCGGAGAAAGGTAGTGGAAATTAGTATAGCTATAAATTTTGTACATTTTGTATAATAATTTGTACTTTTTAATTTTTAACAATAATCGTTTAACATGTTTTATGATATTATATTAATAAAAATTGTATTTACAATTTCTTATAATCAGCTCGACATGATCGATTTTAAACTTTTTAGCACTAGTTGATTAATTGTGTACGCATACGATATAACAACCAACGAGATATAAGATTTTATTACAAATCGAGAATTAAAAATTGATGCAATTTTCTTATAAAAAAATACAACAAATCTTACATTTGAATAAGTGGTGGTTAAACTAATTTGAAGACCCTAAAACAACTTAGAAAAACTTATGGGTTGGCGTCAAATTAAATTTTATAATTTTTTGTGTAGTTTGTTTATTTCTAATTTTTTTAATAAAAAACATAATAATGGAATATTGTATTAACAGGGTTTACTGATTCTTCGGTTTTTTAATATGTTGATGAGTCGATTATTAGTTCGATTTATGGAGTAAGTGTTAAGTAAGTGGACGGATGCATAAATACTTATAAACTTGAAAGCTACGGGTATTTATTTTAAATACTTTAAAAAAAATCTAGATACAATTTTGACGAAAAAAAAACACAATTTTCATCAAATATCACATGTGATGTCAGTTATCAATTCATTATCTATTTCACCGTTTTTTCTCTATTTTTTTATATCTATATTTTGAAACACATGTGATTAAATTCATTTACCATATAATCTATTATGTATCACATATGATCTACCATGTCATTCTTTTGTAGATATTACATATGATAACATATGTATGAATATAAATGGTGTATCATCACACGTGATGATATTTATATCACAAAAAATCTATAAATGTAAATATATACATAATAATATGTGATAATGGTAAATATTTTTGTTAAATATTTGATATGTAATAAATCTTATGTTAAACGAAGTTAATCACGCGTGATTCAACACGATTATTCAAAAAATAGAGAAAAATGTGATGAAAATGATGATGATTTTATTATTGATATTACATGTGAAAACTATGAAAAATTTCCCTATAAAAAATGTATGTAAACTTTTTTGTATAAAACTTGATACATAAACTATGAACTAATGAAAATTAATAAATAATTAAATTTAGAAAAAAAGATAGTTACATTTTCAAGAATTTACCCAATTTAAAACGGTAATCATCATAATTTATAAAACTACTTTTTGTTTTTTATTCATGATATTTTTAATTAATGGATTGTATGACCTATTTTATTTCTTATATTCTTGTAGATTGATCAACTTCTTTTTTAAACCTGCCTCTTATAACATGTATTTAATTACTCCATCACTGCAACATTGAATATCTATTAATTATTGAAAACTAAAATGGAATAACTTTTCAAAAATAGCTTCTAACATAAAATCATTATTTGCTTTTTATATTATAATAACAATACGCATTGAACTTCTAAAAACCCACTAACGACTGTGCATAAATCCTCAATCTCCCACTTAGATTGAGCAATGGACCCGACAAGTTGATATGACATGGGACTTCTAATGGTGCTTATTTGGTCAAAAGTGGGTATCAGTTTGGCGTCGGAAAGACTTGCACCTAAAACCCATATGTTCGTGGAAGGAAACTGGTTCAAAATGTGGAATACCAACATCTCTTACAAGGTTCGAAACTTTGCCTGGAGAACGGGTAGAGATATCCTCCCACACCGTGTGAACCTCCAAAAGTGCGATGTAAATGCCCCTTGTGTACGTGTTCTTTGTGGCAGTAACCCAAAGAATAATTAGCAATTATTCATTGATTGCCCCGTCACCAAAGAGGCTTGGATATAGGCCGACCTTTGGAACCTTATCGACACGAAGGCGACCCAATCCGACGATTTCCTTACTTGCCTTTTGTCACCATCATTGACGACTGCTCCACTCTAGACGTAAACAAGTTTTTGATGATACTTTGGAGCATTTGGGTCCATAGGAACGACGCCTTGTGAGACAACACCTTAAAACCGACGACACATGTTAAGCGAAGAGCTATGGAGGTTTGGAATGATTGGCAACTGGCGACAGAACTCCGCATGCAACATGAGCACGAGCCAAGAGATGACCAATGTCCGTTGTGGCACAAAGCCAAACGCTTCATTACATGCAACACCGATGTTGTTGTGCTTCGTGATTGACTACATTCGGGTTTGGCACTATTCCCAGGGACGATCGAGGGGGGGGGGGCGCGTTCTACGTTGCCCATACAATAACTAGATATAGTACCCTGCTGGTGAAGGAATGTGAGGTGTTGGCTCTTGCCGATGCTATGTTTTGGATTGTCGAGTTAGGATTGCAACAAGTATTTGAAACAGACGTGAAACATGTGGTCAATGCCCTTTACTCCACCCATGACCGTCAGAATTCGATGATATTATCTCCCGTTGCCGGGCGTTCCGTAATAATTCTTACTCCCGGTTGAGTTTATTACGAGGCATGCAAACGAGGTTGTTCATATATTGCAAAGAGACCCCGATTCATACCCTGTCCAACTACGTTTTTCGATCTTTCGGTTTTCTTAGATGACTCAATTAACCCTATGTACTGTTGATAATTAATACAAGCTTTGCTTCTTCAAAAAAAAAATAACAATGTGCATAAACCAACTTTTTTTTAATTTCGGTTTTTGTACATATGTTAATAATAACATTTTAGAAAGAAAAAAATTAACAAATTACAGTTAAAGTTATAAATTTTAAATAATTATTGTTTACAAAAAACTAACTTAACTTATCGAAACAAATATAATGCACGAGATAAAAATAAAATAAATAAATATCATTAATATTTAATCAAATAAAGGATGATGTCAACTATTCATCAAAATATTTGCTACAATACGTAATTTTATAGGTTTTTTCATCCTTAAAGATCGAACAACAAAACTTTAGATAAACTCGTAAAAAAAAAAAAAAATTAAGTAATTTGTAGTAGGAAGGTGGTTAGTAATTATTAGTAAATAGAGAGATGTTCAAATGTAATCATCTTTCTTTAAAATAGATAAAAATGAAAAAAAATTTAAAGTTTTAAGCATCTTTAATAGATTATCTACAATTTATCTAACATAGATAGTCAAAAAATCATTATACTATTAAAATATTTTATAATTATTATCTCAATACATTAATAAAAATTTAATATAAAATAATAATAACTCAATGTCACTGATAAAAAATGAATAAAAAATCATTTTTGTCTCCTCATATCAAATTTTAGAAAATTTATCTAAACTTTGAGCCTTGTATTTTTTTTTGTTGTTAAAAGAACAATATTGAGAACTTATTAAAACAAAATGGAAAGCAAAATTCAATTTTCGTTATTTAATTTTTTTTATGTTCATGATGTTTTTAGAAAAATTTATAAACTTGATGCAAGGAAAAAGAATTGACGTTTTTAATTCATTGTCAATGTTCATCCTCAAGAATACGATTAAATCAATATTATTTTACATAAGTTTTTTTAAAAGTATATCAAAATTAAAATTATAAGCTATTTTAATTAACGATTTTGTTTACATTTTAACAGTTTTATTAAGAAAACAGTGTTAAAAGATGAATTATGTTTGACAAAAAATAAGTCTGTTTCTTAATGGTTTTAAAACTCTTTGAATCGTTTTGTATCATGGACATCTCCTAACCATTAAGAGCTCTAACTACATTCTGAACAATTACTAAGCGATTATATTTTATTTTGCATTATATCATAAAAGACTCTTAATCATTTTGCACCAAAACATTCAGTAATTGTTAACCAAAACATTTAGTAATTGTTAAATGACCCCTAAGATAAAAAGAAAGAAAATTATTGTTTTAACCATTTCAGAAAATTATATACCTAAAATATCCAAAATCTATCCCAACTTACTAGAATAACCAAAATTTTGAATAAAACATTTCATATCATACGAAATAACTTTTCCATTTCGTATGGAATCTCACACACACACACACACCATTTCGTATGGATACGAAATGGCTTTATACACACACACACACCATTTCGTATGGAATCTCACACACACACACACACCATTTCGTATGGATACGAAATGGCTTTATACACACACACACACCATTTCATATGATATGAAATGCCTTTATACACACACACACACACACCATTTCGTATGATATGAAATGCATTTATACACACACACACACCATTTCGTATGATATGAAATGCCTTTATACACACACATGCCATTTCATATGATATAAATGCCTTTATACATACACACACATGCCATTTCATATGGATATGAAATGCCTTTATACACACATGCCATTTCATATGGGTATGAAATGCCTTTATATACACACACACACACACACACACCATTTCGTATGATATGAAATGCCTTTATACACACACACACACACCATTTCATATGATACAAAATATATGCATTTCATATGATATGAAATGCATCACACACACATGCCATACCATTTCGTAAATCCAAAACGTTCAAATAAATTTACTAGTTTTTTTAACAAGGTTTAGTATTTTCCCCTATATTAATTTGTAACCACATATTTTCCCTACATTTCCCTACTAATGGATGGTTCCATGCATTTCTAAAAGTTAAAAGCATTTGGTATGGTATGTGTGTGTGCATGGATTTGTATCATATGAAATGGTGTGTGTGTGCATGCATTTCGTATGGTGTGTGGGTGGGGGGAATCATACGAAATGGTGTGTGTGGTTCCATGGTCATGATACGAAATGTATGGTATGTGTGTGTGCATATATTTCGTATCATATGAAATGGTGTGTGTGTGTGTATAAAGGCATTTTATATCATACGAAATGGTGTGTGTGTGTATATAAAGGCATTTCATATCCATATGAAATGGCATGTGTGTGTGTATAAAGGCATTTCATATCATATGAAATGGCATGTGTGTGTGTATAAATGCATTTCATATCATACGAAATGGTGTGTGTGTGTATAAAGGCATTTCATATCCATATGAAATGGCATGTGTGTGTGTATAAAGGCATTTCATATCATACGAAATGGCATGTGTGTGTGTATAAAGGCATTTCATATCATACGAAATGGTGTGTGTGTGTGTGTATAAAGGCATTTCGTATCCATATGAAATGGCATGTGTGTGTTTATAAAGGCATTTCATATCATATGAAATGGCATGTGTGTGTGTATAAAGGCATTTCATATCATACGAAATAGTGTGTGTGTGTGTATAAAGGCATTTCATATCATATGAAATGGTGTGTGTGTGTGTAGAAAGCCATTTCGTATCCATACGAAATGGTGTGTGTGTGTGTGAGATTCCATACGAAATGGAAAAGTTATTTCGTATGATATGAAATGCTTTATTCAAAATTTTGGTTATTTTGGTAAGTTGGGAGAGATTTTGGATATTTTGGGTATATAATTTTCTGAAATGGTTAAAACAGTAATTTTTCCTAAAAAGAATCATTTGGAGTTGAATTACTTTTCTTTTAATAGTTTTAACTTTTGCCTTATATTTTAAATAAATAGTGAATTGTGGATTTGGTCTCTATGGTTTGATGGTTTTTTTGGCTACAGTCACTGTACTATATTTACTGTGGATATGGTCATTGTGGTATTCAATTTACTTTGGTCATGGTTCTCTAACTAGCGGTTTACTAACTCTGTTAAATGAAGGGGTCATTTTTGTCATCTACTTATTCTTTTGTCTTTTTCATATAAATATAAAAACAATATATATATATATATATAATATTAAAATAAATAAATTATGATTTTATTGTAGATATGATTTGTTTGATTAAAAAAGAAACTTAACTATATTAAATAGATTAAATTATTTTAAAAATTAACTATATTAAATTGGATTTAATTATATTAATTTGTTAAAAGAATTAATTATATAAATAGATTTTGATGCAATTAATATTTAAAATTAAACAAATCAAATCATAAAAAAGTATTTTATTTTATTTAGAGCGAATTAATAACATATGATTTTATGACTGATTTATTTAAATTAAAAAATTTATGTTAAACACGAATTAATTTTATTGTTATTTTTTATCATTGCAATAAACAAGTTTACTATCGATATTTTAACACAAAAAATTATTTTAAACCACTAAAATATAAACTCCAATTTTATCATACTAAAATAAGGTTTTGATTTTCATGTAATTTTTATTCAAAAATTCAACGTCAACTATTTAAAATTTTCACCAATGAAATTTTTTATTTACTTTCATCTTTCTAACTTAAAATTAAACAAATTTCTTAAAAAATTCAACAAGTTTTCATAGCGAAATAAACAAAAACATTAAAATGATAAAATTATATCTACTGGGCTTTAGGGGCAAGGCCTCTTTCAATAGAGTTAAGTGGCTCTTCAACCACGTCAGATGCGGGAGCGCTCCGTCTGAGGTTGAGTAATTTGTCTATCTCAACTAGTGAAAGAAGTTACTTGCCTACTCAACTAGGTGAGTGAATTGATCTGAGCCAAGTAGTTCGGCTAAGTCGGAAAGAAAGAGTTAGATCCTTGTATTCAATTTTTTAATTTAAACAAATTAAATGATAAAACAATATCTTATTTTAGTTATTTTTATATCATTATATATAGAATAAATGTGATATCGTGTTTATTTTGATATCATTATTATATTAAATATGATATAATTTTATCATTTTAATATTTTTGTTTATTTCGGTATGAAAACTTGTTGAATTTATGTACGAATTTGTTTAATTTTAAGTTAGAAACATGAAAATAAAAATAAATTTTTCATTGGTGAAAATTTAAATAGTTGACGTTGAATTTTTGAATAAAAAATTACATGAAAATCAAAAACCTTACTTTAGTATGATAAAATTGAAGTTTGTATTTTAGTGCTTTTAAATAATTTTTGATATTAAAATATCGATAATAAACTTGTTTATTGCAATGATTAAAAAAACAATAAAATTGAATCGTGTGTAACATAAGTTTTTTAAAATAAAATATGATTTTATGATTTGATTTGTTTAATTTAAATATTAATTGCACCAAAACCTATTTATATAATTAATTATTTAAACAAATTAATATAATTAAATCCAATTTAATATAGCTAATTTTTAAAACAATATAATTTAATTTATTTAATATGGTTAAGTTTTTTTAATTAAATAAAGAATATCTACACCAGTATCATAATTTATTTATTTTGATATTACATATATATATATATATGTATAAAAATATTGTTTTTATATTTATATTAAAAAGACAAAAGAATAAGTATATGTCAAAAATGACCCTTCATTTAACAAAGTTAGTAAGCCGTTAGTTAGAGGGACTATGACCAAAGTAAATTGAATACCACAAGGACCATATCCATAATAAACATAGTATAGTGACCATAGCCCAAAAATTTATCAAACCATAGGGACCAAATTCACAGTTCACTCTTAAAGAAATTTAGAAAAATATGTTAAAGTTAAGTTTTTATTTCTTAATTTCATATTTTAAAATAAATTTAAATATCATCATCATCAGCCATAGTACCAAGACAAATATTGTGAATTGGAAATCGATAGTCTAAAACACGACGGTCAAGCTATAGTTATTGAAAATCACAATCGGATTTCAAAACTGTGACTTTAAAAACTTAATGGACTAAATATTACAACTCAAATAAAGTTGAAGGATCATTTGTAAAAAATAACCAAAAAAATTCAAAATCCGTAAACATCATTAGCATTCCATATATGGCGCCAAAATTTTCTTAATAAAAACCCGGGAAACCATCACGTTGGGCATCACGATTTCAATATCTTGGCGCTAAAATTACTTATACAAAAACCCCCTTTCCCCCTCTTTCTCTTTTACCATTTCTCTCGATTCACAGTAGATCTATCTAGAGAGAAAGAGAAAGAGAAAGAGAAAGAGAAAGCGAAAGAGAAAGAGGTAGGGTGATTTAGGGATCTTGAGTTTTGTTGATTTGATTTCCATTTGTTGGTTGTTTAATCCTTCAGAGCAAGAAGAGATGGCAAAATCGGTGAGCCCAGATGCGATATCGGTGATACTGTCGAATCCTACTCCTGATTCGTCGGCTGTTCATCCAGAAATCGTTGTTCAAGTACTCGATATCAAGTCTGCTGGCAACAGATACACGTAAGTTTCTACTGTTTTTTAATTGATGGTTTATGTTTTTTTTGTTGATTTCTGTATGTTTTCTTAAGTATATCGTGTTTGTATCAACGTTCAATGATATAGTCCTTAAGTATACGTAAGATATACGGCAGAGGGATGAAGTTAAAAATGAATCTGCTAAGCTGAAATAGGGTTTGTCTTCTCTTATGTTAATCTTAATGTTAAACAAAAGTTTTTTAATCGTTCGTGTCTAGATCTCAATTATTTATGTCACAGATTTTAGTTTTTATCCTTTAAATTTTGAACCCTCAAGAGGGTCGATTGATTTTCAGAAATACAACTTTTTGGAGATTTAATGATTTATGCTCTAAATATAAATACAAATCTCAGTTAATGTACGATATAACTTATAAAATGGGTGATTTAGATCCCTTAATCCCCTACCATATGCTTATTAAGCCAAAAAGTTTTTATTTTTTGTTATGTCGTGCTGATTTTGAGAGCTGTTGCGATTTTGTGTCCATACATTACATGATTCATTGGAAAACTTCATAGTTTAACCTAATCTAGTGTGGTTCATAACAATCACTAGGTTACTCGGATGATTTAAACTTACAATCACGGCAACCATACATTTTAGGTCAAATTCCATTAGGTCAAAGTACTTGGTTTATAGATCTATAAGGATTATCATATGACTTGGATTTGTTATCTTATCATTTGGTGTTAATTGGTTCATTAAATCTCAATTGTTCTTGTTTACAGGTTTACTGTCAGTGATGGCAAGATGAAGTTGAAGGCAATTTTGCAGTCTAGTTTATCATCTGAAGTGATCAATGGAAACATTCAAAATTTGGGCCTTATTCGTGTCATTGATTATACTCTCAATGACATTCCAAACAAGAATGAAAAGTAAGAATTTTATCATAATATGATTTTGCAATAAAGTCATTTTTGATATTTAATTTTGGCAATTCATAGGGTTTTATTAACCCCTTTTGGCGTTGTTTCTTTTAGGTACCTTATTGTGACCAAATGTGAAGCTGTGTCTCCTCCTTTGGAGGCAGAATATAAGGTGGAGGTGAAGACTGAAGAAGCTGGCATAATGTTGAAGCCAAAGCAAGAAGTTATCACTAAATCAGCAGCTCAAATTATCCATGAACAGAATGGAAAGTAAGTATCTTTGTTTGCCATTAATTTAGCATACTTTTCATACTGTTTTTGTTTTGAATTTGATCATTTGATAGGAATGATTGGTAAAAATTTATAATTTTTATGTTTTCTAAAGTGGGCATGTTAAAAATTTGTTAAGGATTCAGATGTAGTTTTGGTTTGTTTTACTAATTAAGGTTGTCCATTTTTTACTTTAGTATGGCACCTTCTGCACGGATGTCAATGACAAGAAGGGTTCACCCACTGGCTTCCTTAAACCCTTATCAAGGAAACTGGACGATTAAGGTTCGATTGACATCTAAAGGAAACATGCGCACCTACAAGAATGCAAGAGGGGAAGGGTGTGTTTTCAATGTGGAGTTAACTGATGAAGATGTAAGTGTATATTGTTCTAATAATGATTCTTTTAAGTTCTAAATTGATTTATTTTATGTTGAAATGTAATTTGAAACCTTCCTTTATTAATTTTTTCTCAGGGTACTCAAATCCAAGCAACCATGTTTAATGAGGCTGCAAAGAAGTTCTTTGATGTTTTCCAAATGGGAAAAGTCTATTACATATCCAAAGGAACTTTAAAGGTGGCTAACAAACAATTCAAGACTGTACAGAATGATTATGAAATGACTCTAAATGAAAGTTCACAAGTAGAAGAGGCAAGCAATGAAGCAGCTTTTATCCCTGAAACCAAGTTCAATTTTGTACCAATTGATGAGTTGGGACCATATGTTGGTCAGAAGGAACTTGTTGGTATGAAACTTAACTTTAACCATTTCACATAATTCTTTTATATTTAACTATTTTGAATATGGATTTAACATGATTATAAATTATAGATATAATTGGTGTGGTGCAAAATGTATCTCCAACAATGAGCATTCGAAGGAAAATTGACAACGAAACCATCCCAAAGCGTGACATAATCATTGCAGATGCAACGTAAACTATTTATTCTCTTGTGTAATTCAATAATCATATTCCTTTTTGTTACTTATATTAAATTGGAAACTTCTTTCAGGAAGAAGACTGTAGTTGTGTCTTTGTGGAATGTTCTTGCCACTGATATTGGACAAAAACTATTAGACATGGCTGATGAATCACCAATAGTTGCGATCAAATCTTTACGTGTATCAGATTTCCAAGGTAAAACTAAAAATATATAAAATTCCATCTTTCACTATAGCCATTATGAAGTTATTTAGCTATACTTAATTTTCTTGTTCTTCTTGGCTCCAGGGGTATCTTTGTCAACATTGGGAAAAAGCATTTTAGAGATAAATCCTGATATCCCAGAATCTAAAAAGTTGAGATCATGGTAAGTTATTGTGCTATAAAATAATTAAATCATCCATCATTAGTCATTACTAAATGTTTTATGTGATATCTCATATATGGCTGATTGGTTCACAGGTACTCTTCTGAAGGCAAAGAAACCTCCATGGAATCTGTTGGTGCTGGCATGAGTCCATCACTTAAAAGCGGTGGAAGGTCCATGTATTCTGACCGTGTTACACTTGACCATATAACCAGCAACCCATCTTTGGGTTCAGATAAGGTATCATATATAATCTTTATTCAAATGTTAGTTAAATAGATAAACTTTACCATTTTAAGATTATAAAATCTGTCCCATTATGGCCTTATTGTTGACAAAGTGATCATGTTTTTTTTTGGCAGCCGGTGTTTTACAGCACACGAGCTTGTATGAGTTTGATCAAAACTGACCAGACCATGTCGTATCGAGCATGCAAGACTTGTAACAAGAAAGTTACTGAAGCTATTGGATCTGGTTACTGGTGTGAAGGATGTCAAAAGAACGAAGAAGATTGCAGTTTGAGGTTTGTCACAGTTACAACTCCCTAAAACTATATACTATATATATATATATAATAAATACTTGCACCCAACTTTCATCTTTGGTTAGGTTTGAACCTGACCCTTTGGTCCCATTAGCCATTACCAAGGGATTGTTTGGTTGGTTTTCTATTAAGTCCAATATGGATAAAGTTGTCTGTGTGGATGGGCCTGTCTGTATGAGTTGGGAAGGTTTTTGTTAGTGGGTTTTTTTGTAGATAGAAAGAGCGGGTTTTCTAATTTGTGGGGGGGTTAGGTTTGGAAAAATCTTGGTTTTCTGTAAAGCTCCCTGTAGAAGCATACTGGATAAGCCACTTTCTATATCATTAAGCCACTGCCAAACTGTCATATATAGATGACTGAAAAATCTGCAAGTCTTATTAAGCTGCTAACAAACAAGCCCTAAATTTCAAGATGGTCAAGAATGACCTTTTAAGTTTATAACTTTTAACATAATTTGTTTATTCTATTTTCAGGTATATATTGGCTGCAAAGTTTTCTGATGCAAGTGGTGGAGCATGGTTTTCGGTTTTCAATAATGAAGCCGAGAGAATAATCGGATGCTCGGCTGATGAGCTTGATAAGATGAAGTCACAGGTAAAATTGCATACATAAAAGATAAAAACTTTTTAACTTTTGCAAAATCTTGATCCAGTTTTTCTCATTTTCTGTTTGATAAAATTTGCAGGGTGATGGAACTGAATTCCAGTTACAACTTAAAAAGGCAACATGGGTCCCACATCTTTTCCGAGTTAGCGTTGCACCAAGAGAGTATAACAACGAAAAACGACAAAGGATCACTGTTAGAGCCGTTGCTCCTGTTGATTTTGCAGCCGAGTCTAAGTTTTTGCTGGAAGAGATATCTTCGATGAAAGTTTGAAATGTTTTCGTGGTCTTATCTTTTTTTTTTGAATTTTAACGCCAATCGTGTTTCTAACGATGCTTAACAATGGTGTTTTTTTAAAGATGTATCTATGTAGTTTTAGTTTTTGGGATGATTTTTATATAGGTTGGTACTTTTTTATGGTGATCTATGTGCATTATTGCACAATTGATCATGAAAAATGGTTTGATTGCATTATTATCAAATTTTCAATGAAATATATTATCTAATTTGCCATCTTTATATTCATAAAAAATATGAAATCATGTTAGATCACTCTTCAAGAAATTTACAAGAGTAGTTAGTATTTCTTGAAATCTTTTAGGGCTTGTTTGTAATAATGTTTTAAAATATGTTAAAAACACTTGCTTTTTTTAATGTCAATTTGAAAAAGACCTTAGAGGTATGTGTTTTATGTGGAAGCTTTTTAGGAATAGTTTACCATTAAACTTATTATGAGTTAAGTTGTCTCTCTAGATAAAGTATATTTCATTGAGGGACAGAAGACCCATAGGTTTGAGGGAGAAAAAGATTTATGGCTTTAATTTGTTTGAGGTGGCTTAATGGGGACAAATAAGAGGTCTTGGCATACTTGATATAGCCATTTTGTCTTAATGGCTTCATGATTAAGCCATAATACTTGATATAGCCATTTTGTCTTAATGGCTTCATGATTAAGCCATAATACTTGATATAGCCATTTTGTCTTAATGGCTTCATGATTAAGCCATAAAAAAGAACTCAATATAGTTGAGCGATTAAGACGTCTAGACCATTAAGCTCATTAAGCTGTAAGTGAAGGGCCCCTAAGATTATTCTTTTTTTTTTGAGAGAAAACCGAAAAAGGGTTCTAAAAAGAGTATTTATATTTAAATTGAAAGAGATGTTGAAACTTTAACAATATTTCTACTAGAAACATATAGAGTAATGAACATGATGATTTTAAGTTTTTGACAGCGGTCGAGCGGCTGCCCACGTGTAAATCCCGGCAGATGGCGGTGTAGCATTGGAAAGCAAGTTTGGCGGAATACCGTAAACATCCGAAACACTAATCATGTGTTGATTATGTGCTACGGTAGTAACTGCCGCCGCTTCTTCTTTGTCAACTGGCAACCGGTCGAAAGTTGCATTCATGAAAGTGGCGGCCATTATTATAACAGGCCCTGATGCAATAAGAGGGCCTGAAATGGCCCCACCTACTACCTGGCCCTGTGGGCCAGCTAGATAAATATCCAAACCTGTTACCCCTGGGGGAGCAGGTGGCGGTAATACTGAACCAACTAACGACAAAATCTCGTAGTGGCCGTGGAGTGTGACTATGGGTCCGGTTGTCGAAGATGGAGACGGTTGGCGTAATGTGACGTTAGTTACGCACCCGGCGGCACTTAGCACGCAAATCCCACGTTGCTTTCTTCTAGCAAAGGTGGCTAAGCTCTCACCCACATCGCACCCGGGGCTAATTTCCATGGCGTGGGCTCGGAGGGTGTTGGCACTGTCTCGGGTTATGATGATGGGTGGTTTGGGCTTGTTTTTGGAGCCGGCGGGTCGGCCTCGTGGCCTTCTCGTTATGTGTTCACCGACACCTGTAGCGCTACGGTCTGAACCACCACCAGCCATATTTTGTGATTTTTTGAGTTGGGGTTGCGTTTAAGTAGGGAGATTGAGATTGATATATTTATGATGAAAAATCAAAAGAATGACAAAAAGAGTAGGAGATGGTTAAGTAACACTAATTGTTTTTATAAACCCTTTTGAGTTCCTAATTCTCAACAACTATAGATTTCAATTCAATTGCCTCTAGATATCAAAAGAATCCCAATGGTAAAAATTTAAATTTGTAACCACATCATTTCAAATGGTTAAACAAGCCTATGAGTTCAAACTTCGCACACGTTTATGAACCAATAAATACCGACCTTCCTGTTGCCGATAAACTAACTATGTTTATAAAACCAGATAAGAATATAAAGTGACCAAAAAACACATAATTAAGAAAAAGGTGAAAAAACCCCTAGGGCTTATTAAAATGGTTAAAAGCTTTTTAAAGGGGATAGCTTATAGCTAACTAAACGGTTTTTTTCACCATAAACTCAAAATAATATAACTTAGGTTGTTTGACAGTTGCTGAATGATATGTAGAATGATTAAGAGGCTCTATGATATAGTGCAAAATAAAATATAATTGTTTGGTAATTGTTTAGGATGTAACTACGACTCTTAATGGTCAAGGAAAGTTTGGGATCAAAATGATTCAAATGTATTTGGAACCATTAAAAGAACGACTTATTCTTTGCCAAACATGATTCATCTCTTAACGATTCAGACTGCCTCTTAATGGAACTGTTAAAAGGTAGACAATCAGATCCTAAATGGTTGGCAAACACGGTGGAATGCAAAGGGTACAATAGTACAACACAAAACATCACACACTGAAATCTGGGCATTTGCAGATAGAAACAATAGCAACATATGCAAAATAGGAAATTATCAAGAACCCTAATTCATAGAATTATTGTATGAAAGATGGGGTTTCTTCTTTCTGTCTCTACAAAAGCATCCATTTGAATAATATGACTGAAAGTGAAAAAGCTCGATAAGCATCAACTAAACATTAGAACAAAACACTGAGAGGCGAAGAGATCCGATTATCCATGTTCAAATAGCCATGAGATCGCCAAAATTTCGCATTAAAACAATGGAACCAGCAAACAGCCCGACAGCACGGAGTAATTTCTGCAACAGAAAACAAAAAAAAAAAAAATCAGATTTATCATATAAATGTTTTTGCATCAGATTGACATAGTGATCTTATCAAATAAAAGAAGTCTACATAATTTGAGAAATCTGCATATAATTTCAACTGAAAACATCATTTTAAACAAATGAAGTGTTACAGGTGTGGATTACTATCGGTTACTCCAGTAAGAATGAATCTACACAAGTCACATCACGGTTTATTTTTAATTTTTGATTAAGACCATCTTCAATGAACACACCAAATCCCACACTATACCTATTTTTCGCACCAAATCTTCTCCAATAAACGCACCATTTTAGTGTTTTTTTTTGAAGTATATAATATTTATATACGGCAAATGCAACAAATAAACTCACACACCCTCCTCACCTTTGGTGAGATTTGATCATTTGAACCCCTGACCTCCTAAGAGGGAAAGGGCTACGATACCGTTAGGCCAAAGGCCTTTTTGTACCATTTTAGTGCTATGAACAGTAGAACACTAATATACTTAGGATATAGAGGTAATACTGAAAATCAATGTAATCAAAATAACAAAAGAATATGCTTAATACGATGGTGGGAAAAGACTATACAGTCGTCTTAATCCACATTATATCAATTTCCAATTTGTTTCTTTTGAAACTCTTTAGATGCTGTCCGGTGATAGTTTTTCTGTTTGATAATATACAATACGTTCCCAATAACTATGAAATATCCATTCAATGTTGGCATACTTGTCAATATATTAGGACTTAAATGACTCTAAATCCAAATAGGGGATGTTTGGCAGTTGCTGGTGGATTGATACAGAATAAATTAAATGGTCAGAATGATTAGGAGGCGTTTATGATATAGTGTAAAATGAAATATAATTGTTTGGTAATTGTTCATGATGTGATTAAGGCTCTTAATGGTTAAGGGTGGGTGGGGGGTCCAGGATACAAAACGATTCAGAGGATTTTGAAACCATTAAGAGGCAGGCTTATTTTTTTGCCAAACAGGATTCATCTCTTAACGATTCAGAGCTTGTCTTTTAATGGAACTATTAAGAGGTAAACAAACAGCCCCACGCATCACCTGAAATGATGGAAGAGGACTCTGAACCAAATATGCACATTGAAAAACAAAAAAATGCAACTAGAATGCTCGTGAACAACCTCTCACTTTCTCGGTCACAGTGAATTTGGTTGAACAACATGTGAATAAACTCACAATATTAAATTTCACATGCTACCTTCATTTCCTGATTCAATTATGAACTATTATATGAGAACAAACTATTGATCTTGATGTGTCTAACTTCAATCATATACCAATTCAACTGGCAAAGTGAAAAAACATACACAGTGCATCATGATTCTATATCAAAAAACCCATCACCTCTTTTTTGCGGTGTATGGCCTACAAAAATGGCTAAACTTCAAAAAAGAACAACTTCTATGAAACAGATATCTATCAAATTCAAGATCTAGAACAGATATAATATACAAAAAGGACAAAAGAGATGCAGATATTCATCTTCTGTGAGGCCAGAAAATCTACAAAATCCAAACCCTAACTATCAATTCTGCAACACGAATAAGCAAAGCCTATATCATACATCAACCAGCGCTCTAACAAGCCATTCAGTTAACGAAATCCAGATGTGAAGGTCACAAAATCAACAAAAAACAAGCAATCAAAATCGAATTTTAAAGAGGCAACCGATCTATAATAATCTGCACAAGTACATGTATCGAACACAAATATAATCAGAAGAATTCTACAAATCAATTAAGCATTTGAGGAGTTGTATAAACTTATAACTTTAGATACAGAAACAAATAATACGAAGTTGTACATGAACAAATGAAAAAAAATTACCGTGTTAAGAGCCCAATTCTCTTCATCGTTAACTTGAGATCTCCAGAAAGCTTTAAGTTTGTCCAAAGATATCACAGCGTCCGCCATTGCAAACCCCAAAAAGGTGTGATAGAGGAAGAGAGAATAGGGTTTTGGAGTTGGGTTTTTTTTGATGAGCGTAACAGCAACAACAGGGAGGGACTAGGGTTTACGTATTATAATTGACTCATCTTTAAACTTTATTTTTAAATTTAAATTTATATTTATATTTTCAATTACATATATTTATTTAGAAAGAGGTTGATGCGAGAACGATAACAATTTACGAGAATACGAGAACAATTCTTAGCCAATTATTTTGTATATGAAATTTTTTATGTACAAAATTATATATGATTCACATACAAAATCATATATGATTAGCCGAAACTTTTCCCGTAGCAAAAGTCGCACGTGTCATTTTTGATGCTAGTACAAGATCACATATGATTTTGTACATAAAAAATTTCATGTACAAAATGATTGGCTGAGGATTGTTCTCATATTCTCGTAAATTGTTACTATCCTCGCATGAACCCGCCTCTATTTATTTATAATATGAAATCAAAATATGTTTTTTACGAAAATATGTAACAAAGTTTATTTTAATTCTTATTTGTAGTACAATGACAATTTCTTTTTGTTAGTTGATGTAACAAACATTTTTTTGAATGTAACTCAGTTGGTAAAGAAGTGAAACAACTTTATCCAAAATATAAATATAGGTCATGGGTTCGCACTTAGAAGTCAGACCTTTGCTAGTCTCAACTGTTGAATAAGACAAAAAATGTCTCTTTATATTGGTGTTTTTGAAGACCAGTTCATTATAGACCGATTGAGATTGTCGATTAACAACTTTTTACCTGAATGTAACAAACGTTTTATTTTGATTGATAAATGATAATAAATCTTGTAAAATATGATGATGTGGATGTCAATTTGTTAAAAATATATTGTAAATTTTTATCGTGTGCAAAAATATGACATCAACATTAATCATTAGGTTAGCATCGTGACTATTAAACTTTATTGGTTGATTTAATGGTTCAAAATTCAAATCCAAACCGAAAATAAGATATTTATGCAAAATCCGAATGTCTTGAAATCTGGAAATCTGAAAAAGCTTGGGTTCGGGTTGGGTTTGATTTTTGGCCACCCTATCCGTCCAAAAACCTGAAATATGTATATATATATATATATATTTTAAATACTATATAAATATATTTATTTATCTAAATCTTTTAAAAATTCTAAAAAACGTAGTCGGTCATGTTCTTTTTTAATTTCTAAGCAAACTATCGATTTATCAATCCTCTAAAAATCGATTGAATTCATCTTCAAAATCGACTGAATATATATATATATATATATATATATATATATATATATATATAGGGTTAGGTTCAAATATGAACTCAATTTTGGCTGTGAACGTGAGGACGAATCTCAGCCACACATCTTCGGTTATGGTGGACGCAATCACGGAGGATTGACGCGATTCATGGGAGGGTGTAGATTATTAAAGGAGGGGAACCAGGTCAAAGCCGCCTTTATTGACCGGATAAGTGGCTGAGATTCGTCCTCACGTTCACAACCAAAAATGAGTTCACATTTGAACTTTCCTCTCTCTCTCTCTCTATATATATATATATATATATATATATATATTTCATTATAACTAAACCTGAACTCGACCGATCTCAACCCTACCAACCCGGATCCGAAGCAATTCGAAATCCAAAACCAAAAAATCAGGGTTTGATTTCCATATCCAAAATCCAATCGGGTTTTTGATTTGCCCACCCAAACCTGTCCGATGCACACCCCTAAGTTTGACTGATAATAAGGTTTGAGTTTTTGAAATCCTCCTCAGAGCCATTAAGGATATTCCTGCCTGTGCTTCAGGACTCCTGAGATCAGTCGAAATGCATAAAACCTGACTGGACACTCATGGTTAACAAAAAAAGAAGCCTTGTTTATTAAGTAAAACAAGTATGAAATAGAAAATTTTGAATATTTGTTACCTTATTGAGGATTTCTTTTTGCTAAAATATTAAATAGCATTCAAAACAAATTATTCTAAACCATGACAAATTGTAACATGAATAAAATTTGTGAAAAATGAAGGATGATATAACATACTTTGTCTTTATTTATATTATATGTAACAATGAATTTAAAAAAATCATCAATTGCCATAAAAAAATTCGAAAATTGTCAATTGATATTTGGTATTACACCTTTTCTATGAACGTTGTTGGAGTATAACTATTAATTAATAAATGTTATCACAGAGCATTACGTCTAAGTGAAAAAATCAGATCTTTTTACATTACAAAAAACAAAAGTTTTTATAATGTGTATAATAACAAATTAGTAACACAAAAATGTTCATAAGGTTATAGGTAAAAGTTACAAAGGCATCTAGTAGTGGGTTTAAGTTGGTTTGCAAGAAAAATGTAACACCAAGATTTTTAATAATATAACTCATTAATCTATCAAATGGCTAGAATAGATTTGACCTTATTGAATTAAGTATCTATACACGGACCGGTTAACTGGACCAAACCTAAATGGTCAGGTCCCACCGGCCCTGGACCGGTTCCTATGACCGGTTCCAATCGATTGGAACCGGTCCTAGGACTAAATGGCCAAATCAATATTGATTTGGCCATCTCAAAAAACAAATCTAGACCGTCATTAAAATGACATCGATCTCTACGAATAAAAAGCCCGTTTAAGTCAAACATGTTTGGTTTCACACTAAATTTTTTGAGTTACAAAAGTATTTATAAGTTAAGAGCAAAACTAATTAACTAGTAATAAGTCTTCCCTACACTAACAAATTAGAACCAACTGATCATCCACCGGAGATTCTTAATATCCGGTGGCCTTGCCGGAAAAAGGTCACCGGACCTCACTCATAACAACTTCATTAATCAAATCTTTAAAGATCAACCGTTCAACCTCCACTGTGATCACCGGATTTTCACCATGAAAACCCGTCCAATTTTCCGACCGTTTCAACACATCTTCCCACAAAATGCTCTTCAATCCATCATCATCATCATCATCTCTTTTCTTTTTCATTTGCAGATGATTTATCTCAAAACACAACTCCTTCAAAAGCTTTCTAGGATCCTGCATCATTCTACAAACCGACTGTAACTTTTCTTCAAGAATCACATTAACAGCATCAAAGATTAGCTTCCTATGAAACTTCTCCTTTTGAAGATTGCTGAATTTGGTTCGTTCCAAAACCAAGAACAGATCAGGGTTAATCGGATGACCAGAAGAATGGAATTCAAAAGATTCAAGGTCTCTAAGGAGGAGCCCAGATGCTAATAAGATCTCCGATATGTATCTATCATCAGGGTTCGTGTTTTCACAGAGATATGCAATGTAATCTATGTGAGTTTCATCGTGGCTAGAGTTGAGTCTTTTAAGTTTTTTAACCAAATGCTCAATTTGTTGTAGTTTTTCACGGTTGATCGTGGTTGATACGCCATCTTTTGTAGCTCCAAATTGATCTTTAACAACTTTTTCAGATGGGTTTTGAGTAGCGTGATCTGTTAATCGAATACTAAGGGTTAGTTTAATCGAATCGTGATAATATGATACATGCATAAGAATTCAATGAACACTAGGGGATTTAGTGGATGGATTTTGGAATTTTTGGTGTGTTCGGTTTTGTAGGATTTGGAACGGAATTGAATTCCGTTCCTTGTAGATAATTTACAGAAACAAATTATAAATAACTATAAAAAGAATTAAACTACCTTTTTATTAATTGATTATTATAAAACGAATGTTTTTAACATATTTTAAAACATTATTACAAACAAAGGGTTAGGTTCAAGGGAAAACGCCAAAAAAGAGAAAACTGAAGAACACCCTGAGAGCCCTCCATCTGGATTCTGGACGCTATGCACAAATGCATACCGGTAATTTGTAACATGCATTTGTGCATATGTAATTATAGAAGCATTGGTGCATAGAAAAAAAAAACAGCTTCAATAGCTTGTATGCATTTGTGCATACCATCGGGATGGAGGGCTCCCAGGGTGTTCTTTAGTTTTTATTTATTTATAGTGTTTTCCCTTGAACCTCCCTCTACAAACAAATTCTATAAAATCCTGTGAAATATCAATTACCCCATGGGATTTCTGAATCCAATGTATGTGGGATTTCAATTTCGGACTTCCTTTAAACCAAAAATGGGATTGGAATGGAATCCAATTCCAATTCCAAATCCCACCAAAATCCAACAAACCAAATGGGCCCTAATTGTATCCAAAAAGACAAAAGAAAAGAATGTACCTTTTCGGGTATTTGGCGTATATTTCACAGGTGAAAGTGCATTGTCCAAATAGACCGAATCATCAAGAACAGAGATTGGGCTTCGATATTCTGGAGTGAGTGATTCAGCCACCTTAATGACCAAGATTGATTTGTGGAAATAGTAACAATAATTTAATCAGCAAAACAATTACCACATAGAAATTTACTAAAAATAATATCTAATACATTACCTCTCGTGTTGAGCCACAACTCTGCCTGCTATTGGTTTCTTCAGAATATTCAGATGCATTAACCTCTGAATCCATCTTCAAAACCCGACCACCATTAACTCGTTCAGACGTTTGACTTTCTTTGCAACTCAACTTCCTCAATTCACTACTAATCTCTTTATTTTTATCATCACTTCGCCTCCTTCCACTAGACTCTGACTGCTGCTTGTTTGACGACTGCTTTCTTGGTTTACTAGAATCATCTGATCGAGATTGCCTTTCTCCACGTCTACTTTCAGTAATCGAATAATCTTTACATACTTTATTATTATTATTATTATTTGTAAAACCTTTTCCAACAAGCTTTGCTGGTTTCATGATGACAATATGTGACTCATTAGCCCTTGAAACATTCGACCCCTTATTTGCAGATGGTAGATTTTTATGATCATATAATAACATTTCATTTTTTTCGCTCTTTTTGGCTTCAACAGCCTGCATTGCTTCTAATATCTGTTTAAGAGCTCTAAGATCCTTCCCAGATTGTGCAAATTCAAGATTCTTCAATCTTTTATCCACTTCGCTATAAACAGAAGAGACCGGGCTGTTTATCTTATTTGACGATCTAATTACACGATCACGTTGCTTCCATGGTGCTGGTTCAACGGGATTTTTCCAACATGGAGACGTTGGTTGCTTCATTGAGATTCTTGTGGAATTTTGCATTTTAATCGGCCCACAAAAATCATTTGCTTCTGAAGATTTTGATAACGAATTAAGATCCTCGACATGGTGACTTTTGATTGGGCCCACATCCAACTTTTCGTCACTGGTTGACACAGAATGAGGGAAAGTTTCCAACCCCATTAACTTAGCTACAACACTCGGTGGCCGTGTCTGAATCAATAAGCCCTTTTCACAATCGATTTTCGGGTTCCTTGAAGGAAGGTTAGATTTTGAATCAAATGGCTTAATGGGTATAAGTGAAACAGAGCTAAGAGTACGTATGGATCGCTCTCTACTGTCTAAAGAAAGTCTTGGTAATTCTTTCAGTTGCTTTGTGGTGGTCGTTTTATCAGTCTCTCCGGATCTTAAGGACAAACGGTCGGTTTCCCTTCCATCATAAGAAAACCGATGACAATCTTTAGAGATAGATAACGAAAACCCATCTTTATATTGGCAAGATTTTGATCTAGAAAGTTCTCTAGGTTCGTCACCGTACCAATTGGGTTCTCGAATTTGAGCAAAAACATAATGTGACTCCGTATAGTTGACCACATCATCTGGAGCCTCTTTTTCATTTCTAGTTTTATGTGATAACCCAAGAGCTTCTCTATACATCGAGTCTTTGACCACATCTCGAAGGTCAAGACTCTGATGCTTCATTTGTTGAGGTCTTTTTATCTATGTTATAATCCGCATAGGAGAAGGGAGATAATGGAGAAGACCACGAGGATAAAGAGTCTGAAGATGATTCGGTGGATACTCTATGTTTTTCCTGTATGTGCTTGTTCAAATGCAAGTCCTGAAATCACAAGTGTTTTTAAACTCGGATCTTTATAAACATAACAGTCAAGTATTTTGCAAAACTATTCTCAACCGGAAAATTGAAGAATGAGCAATCACGAAAATTGCTTAAAGGCAAGGTTGTAAATGGCATGAGGTTGAGATGACATTTTTCAATGCGTGACTTATAGCGGGAAATATGTATATATATGTATATGTATATATATGTATGGTGGAAGTATCATGCGAGAAAAACATTTTTGCGAGAAGACGAGAAATTTCAATATCATATATGATTACACTCCTTTGGGTGTGTTTAATCATGTATATGATTAAACGTCTATGTGTTGTCAATACGACATGTGTTTAATCATATATGATTAAGCTTGCGTCTCATGCGTGTAATAATATATGATATTGAAACTTCTCGCCTTCTTGTAAAATGTTTAGCTTCTCGATTGGACCTGCCGCTGTATATATAGGGTCAAGTTAAGAGGAAAACTGTAACAAAATGAAAAACCGCGAAACACCTTGGTATTCATCTGTACAGTATGCACATATGCATACAAGTAATTTGTAAGTAATTTTTCAGGTATGCACATGTGCATAACATGCACACACACATACAAACCAAGAAACAACTTCAATTACTTGTATCTACATGTGTATATCGTACAAATGAATGGTTACCAGGGTGTTCCTCAGTTTTTCATTTTTTGGGGGTTTCCCCAGAACCTCTATATATATACACACACGTGTTTTCTGCTATTACTCTGATCTAAGACCATATACAAGTAACTTATGTACTAGAAACTAAAAAGTAAAGCGTTACAAATCATAAAAGATGATTAAAAAGTACAAAAAAGACCAAATAACACGATGGCGTACCATAAGGGTAACATGGCGCCAGAAACTATCCTTGTGCCATGGCGCACTTCTAAGAACACTATGACCAGAATGAATTCATATTATGAGTAAGATTTGGAAAATGAAGCCTCTTTTTCTTTTCTGTATAAAAATATTTTACTCCTACCTACCAAAAATTTCTTTCCAACAATCCTTGTTTTTATAACCAATCTATCCTTTTTGCCACAATTTAGGGTGTCTTTGTGTATATGCACTTTAATGTATCAAAAAATGGTGGTGCTAGTGACGATGGTGGCTGGTTGTCGTCTTTTGGTAACGATATGTCGACAATTGGGCACAATTAACTCACAATAAAACCTAAACTTAAGCAAATGTAATCATTCAAACCATCCATGATAGCATTTGGTGTTCACATTACTACCATTATAGAAAATAAACTAAGAACCAATATGATGGTGGTTAAAGATTTGAAAGACACTGGTCATGCATCCTATTTGCTTCTGCAAATCTGGATTTTCATCTGCCAGTGAATGCAAATACTTTGCAGCCATTTGAATGCTAAAACAATCCAATGCCTATCCTTCCTTCACAACATTAAGATTCAACTTTTGACTTTTGATTTCTCAAGTGGAATTATTTTGACATTAAAAAATGGATCTTGAACAAAAACCTTTGACCAATCAGTTGATACTAAAGCTAATCAATCTAGTCAAATTTTCTCTAATTTCTCTCAGACAAAATATCAAACAGTTGGAAGGCAAGTAGAGATATCAAACCCCAATTCCCATTTTTCCCTCTTCAATCTCAAAGATTTGAAGTCATTTCAAAACTAATCTACCATCCCAATTCCACTGATCTCAATCACAATTCTTATACATCAGAAACCAAATTGAATGCCTCTCTCTCTAATATATGAGCAAAGGCTCCACAATGTACCCTCAACAATTAAACACCCAAAACCAAACAGAGTTCAAAACTGTAATGGGAATAAAAGAATTGAAAACCCACCTTGTCTTCTCTAGGATTTCTATACAAAGTCTGATTTTGTTAATATAATAAGTAGAAAAACAGAGGGAATAGAAGGAACCCCAAAGAAGAAAATGCAAATCTTTTATGGAATATAAGATAAAATTTTCAAAATGGGTGTCGGCAAAAACAAAAGAAATTCAGGAAATAGATATCATAATGCAAATTATATATCAAAAGAAGACATTTATTTACCTTGTAATTTTACAAATTACAAATATGAATGCATGAATGAATGAAGCAAGCCAAGAGAATATATGCTCTTGAGGTTGAAGAAGAAGTTTATTCTTTTGGGGGTTCTACAGAGAATCGAGTAAAATGGGTCTGAAATTGGATGGTGGGATTTTTTATAGTATCGATGGATGATGGTGGGATTTTTATTAAGCTTATTTATGGAAAAACTCATTCATTCAGAACAATATTTCATCATCTGCTTGAAAGACTTGTACTATATGCAACTAGAGTTGTACATTCTTTTGAATTTATCAATTTTAGTTCTAAAGATATTTATTTATATTTATATTTATATTTTAAATTATCTTGAAATAAAATATTCTTTTTGAAAGTAAATACATATTTCTAAACTCTACTTATAACTATGTGAAGAAGAAAAAAATATTATCTTTTTTATTATCAAGAATAAAATTATTATTGATTTAATTCACATATTTTTAAAATTGTATATTTTTTTACTTATAGGGGTTGTTTATTTACTCTTTTTAACGGTTCCATTAAAAATCGTTAAAAAGTAAATCATGTTTGTCAAAAAATAAATCTGTCTCTTAATTGTTCCAAAATCCTCTTATCATTTTGTATCCTAAATCTCTCTTAACTATTAAAAGTCCTGATTACATCTGAAATAATTATCAAATAATTATATTTTATTTCATACTATATCATAAGAGTTTTATAATCATTTTGCATCAAACCATTCTGCAAAACAGTTTCATAGTAATTATTTTAAAAGAGTATTAATTATTTTTAATAAAATAATAGACATATATTTTAAGGAATCACATGCAATAAGAGAATTCACATGCATATGGTTGTGGGATAAGGTCCCAACTCTATTTATGGGGATAAACCAACCACTTACAAGCTCTAATCATGGAACAATATGAGACCCCATGTTACCAAATATAACTCCAATTAAAGAAAACAAAAACTAAAAGTCAAATGGATATGTGAGATCTTCTATTTAATCTTTAACATTTTTTAAATATTGAATTTTACATCCAAACTTTTTTTAATCTAAATTAAATGTATATGACACTTAATTTGAATTTTATAGATTTAACTAATATTCAAACATTGGATATATCACACTAAAATATATGTAACAAGAAAAATTGATTTTTAAAGCATTCATCATCCACTTCCTTTCTATGTTTGATGGTTGGTGTAGGAGTACTTCCCTTTGATTGTCACATGATTCCTAACTCCTACTTTCTAATGCTTTTATCACACTCACCTTTTCTTATGCATGTGTATATTATAACAATCAATATGGTCATGAAAATTAAAAGAAAAGTTCATGTATGTATCTATGCTTCATAAATATTTCATCTACTTTTATCTGTCTGTTTTTATCATCATGACTGAAACTTTAACAAATTAATGTGTGTAAACTAAACGAGAACTTTTGTTGGTTGTTGACCAACATACTCCGATTGCCCTAAGGCAAGTAATTGAACTTCACTCATGCCTCTCCCGCATCAAGTTGATTGCCAGACTGGAGCTTCGTAACATGCTGACGAAGACCTCCGAACTGAGGTTTTTTTTTGTGTCGTAGGGGAGGGATTGACCTTTCTAACACATATTCAGAAAGTGATTATAGGCATGGGCGGATCTAGATAGGAAAGGGTGGGGGAAGGGACCCCACTCAATAGTTTAAAAACAAAATTATATAGGTTAAAAACATCAGAAATACTAAATTTACCTTTAGCTCCCTCCAGTAAAACAAATTCAAGGGACCCCGTCTTGCTGACGATTAACAAAGACACTAAAAAAGTCTCTTGAAATCAATAAAAAAAACCGAAAAAATTCTTCGAAATCGATAAAAACACTAAGAAAATCCCTCAAAATCGACAAAAACACTAAGAAAATCCTTTAAAATAAACTAAAAAGCTTTTAAAATCCCTCGAAACATTTCGGGTGACTTTACGCGCCTTTAGTCTACCTTAATAGGACCCCACCGAACAAAAATTCTGGATCCGCCACTAATTGAAGGTATATAAAGAAGATGGAAATGAAATTTGATGAATTCATATGAAGGTCTGTATTTTTAGTTGGTAGTTGAATGTTAGCAATTTTTTAACTGTTAGATCAAAAAAATCAAGTCACTCAAGGACATTTTACATAAACCCTCGTCACAAATCATATAATATAATATATCACGATTAAAAAGTAAAATGATTTTTCTATTTATTTACCTACAACAAGATCTTTGTCTTGCTTCCTAGTGGGCACTAGTTTATGGGACATATTACCAAAAACTTATTAGCAAGAATTACCATCAATGGATTGTTGGTAAACGTTTTTACCCGATAAGCGCTTACTGGACAAGAATCTTCTCCATCACTTATCGAGTAAGATTCCCAGCCCTTGTTATGTCTCTTACCAGATAAGATCAATAAAGATTCTCGATTATTTTTATACTCCCCCAATAAGATAAGTAATATCTGTGCGAACTACTTACCTGTAAGTTTTTGATAATAAGCCCCTACTATCCATAAAATAAATCGAGATACATACAAACCAGTCCAAATTATCCAAAAATATAGCATGGCTATAGAAAAAGGAGATAAATAACTAGTTCAAAAAAAATACAATCTAACATTATAAACATAACGACATTGCAATATACATGCCAAAATTCAAAAAAACATAACAAAATAAAAACCTAACCAAACTTATCGTAACATTGTTACAAAAATCCAATACAGTCTGTATCATAATAACTCATTCGTATCTTATCGTTACAAACTCCGCTTTTATATACCAAGCATTTGCAAACATCTTCGTAACAATTGTAACCATATCTCCATCCATCCTATAAATGCTTGGTGTAAAGCGAAATGTTAATCTAAACTACCAATAAATAATCCTGACAGAAGTGAAACACAAATGTCCCTGATCCACAAAAGATCAACCTGGCGGGCGGCACCACCACTAGACCATCGTTCCTCCACCTTCCACCACCTCCACCATCCGCCATCATGTGACACATAGTGTACTACCATCTCATAATCTCGATCAAAAATATTACATAACGAAAATACACAAGGATCAATAACCAAAGAATGCATGGGTTCAAACTATCTATTATGCCTAGATGATGATCTATTATATAATCTATGAAGACAAATTATGGCTTGTAAGCATACCAAAAAAACACACGAAAATTAAGATCAGGGTACATATACTCAGGATCCATTGTTAACAGGGTTTAAAGAAGGATTAGTGTTGGCTACTGATGATTCGAGTAAGGTCTGAACAGCAGCCGAAGAGTCAGCTTCCAGTTCAGATATTGTTTGAGCAGCTGAATCAGGAATAATGTCTGCTTTTGGTTCAGACGAAGTTTGAGCAGCTGAATCAGGAATAATGTCTGCTTTTGGTTCAGACGAAGTTTGAGCAGCTGAATCAGTAATAATGTCTGCTTTTGGTTCAGACGAAGTTTGAGCAGCTGAATCAGTAATAATGTCTGCTTTTGGTTCAGATGAAGTTTGAGCAGCTGAATCAGTAATAATATCTGCTTTTGGTTCAGATGAAGTTTGAGCAGCTGAATCAGTAATAATATCTGCTTTTGGTTCGGATGAAGTTTGAGCAGCAGAATCAGTAACAATGTCTGCTTTTGGTTCAGATGAAGTTTGAGGAACAGAAGCAGTAATCGTGACGGCTTTTGGTTCAGACAAGGTTTGAGCAGCGGAATCAGTAATGGTGTCGGCTTTTGGTTCAGATAAGGTTTGAGCAGCTGAATCAGTAACAATGTCGGCTTTTGGTTCAGCTAAGGGTTGAGCAGCTGAATCAGTAATAGTATCGGCTTTTGGTTCTGATAAGGTTTGAGTAATGGATGGAGTAGTAGTGTCAGCTTCTGGTTCAGATGAGTTGTTACATTGGGTATCTGATACACTACTAGCATCACCTTCTGGTTCAGATGAGAAGGCACGGATCACTTTATGGTAAAATCCCCACGATAGATTTTTTTTCGTAATAGGGCGTTGGCCAAATGGATTTTCCTCTACGAATTTTTGGACATCCTCAGATACTGCTAATCTTTCCAGATAAATACGTAGGTCGCCTTCTGGTCCTGTGATGACACATCAAGAATATGACAACTAGCTCGTGCAATCAAAATGTCAAACATCAAGCAAATAACATAAAGACCATGATTAAGATTAAGGGAGAGATTCAGCACCTATTATGATATTGAAGAAAAAAGAAAGGAAAAAAAAAAGTAACAACATATTGCTTAACCATCCTTGCTGCCATACTAATCTAAGGGGCTGTTGGTTGGTTTTCCATTAAGTCCTGTACAGATAAAGTTGTCTGTGTGGATCAATCTGTCTGTATAGTTTGGGAAAGTTTTTGTTTGGGGGAGTTTTTTCATAGACAGAAAGAGTGTGTTTTTATTTGGGAGGGACAGGTTTGAAAAAAACTTGGCTTTCTGCATAAAGCTGCCTCCTAGAAGCTTACTGAATAAGCTACTGTCTATATCATTAAGCCACTACCAAACAGTTATATATAGCTGACCGAATAAGCTGCAAGTCTCGTTAAGCTGCCAACAAACAGGCCCTAACTACATATAGATGTTGCTGAAAATGAAAGGAGAAGAAAGGACAGGATGACTTGCCTAAAGAATTATCATCCTTCTTCCAGTAACGATAAGGATACGGAAAGATAGCTGTATGTGGCTGAAAAAACGGAAAACGCGAATTAGCATGGATGTCATTCATTTAATTATAGAAAACAAAAAACATAAATATATAGAAAAGGAAAAAAGAACAATTAAAAATATAGAAAAATGTGAGACGACTGACGGGATTTAACAGAGCCTTGTATGGAGAATGTTCCAAAAGAAGTGTATTTGATGCATCATACTCTCCTTTACTCCATGGAAGACTTGGATCTTGCTTTTCCCATAACCTTCTAAGTTCCTTTAAAGTTAAGGGTTTGCAAGAGTTCTCAACCGTACGGTATCCAGTGTCAGTACAGTAAGATTGATCCTGCAGAAAAAAAACAATCTTGATAAATATTAACAAAACACAAGATTAAAGTCATAGATAACAATATTATACACAAATTATATTTCATATAGACAAATAATAAATAGTTGCTTCGGTATAAAACTATTAACCAAAAGCAATGCCATTACTCAATAAAGTAGTTGCAAAGATACCTTGATATGAACCAACAATATCTTGGCAGAGACGCCACTATTTGTTTTTTTGTATTTGGATGTTAAGGGAGCAAGAGGGTCAATAGAGCAGCAGATTAGGAGGCAACTTTTTCAAGAGTGATATGGACCATCTACTCTTGATATTGCCAATTACAGAGTTTGATCGAAACATTTTGTCAAGCATCTCATAGATCTAGATTCTGGAACCCTATGATATGAAGTTGCCATTGGATATTACTTTTATACATAAGGCGAAATAGGTAATTACATCAATGCACTTTCATATTTCTCTTTCACAATTTCATACTTGTTGTCAATCATATACTTATACCATCATAATCATATCAATTGCATCATTTCATCCGATTTTATTCAAAGTAGCTAACATAAATCATCAATAATGGTTGAGATGATTAAATATTATCTCCTTCAAATTGTTCTTATCCTTGTCATCCTGTCCCAAATTGATCATTTACCGCAAGTTAAATCTGATTAAAATTGATAGAAAAATGATGTAATTAATATGATTGTGAAATTATAAGTATGTGATTGCCAATTTTTTTGTTCGAGCAAGTAATTGATTTTTTGTGAAAGTAAGGTGTTGCATTTATCTATTTTTGCCCGTAACAATGTTTCTTCACTTTTTTTTTGGAAGGGTGTCCCAATAGCCTGGACTAATCCCGGCAAATTATGACTACAATACATCAGCCCTGATAAACTCAGTGGCCACAATTGTTGTGTACGCCTGGATTCGAACCCTGGACAGATGGGATATTCCACCACATCCCCCAGGGCCTCAACCACTACGCCACAGGCCCACAACCCTTGTGATTCAATTTTTCTTCACTTAATCTTCTAATCATCCTGCCAAACCATGAATGTAGTTGTGCATGAGTTCACACTTGAATTCTATTAGATATTGTAAATTAGGGTTCACTTTCTTGTTTGTAAAAGTATGATTTCCATTATTCCATATATAGGTTCCTAAGTTGTGTGTGTATGAACTATATATATAAATATATTCATGAAATTCCCTCTTTAAGATATGATAGAAATTACCTCATTAACACTACACGGTATCACCGTATCAGAGCCTCTTTTTTCCGGTGACAACCCTAGCCACCGCCATCTCCGATGACGGAATCCCAACCTTCGCCCTAGCAAGCCCCATCAACGTTCTTTTCACATGGCCTCCTCCCCGTATATTTCGGAGGCTTTACCAAGATCCAACCCCCATGTATTGCCCCCCTGCCGTTTCCGCCATCATTAGTTATTGTTGTCAATGTATGTTATTTCTTTCTAGTCTTTGACTTAACAAAGAAAAAAAGATCCTTAAAAAGTCTTCGATAAAAATAGACCTTAAGCCCTCTTTTGTCAAGCAATATGGAAGTATGGAACTATTTGTCTTCTCAAGGTTTACAAAGTTGAGAAGCACTAGAGTGATTTGATATTTGTGCAATTATATAATTCATGACGATCCGAGTCTTTTTAGACAACCCATCTTAATATAAATATCATGGGGGACAAAGTTACCGTTTAAGAGTTGAAGGCTAGTGGATTACAATTACAGGTATAATAAACATTTTTGCTATTTGAAAGATTCCAATTAAACTCACCTCTACAAATTGGGCTCATTGAAGTATGTTTGTCCAAACAGTCTTGAAAGTTTGGACAAACATGATTATATGAGTCAGAATTCTCCAAATCTAAATCCCGGGATGGAAGCTCAATGATAGGCTATCCAAATGGCCTTATGGAATGCAATGGAACCACAAGTGTTACATCCTCTACAACTACCCGACCATAAAAAGATGTGGGAACACTTAGAGTCTTCCTTTTCAACCTATTCTTATTTGGGTTCTACTTCAAATGCAATCAAGGTGACTCATATCTCTCTAGGTACCAGGCTATCGAAACTATTGGAGGAGATTCGAGTTATCTTCTCCATAACTTTTGATGTTAAAGATTAGGAGGACCCGTTAGCTAAAACGAATGTGATGAGGTTCATTGCTTGATTGTCTTTCACATATTTTGTTGGTCGTCCTCCTCTACTACTGGGTCACTCGACCTCTAAACCTTTGGCATCCACATATCATCTTGTTCGAGAAATGTACTCAAGTAAGTCTCCATCACAAGATCCAAAACTAACATACCGACATTTGCAAGGAAAGGTAGGGTGAAAGAAGATCTAATGCTTTTATTGCAAGTGCAAATTATCAGGAAATTTGAATGTACTTTTTCACATGAAAGAATTACAGTCCATTATATACAGGATGATATCCTATAATGAGAACCCTACTTTAGATTACTAGATAGTGTAAACTCCAATTACCTACAATGTACAATATCTAACACTCATCAAGTAGGAGCAAAAATGTTACTCATGCCCAACTTGCTACAAACAAATTCTAGAGCAAATTACATGTTTTCTCCCATTGCTTTAGTGATATTAACAGATTGAGTCCCTAAAATGAAATACTCATGAAACGGGTCCATGTGGTTTGTTTTTCCAATACTGATGTCATTAAAAAAAGTCTTGTGGTTTGCTAGTGGATCTTATGCCTATAATTTGAATTGAAGATCATTTACCAAGTTGAACTAGATTATGATGTATATTAGCATTAAGATCGAATATTAAGGTCCTTATCCCAGTCATATTATTCCTAAATCAATAATCCAAGATGATGAGTATGTAGAACAAGAAGTAGATGTTCTACCTCATTGTGTCGTACTAGCATGGGAAGTGGATATAACCTAGCTAGGACTCATGTTGGAATTGAGAGACGGTTCATCGGGAGTTACCATGATACATTTAGTCGTGCTACCTAGGCTCGAAGAAAAGGCATAGGCAATTGAGATCTAGGGCCAAAACAAAGACAACTCAGACAACTATACTTGGTATGCCCATAATCCTTGCAAGAAAAAAACCAAACTTCTTCTTATACCTTTTTTTCCTATATTTCTAGCATGGGAAGTAGATAAAACCTAGCTAGAAGACTCATGTTGGAATCAAGAGACAGTTTCATCGGGAGTTACCCTGATACATTCAGTCGTGCTATCTAGGCTCGAATAGAAAGCCTAGGCAATTGAGATCTAGGGCCAGAATGAGGACAGTCCGGGCAGTTATACTTGGTGTGCCCCGTAATCCTTGTTGAAGAAAACAATCAATCTTCTTCTTATACTCTTCTTCTCCTATACTTCTAGCACTAGAAGTCGCATATGCTAAGTCAGTTCCCGAGGACTATGATCGAGAGATGCTTGAGTACATTTCTTGAGCAAGATGATACCAAGGACCGGGAAGCTCACAAGACTTGGTAGGAGAAGAGGAGCACTAGAATATTTGGTAGACAACCCAGAAATGAACGTCATCATGTCCATTTTGGTTAATTACTCATACTGAAATTTGACATCAAGAGTTACAAAGAAAAAAATAGAAGCCCTTTTGATAACAAGGTGAAGTTCTAGGTGAGATCAGAGTCATTCGGCTAGTTTTGAAGTAAGATTCAATCACAAAATAAGTATGAGAAATGATTCCTTGGTCGAGAAGACTCCAACTGCACTCGCATCTTTGTAGTGGAGTAGTTATGAGATTCCATGGCATTCTATAAAGCCATTCGAATACCACTGTCATTGAGCTTTCATTCTCAGTCTTAGGGTTTGGAAGGTCATGACAAATAATCATCTTTGTCCAAACTTTCAAGGTCGGTTAGCACGAACGTACTCCAGTGAGCACAATTTGTGGTATTGAGTTTAACTGGAATCTTCAAAATAGTAGAAAAATTAATTATACCTACACCTGAAACTGTTTATTCATTAGACGTCATATGTTGAACTAGAACTTTGTCTCCCATGATGATGAAACATTTAGTATCGTTTCCGGTGTAGGAGCAAAGACAAACAACACGTGCCCACAAAATCATATCCCTTTCAGTGAATCACCAAAATGATTAGAGCTATTTTGATGATAAAGATACATATTAGGATTGTTTTAGATCTGACACTACTTAGCAGTGGTGGCAGATGGAGGTGACGGCAGTGCAAGGCAACCACAACACGACTTCAGGCATGTTTATATATGGTTTAGTCATGAATGACGTACTCCGCGGCTCCACTAGTAAGTCAATTTTATCAATTTCGACAAGATGTAGTTATACTCTTATAGAAGAATGGGCAAACAAACATTATGCCACATTAGACTACAAACTCAAACACACTTGTAGCTGAGACAAGGGTCACCAACTGCCCAACCATTCACCAAGACCTGATCATCATCAACCAATGCGACCATCGCCTACACCCTTAAAAGGAGTTGTTGCCACTACCCACTTGTAGTTACCATTTTGATTTTGTTACATGATGATGGCCTGAAATCCTTGTTGTTGACCCTGAAAGTCCAATTATAATTCCTAAATAGCAATGCCAATGAAGCACTGCCTCACCCTGCCCAACATGAGCAAATATGAGGTCAAAAGGTGCTGCAGGGTGGATCTAAAGTGCAACTTGTATCTCAATATCCACTATAAATATTCTTTTCCGTAAATCTATTATATATATATATATATATTTATATTTGTAATTTGTTATGTTGTTTTTGTTAATTTATATTTTGATCTTAATTATTATACTCTGAAATCTACAGTTTATATAAATTATATTTTATATGTAACAATGTATTGTAAAAATTGATAAAGTTAAAAATGGGTCGGGATCAAGCCGTGACATATTGTTAAACTATTAGTTGGTTCACTGTTTAGTTTGTGGCTTGACATTAAGAAGTGAATGGACTCATCAGGTTCTACTGGATGGACCCCCTTGTTTTGACTTGTGTTTTTTACTGCGATTGTTTCTTGTCTTGGTTTGTGATACCAATTTGGATTTGCTTAGTCAACTTACTTAGATTTTCAGTGTGATCCAGGTATGGGAAGGAATGAACTTGCTCTAAGTTTTGAAGATCAAATTTATGTTTTACTCATTTTATTTTATTCATATATTTGCTTTTGTTTTATTTTGCTGTTCACTTTTTGAATATTGAAATCTACAGCTGTTTTGCTTTGTCAAGTTAGAAATGAATGGTATATATTCTCTTCCAGCTTGAGGAATTTTTAGAATATAAGAATTAAATCCAAATTAGCTTAGAAATCAGGGCCTAATTTTTATCCCATACTACTGTATTTTAATGCATTCACTGAACATGTCCAAACTAAAAATATGCAAACATAAACTCCATGCCCATGTTTCTACAACTTTTAACTATCTTCAACGATGATTTCCTCTACATAACAATCCACATCCATACTAATGTGAGATCTCAACAAAATGAAGACAGATTTTAATAAATTTGTATAAAGTAAGGAGCTCAAGCTCAATTCAGCATAGAACTTTCGTGTAGAAATAAAATAAAAAACACAATAGAAATACAGAATAAATAATCTTACCCAACAGAAAAGCAATTTGTGTTGAGTGTCTCTCATAAGTAAGTCAATATGCCTTTCAATATTATATCTGTACGAAGTTGGTAAACATCCGTATAAGCACAAAAGTTTATAGGAAAAAAATACAATAATAAAAAAAATATAGGATTGATACAAGCAATGAGAGTTAAAATCCAAGAAACGGAAGTAAATTATCAATAAGCTGAAAATCTTAGAGTACCTTGTTGTTGATGTCCAGATACCTACATTGAATCTCTTAAAGCAAAATTGCAAGAACTCATCACAATAAGGTCTTTTATACACTGCAAACAGCAAACAACACTCAGAGTCAGCAACTTATTAAGCAGTATTAACTATTTAATTTCAAATGATCACTCCAACTACAAACCTGCTTTTGACCCTTGTATTGCATCTGCTCTGTATCCTTCACGTGGAAGTGTTACAACATCAACAAGCAACCCACTCAAATCAATAATAATAAGTTTCTTTCTAGAACGGCGGAGTAAGGATTTGGCAGCCAAATCAGCTTCTGAAGCTCTGCCACTTATGACCTTAAGGTAAAATTTCCATGATTCATTGTTATTTGTAATGGGTTGTTGGCCAAATGGGTTTTGCTCTATAAATTTTTGAACGTTATCAGATGCTGCCAACCTTTCCAGATAATTACGAAGGTCACCTTCAGGTCCTGTGATAATAAATGAAAAATATGATAATCAGCTCATGAAAGCAATCCCAAGTTACGGGGATGACAAATACAATGCATTTATAAGGACTAGGAGAAAACAACACCTAGTTAGAAAGTAACGAAATAAAATCAAAATTTGAAGTTCATATTCAACACACTAAAAAGTTGTGGTTTAAATTAATGTAGTATATTGTCAACAGTAGTTCTTATATAGACATAGAGTAGGCTCATACGCCAAGTACATTAATGCAACAAAAACCTATAAAAAGAAGTGATATCAGAAAGGCTAATATAATATGGTTCCCAAGTTGGCCAAATATAATAACACAAATAACCCTAATAATGATTTAAGACATTGTGGGGATTCTTATACACAAACAATAACATATAGGCAAACCACATATAATTACATTAAATAATATCAAAATTGAATTAATTTGTGATTCCATGGTTATCACCAAGTCCATTTTTACACAGATTACAGCAAATCTAATACCCAATCAACAATAGACCAGGCAAAAGTACTTGATAAACTTGCCTACCAAACCGATAGGAAACAACCACAAAGTAAATACACACAAAAAGACTATAAATAGTCACATATGATCCATCTAGAAACTCATTTGTCGGTTTTTCCCCTCCATTGGCTTGCACTTGTCTACACCGTTCATTTTGTATCCCTTCAGCTACTACTTCCACATTACCTTCCGTTATTTTTTTTGCTGACTGATTTCTAGATCACCATTATGATCTATCCAACGTCTACAAGGTAACGTTGAACAAAAACATAAGTGGTGCTGGACAGCTAATTACCACACAACCATATCTGCTGAATTTCAGCCTAGTGCCACTCTCATCTCAACTAATCGTAGCCAATTTTTCAGAGAAGCCAGAAAACAGCATCACCATATACTTATGGCTGTGTACCAAAACCAGGTCACTTGGTAATTTAGTTATAGAAAAGCCATGATGGCTTCTGGCTAAGGTTACATAATAGAAACATTACTCTCTAGTTACCTGGCAATATAAGTACAAAATGCTGGTGGTGCATCCAGGCAGTGTTGTACAAACAATGGAAGATGAGAAAAACTTTAATAAGAGAAATGTAAGAATCATTGAAAGAAAACACCATGTTCAAGGTGGCATTCCAATTGAACTATTAGCAGACAACAAACAAGAGAGCTTTGTCGAATAGAATGCAAGCCGGAGACTAATCAGAAAGCAGGGTAGTGTGTAAGTGGAAGAGCAAAAAATTGTTTTTATGACATAAGTATCATGTTAGACAAGGAATAACTTACAAGGGCCAGGTTGGAGTGAGAAGTTAATTATGGACAATTATGAAGTACCATATTCCATTCTGTGAGTAATATAGATGAGACTACAAATAAAACAGAAATAAACGTGACACAATGACTTACCTAAACCAACATCTTGGGTATTGCGGTAACTGTAAGTATAAGGGAAGATTGCAGTATGTGGCTGAAAAAAGATACAAAAGGTGCATAGGAAATTAATACCTTTAATTGGTGGGGAAAAATATAACCAGAAAGAAAGGGAAAAGAAAAAGAAAAAAACAGCTTACAGGATTACGCAGCGCCTTGTATGGAGAATCGTCCAAAAGAAGTGTATTTGTTTCATCATACACTCCTCTATCCCAGGGAAGGCTGGGATCTTGCTTTTCCCATAACCTTTTAAGTTCCTTTAAAAGCAAGGGCTTGTCACTATTCTCAATAGTATTGAAACCGGTTTCAGTACAATGAGATTGATCCTGTATAAAAAATCAATCTTGATCATATTAATGAAATTGACATCGTAATAAACAGGAAAAAAAATATGCAGCTTGCAAGTTCATAGTAATATACTTACTATATTTCAAATATTAAAACAATAGTAAGATGTAAGAAACTAAACAAAGATCCGAGTATAAGCAACATTAGCAAACATATTGATAATCATAATCAAAACTCAAAAGGGACCCCAACAGTGTAACAATTAAAACATTCTATGTAAGTAATATACCTTGGTGAAGGCCCTCATATGCAGTGGATGATATTTAAAGGATAAAGGGTTCTAAAAGAAACCAAGGCCAAAACTACTTCTATAGTTCTATAAGCATGTAAAAGTTGTGCTTCACTTATTGATACAACACCTCCCTTAAAGATGTATTCTATAAGAAAAAAAACATCATATGAGCATAGAAAAGTCTTCCATAAATCTAAGGATATCTACAGCTCCACCTTCCAGTTTGTTTCCTAGGACCCTGTTTATTCTTATTATTTTAAATATATTTCTTCATGTCTAACACTGAAAGATGTGTTACATGTTCCTAAACTGTCATGTAACTTGCTATAAGTCAGTAAATTAACTCTAAGGGGGCGTTTGGTTCTGGCAAGGGAATGAAAATGGGAATGGGAATGAAAATGGGAATGAATTTTCATTCCCCCCAGTTTAATCAGGAATGAAAATTTGGGCTTCTGGGGGAATGAGCCCATTATATTATATACAACCAAACAGTTTCTTTTATTATCATTCCCATTAATTCCTGATTAATACCTCCAACCAAACACACCCAAAAACAATGGCTAGCTAATTTTTTTCGATCTCACTGTTAGTTGCGGGACCTGGCCTTGGGGAAGACTTTAAACTAAGGCTGAGCCTTCAAGTTCTGCTGGTTGTAAAGAGAGCCTTGCAAGATACGTTGCTTGTTTTGCTCTCTAGATGGCAGAAAATTATTTGGGTTATTGTTTTGGAGTTTGGTCCTCTCCATATGGACTGCCCTTTATTTAGTTTTTGTTCAAGTTTGCCAATTAAACCATCTCCCATTCTTCTACATTCATAGCTCCTAACACTTTCCTTTCTAAAAACTTAGATCACCCAAGAAAGTATCATGTTCTGAACCGGGTTGATCCAAACAAACAATAAAAGTACAATTGCAATTCAGCGGAGAAATCAACAAACGATAGAGAAACAGAGTGCCAGTGAAATTGGTTCTGGCAATTTGAGAGGCCAGAGCTCTCCCAAAAGACTTACTAATTTTCTTGATAAATCCTCTAACCCTCCCTCCCCACAACAAAATGCTCTTTTATACTACTCCTAAGCAGATTATTTCAGAATACCAAAACATAATGATGGGCTTGGGCCATGTATGTAGGTGCATGACATATCTAAACTAATGTAACTAAACTTGCCTTTACAACAAGATGTTCTATCACCAAATGGTTTACCCATTTATCGCCAGTTACAGGAATTTGAGTTCTCATTTTGACAATACTAAATATCAGTAAAAAAAGATTATGCCGATACAATTACATTAACTGAACTCCATCGCTCCTCTTTTTATTGGAATTCAAAATGTAAAATTTACACTTTCCTCTACATAATTGAATACATCTATACTACTAAGATGTCAACAGAGTAGATACACATTTTACTCCTTTTCCATAAAATAAGAATCACTTAAGCTGAACAAGTTGGTGCATAAAGATTAAACACATCTACAATACCACATGAGTACAGAATATATGACCTTACCCAACAGAAAAGCAATTGATGTTGAGAGTCTCTGATGAGAAAGTCAAGAACCCGCTCTATATTTCTTCTGGAGGAAGTGTATAAACATAGGATAACACCAGAAAAGTTGCATAAGAATATAAAAAATAGAGCAAGGGATTAATATAATGAAATAAGTTCCAAATAAGTGACAAAAATTGTTCAGTTTTGATGGAACGAGGAACCCAAGAAAAGACAATATAGTAGCATAAGCTGAAAATTTGAGCACCTTGTTCTCGATGTCCATACGCCTACGTCGAATCTCTCAAAGCAAAATTTTAAAAACTCGTCACAATAAGGTCTCTTAAACACTACAAAAGCAAACAGTAATCAAGCAATTAGATGAGCAGCATATAGTCTGACAAATGTCAAATGGTAAGTCTAAAACCAAATCCTAACCTGCTTTTGACCCTATTATTGTGTCTGATCTGTAGGCTTCATCTGGGTCTGCCACAATATCAACAAGCAACCCATTAACATCAAGGACTAGAAGCTTTTTTCTAGAATGCAAATGACCGCTATTCCCACAGGATCCCAAAATACGTGGAGGCAGATAATCTTCATTCCTAACTTGACTAGAATTTTCTTTAGTTGCATCCAATTTTGTTAAAGAATGAATGGCATCCATCTTGGGTTCTGTGCTTGGATGACTACTGCTACATGTCTCAACAGGTGCTTTTCCTTCAACGGTGTGAACATCACATACTACACTCACGTTGGCACTTGACTTGGGGTCTCCACCGTGCTCAGAGTTTTCTCCAGCAAAGTCAGTGGTGGGCAACGATTTACCAGAGCTGTCTTCATTGGTAGTCAATTTTGATCCTTCCATCACAATTTCATTCTTGCTCTCATCGCTTTCTTGCTCAAGGCCAGAAAGCTCAATCTCGGATCCTTCCATTAAACTTTCTTTCCCATCAATTAACGTGTCATTCTGTTTGACTACCAATTCTGCACTCGGAATGTCTACTGAACAAAAGGTTGCATGTACTTCATCTAGGCACGTCAAACTAGTATTTCTGCTCTCATTAGGCGATAGAAGATTTGGGTCTTTGTTTGATTCAGAATGGTTCACTAGATGCTGAGTCAATATCTTTCTCCTTTTAACAGGAGCACATTCATAATCCATACTTCTTTCCTCCTGCAAATACATCAGAGGAAAAATATTTAGAATTAACATTCATTGTAGTATTCACACAATTCCAACATTTAGAGCTGCTTGTTGAACATCCACAAATTTTGAAGTCCCCTAAGGAGCCGCTACCTGTCCCATACAGGATGTAAGTTTCTGCTTTGACCAATGTCTTCTTGCTCCTTTAATTAATTATAAACTGCTGCAACAAGATCAACAGTGTCAGAAAATGAGAAACTAATAAGAATGACTGCATTAATTTGTCCAAGATATTCAGATTCTACGCATAGCCCCAAAAAGTTTAGAGACATGTCCTGGAAATATATAGCAGGTGCAGAAACAAATGCACAGGAATCCTTCACAGAAGAGTTATTCATGTTTCTGAAATGTGATTGGACAAAGTGAGAACCTTTTTACTTCCTTGTTTCAAGTTACAACCACAAGAAGTTAACTTTATGAACATGCCATAGCAAATAATGGGCAGGGAGGCTAGCTTTTAGACCCTGTGACTCGGTGAGTTGCACCGGTAATTCAATGTGCACTCACAACCAACACTAACAAAGGTAATATCTTGTAAAAAAAACATCCTGATGGAACTATGCTTACTTCTTCAAAGAAACAACATATATAAGTGTATTGATTATCTGATCCATGTGGACTTGGCCATCTAAAGGGACACATAATGAAATATATATATGTTTTCATCAACAACCTGCAAACTGCTACGACACTCAAGTCTCGGCAATTTTATGTCTGGGAAGCAGTATGCCAATGCACATTGACCTAATGTTGAGTTTCTAGTTCCTATACTAGCTTATTTAAAGAAAAACATGAAACCAAACGCAAATACGCAATACAGATAGTATGTTAAAACCTTCAGGTCACATCAATAGACATCAATCGGCTTTACATGCAATAGTAAAATTCATGCCTAATACATACAGCTAGAGACCATACATTCACACTCCGAAGTCATCAACCAAATCAGTAGAAAGCACCTTCAAAACCAAGAATGCATGAAAAGAGTCTTTACAAATATTAGCGTGGTTATGACAATTACATACAAACTCTAGATACATTCTCACTAACTTCTTTCTTATTCAAGAACATATCTTGCAACTACCGTTCTGATGCAAACTTGAGTTAAAATCCAAAGCCCACTATTATGGAATGTGTCTAGAAGTCTAGAACCATTGACCAGGAGTCTAGAATGACATTTTCTTAGACTAGAATGTGCCCTAGAGCATCTTGTAAATTCAACATTAATATGTGATGTTGCCTTTTCACCAAGTGCCCGAGCTTCCTATATCCTAGAAATTTACAAGGTGTGAACTTACGAAACTAAATGAGAGATTACAAGCCTTTATGCCAAACTAGTTGGCATAGTTAGAAGTGAACACCAAATGGGAATTAAAAGATACAAACCGTCAAGGGATACGAGCAAGAATAAAAATCTTTCAAGCACTTCTATCTAAGGCCAACTCCTTTGGTATATTGACTCACTAAAACATCAATTGACCACTTCCCTTGTTATAAAGGTCTCACAGGTGCATCCAAAGGTCTTAATTGGAGCTGAATAACTGCTCATGAGGCAGAGGCAGTGTATTGACTTTTCCTATCATCTTGTATACATGTCTTTTGGAAGCCAAAGCCCAACATTAGCGTCTAAAACCATAGTAGTAGGTCTAACCAACAACTTATTGAACCTACTTTACTGTCACTTTCCCATCACAAAGACAGTGATCTCTGTTCATCTATTTTACCCGTATCATATGACGTAACACTTTCATCAGCACATAAACGATGATAAATGAATGATGGAGATCAATTATTATCAATATCCCCTAAAGTTAAAAAGGAAACATATGGTCTGCGATGTTATAGATTTATACATATGTTTTCCTGATATTGATATAAACTCAATGTTACAACTCGATTCATGAATTGAACCAAAACAACAAGGTTAATTCGTCAAATCTTGAGTAATTGAATGCTTAAACTCCAAAATTCACACCTGAAAGAAAAAAATCTGATGAGAAATTGACAAACCTCTGATGAGAAACCGAGCAACTAGCGTCCTTCACCGTCGTCGTTGGAGCAGCCAGCAACGTCCACCGTCGTCGGCTGTCGGAGAAAATGAAAATTGTGTAAAAAGGAAGATTGAAAAACCGCCGCCGTTGACCTCCGTGGGGATAAAAATGGAGTTTTGAAGCGCCGCCCAAGTATTGAGGGATTCAAAGACTCATCTGAATCACTCTTTGGTTACCAAACATACCCGATTTCTCTTAATTTATTTTTTTCTCAATTTTCTTGCAAATATATTTGATTCATTAGATAAAAAGATAACATCTTTATTTGAAGATTTTATGTAAAATGTTAATTATTTTCAGTTTTTTTTTATTCATTATTGGTGTAAAAGTGAATAATCAGAGATATCACGTTTGTCACATTTTAAATAAATTTGTTAGTTGTATTGTAATATTGTTTCTTTTATATGACATCTATAGTTTATAACAGAACTACGATGTTTGAATTCATAGATGACAAAATGTTTTTTGATTAAACTTTGTGACCATGTTAAGGTGGTTTAACATAGAATGTAGAAACGGTTAAGTCTATGGAACAAAGTTCAAGGCGTAATTTTTTTTTGAACGACAAGAAACACACACGTTCCGAAGTATTCGGGATCCAGACGGGCACCCAATTAATCCCAGTCGATCAAGGCCCATCACTGTGTGGCAGACCAAGGTCTGGATATCGCCACATGCAGCCGTGGGGAATCGAACCTGGGTAGTTAGAAATATCATCCACTGACCCTCCGAAGATGTTACCTTACCACTGGACCAAACATGGAACAAAGTTCAAGGCATAATGTAACATATGACTTTTATAGAGAACCTATTTCCAATGTCTTCCTATAGTTATGGAGTTTGGATGTCTATGTCATCGGAAAATGGTTTAAAGTACAATATATGACATATAGAACTAGATCAAGGGTTAATGCCAAATATAGTCATTTTGGGGCCCATATCTCATAAAATAGCCAACTTTTTCCCTTGTCACAAAAAAATCATAAAATCCGCAAAATGTGTATGTAAATATATGTTTTTTTTGGTGGGCCCACGTCCACAAACCAAAAATTAAATTTGCGGAGAAGTTGTCGACATGATAGGATCTATACGCAAGATTTGCAACTTGCCATAAATGACCAAATGGTCGCAAACCCTATCCGTGAATCTCTACTTCTATAGAAACTTTTAACTTTTATCCTAGACGTAATTTTTTGGTATGGACGGTAAATAATCAAAAATCATGATTGAGGATCATTTTACTGCAATACACACTGCAAATTACGACCCATTTTGATTGATCTCTACTCAACAAATGGCTAACAAATTCAAAAATCACTAAACCAATTTTTGATCCCGTAATGTATTTGTTTGCTTATTTGGTTAAGTGTTTATATGGTTATTTATTTGTCTAGTGAAGCATTTTTAATGATATGTATTTGTTTTTTTTTTTTTTTTGAAAATGGATATGTATTTGTTTATTTGTTCAATTTTGTACACAAGATAGTTCCCATAAATGTGTTTGTTTCGGTCAATTTTGTTTGGTTATGACAAAACATTTCAACATTATTGATTTTTTTAGAAATCCAAAAAATAGTAAAATTGTTAAATTTCGATTTTTTTCTCCAAAATTTCATCTATTTCTATTTAGTATTAGACAAGGTCCAAAAAAACGTAAGGCGTGGCATGACAGTGAGGTCAGGCCTTACACGTCACGGTAAGGACGCTGCATTTTTCAAGACGTAACATAAGGCGGCAAATTTCTTGGTCAATTATATATTTACATATATGTTTTCTATATATTATGTAATTAGATAGGGATATTAAAAATTGTAAAATATCATATAGATTATTATTTTAAAAATAGTTGTTGATTAAAATTTTAAAATAGAACATGTAAAAGTAATTTTACAACTTCGTTTTAATCACGAGCTCATAACATTTTATGAATTCGTGAAACCATAATACTAGATAAATCTATAAAAGTGAAAAATCTAAAGTTAAAAGTGTAAAAAAATAAAAAAAAATACTTTTTTTTTGAAAAAAACCACGTCTTAAAAAAAACGTGCGCCATGACGTGAGCCACGCCTTATAAAAACGCTATGGTTATTTCGTAACGGTGAATACGTGTCTTATATTATATCACGTCATGACACACCTTTTAAAACACTGGTACTAAGTATCCATAATGTATTGTGTTGAGTTAATATTTGTTAAAGTAATTGTCTCAAATTCTTAACAAACTTTCTTAAAATAAAACTATAAATTAATCAACGTCACTTAAAAATGCATTGATTTATTGAATATATGTTTGATAATTAACTATTTTGATTAGGAAGAGAACATATATTGTCTTTTTAAATTCTTTTTACAATAGAAAATAGAGAGCAATGAAATGAGGGGGACACTATGGCATTGTTTGGCAAAAATAAGCTACCTTATAAGTTAGCTTATAAGCTAGCTTATTTTCAGTGTACATGTTTGGATGCACATAAGCTGACTTATAAGCTAGCTTATTGATAAACTACTTTGAGTAGCTTATGAGGAGCTTTTTGTCATATTTTCCGATTATACCCTCATTAATATTAATTATTATATTTTCAAGATGTCATTTTTGGTCATTTAAATGGTTATCAGCTAGTTTTTGCCAAACATAATTTGTTCATCAGCTACCTTATCGCCTACTAATTTTATCGATCGTCATTTTATCGGTAGTTTGCCAAACATAGCCTATGTGTCTATGTTCACGAAACGTTTGTTACATTAATTGTTTAAAAATTGTCAATACATTTTCTTAAAATAAAATTATAAATTATTTTTATTTTGTGACAATTTGTTAAAATTATCAATTTTTCGTGTAGGATTAATTTCGACAATGGCCATGATCGAGTAAGAAGCTACAAAGAGAGAGTTATTGGAGTTGCAGAGAGTGATACTGCGAGTGATGTGTCTGTGTGGTTTGCAGGGTTCTTGAGTCGGTGGAGGTGGATCAAATTTAACTTTTCTAAGCCGTTTGTCTTTCAACGAGGGATGACCACGAGTATTTTTGTGAAAAGTTGGTTCACCAACAAAAATTGTTGATTGCACAAATATATCTTTCAACTTTTTTAGAAATTTGGACCTACGAGTTCTCGATTTGTTGTTAAACTATTCTTTAGACATCTCGACTTGTTCTTCACAAGGCAAATAGTCATCTTCCTGAGATATGCACCGTGATAAATCCCCTCCAAAAACTATCAATCGACACAAGTAGAATAGACCGACACTTTTTGGAATATATCGATTGTTCATGCGCATATGACATCCTATAACATGTACACATTTGACACCCACAATTTACCAAAAAACAATCCAACAACACTAGACTGATCAAATTCCTTTGAGATAATGTCAAATGCATAAATTGAAATGAAACACACAATTCCTTTGGAAAAAAACAGCTTTAATCGTTTGTATGCATTTGTGCATACAGTCCAGATGAAGGACTCCCAAGGTGTTGTTTAGTTTTTTTTTATAGATTTTTCAAATGCATAAATTGAAATGAAACACATAATTCCTTTGGAAAAAACAACTTTAATCGTTTGTATGCATTTGTGCATACAGTCCAGATGAAGGACTCCCAAGGTGTTGTTTAGTTTTTTTTATAGATTTTTCAAATGCATAAATTGAAATGAAACACATAATTCCTTTGGAAAAAAACAGCTTTAATCGTTTATATGCATTTGTACATACAGTCCAGATGAAGGACTCCCAAGGTGTTCTTTAGTTTTTTATAGATTTTTCTTTGAACCTCCCCTTCATGTATTATATCATATATAAATAGAATTTTTTTTAAAAAATAGATAAAATAATAATAATAAACTAAAAGGAATAGTCACATCAAGATATTCCTTAAAAGGGTGTCAATAGCATCTTTTTTTAATAATGATAACTTAGGATCCAGGCTTGATGTGATGTTTCTTTAATAAACATAACATAATATTTTAATAAATATGATAATAGAACTATGTATCATTGTTTATAAAAATAATTCATAAAGGTTCGTGTATAAGAGCTGAGTTCTGGTGAGAATAATAGTTACAGTGATGATAATGAAAATACTTCTAAGCAATTGGATAATTAATTTTTTTGATCTAACAGCTAAAAAAATCATTGACCTTCAGTTAACTAGATGCTGATCAAAAAACCTAATTTCATCAACATTAATCTCCACTTTGATATCAACTTTCACTCACCTTCACGAACTTCTCCATACCTCTAATAACTTTTACATGCATAAATGTGTTAAAGTTTCAATCATGATGATAGAAATAGATCAATGAAGATAGTTTACATGTAATTGAAGGTAGATGAAGGTTTTGTTATCACCGTCTTAACATAACTTTTATTTTCACACGATCCCAAGTTTTATAAATATATTATCTAAATATTTAGTTGGTTTACGTCATTTACAACTATTATTAAAGATATATAAAGATATCCCTATTTATACTACCCTTCTATTGACTTCTTGACCGGACTTATAGACTTGTTGACCCAGGGTATAACACAATGCAATCCATATACAATCTAGTCTCATCTGCGTACCAAATACACTTTATAGGCAAATAATCATTGCATGCCATATTGGAGATTTACCTCGTGGATTTCTTGTTAAATAATTATGTTCGTTATTCGTATTCATTTGAATTGACGTTATTAGTTACCATCGTTACACATTTCCATTTATTTTACACATCAAACATGTTCAAAGATCCATTTGTTTACACATGAAAATGATATCCTAAAAATCATGAGAAAAATACATATAATTTCAGTCACAAAAACTGTAAATACAATTCAATACATATGCAAACATATATGTATTAAGCACTCATCAAAATTCTTATCTAAAACTAACAATAAACAAAACCAGAATGTCACCAAATGAAAACCTGTAGGAACCAAAATGCAGAAGCTGCCATGGCTGGAATCAAGATCGATTCAGTGGTGGCGGAGTTCGGCAGCGAAGGGTATTCCTCAGGTGGCGGAAGCCGACATTCTTCCCCATTGAAGTAAACTTTCCGAGGGAAAGCCCATCCTTGCTTAAACGTAAACGTATTTTTGTCCTTTTGCATAAGCACTTCCGACTGCACGTTTCCGGTGGGCCCGGCTTCCATTAACAAATCGTTGTAGAACTTCATCCCATAAAACATCCCAGTATCATCTGCACACCACCAACCAAAATAATTCACATAATCAGGCTCATTATGACCCTATTAGACTCGTTATGCCCTCAGTGATATCCGGGTTACTGGTAGAGCCCCTCCTCCTAGGAGGTTAAGGGTTCAAACCTTACCAAATGTGAGGAGCGTGCGTCAGTATTTGCCGTATATAATTATTATTTATTGCAAAAATAAATTATTATTCTGAGAGATATTTGTTCTTATGTGTGTTTAGTACACGTATAAGACAGGACATGACAGAACAAAAATTATCATCCCATGTTTGGCATGACATTTGTAACATCCCAGACCAACCGTACCAGATATTGTCCGCTTTGTCCACACACTTGGACTCACGGCTTTAAAACGCGAATGATAGAGAAAGTGTATATATATATAGAGAGAGAGAGAGAAAAGTTCAAATAAGAACCAAAATTTGGTTGTGAACTTGAGGACAAATGAGAGCTCGACACACGTCATATTCGGATTGAATAATAAAGGAATAGGTTCAGATTGAATGTAGTATTATTTAGTTAGTATGAATATTTTCTTCCATTGTTAAGTCTGAACATGACACGTGTCGCGCTCTCATTTGTCCTCACGTTCGCAACCAAATTTGAGTTCTCATTTAAACCCACCCTCAGTCCCTTATAAAGGCAACCTTTGTTCCCCTCCCGAACCAATGTGGGATATTACAACATTAGACCGGTACATGACAACTCTAAGCGGGACAAAAATGCATCTTTTTTGTCCAACTAAAATAGGTGGATAAAAAATCAGGGAGACGAGACAAGATTGGTAAATTACTAAACTACCCATGTTAAATTAAAACCCTATAACCTTCCACAATTCCTTCACCGCCTACCTTATTCTCGCCAGTCCAATCCAATCCAATCCAGTCCAGTCTGCATACCAAACGCACACAAAGACATTTAAAAAGGATAGTTTTACTCACTTATGGATTGATATGGAACTAGTGGCTTGTAATCGAAGCTAAAAACTTGTGTGACGTTGTTGAGATTTGGGTGTTGGGCAACGAGAGTCCATTGTGTATAGTTGAGCCTGTAATTAAAGTTGGTGACGGCCATTTTTACGCGCCAATAGTCTTTATAGTTCTGCTTCACGTGCCAGTGTACCCGAATAGGGCACATATGATGAGTGCATTGTAGCAATGGCTCGTTATCTTTTCTCGGAGTATTTATCCCCGCCATGCTCAGCTTCTTTGAATCGCTCCTGCATTGTTATCAAAAACACAATTTACAGTTTGTTATCAATCATCACATTTAACTGTTTTACAACTTTCTGTAGCTCTAGTTTTAGTAACAATGTTTGGCAAAAATAAGCTAACTTATTTTCGGGGTACACATTTGGATGCATAAAAGCTAGCTTATTGAAACGCTATTGGGATAGAGTTTCAGAGCTTATTGTCACTTTTTCAATTTTAACCCTCATTAATATTAAATATTATTATTATTATTATTAATTATAAATAGATACTAATAATATTAATTAATATGAAAATTAATTATTAATCAATTTTAATTATATGTTACTTATTAATTACTTAATTACAATAATTATTACTCATATCAATTATTTTCATATTAATATTTTATTATTATTATTTTTCAATACATTTAATTATCAAAATGTAAACACAACAATTCTACAAATATTTATGTAACATAAGAATTAAATTATACTTATGTTGTTTCATAGAGAATAAAAATTATGTTAAATAATTTTAATAAAATATTTAATTTAACTATTAAATATTTTCTTTAAAGTATTAATTAATTAGAATATCTGAATATGTGAGATTGATCATTTTTATTTTTATTCATATTGTATGGAATGGTTATTTATAATCATAAATAATAGATTTTTTCTAAAATTTGTTTTAACAAATCCAAATATTATAATATATATATATATATAAAATAGTCAATTTGAAATTCTTTTAATCAATATGTTTTATTTATTAATTTTTTTACCATCTTGTTTCTATTAAATAATATATTATATTATTAAAGATTTGTTTTAATTATATTTTAAACTATTCACTACTAGAAAATTGAGTATTTTCAACAAATATTTTCAACGGAAAATGTCGTTGAAAATTTTCTATAAATTTTAAAGGGATTATTGACAAAACATAAATTTTCTACGAATTTCCGTTGAAAATCTCTCACAAAATGCATTTTCAACCAAAATTTTTTTGACGAGACATTCCGTTAAAATTTTTTTGGTTGAAAATGCATATATGTTTGTGAGAGATTCTCAACGGAAATTCGTTGAAAATTCGTAGAAAATTTATGTTCTGTCAATAATCCTCTAAAATTCGTAGAAAATTTTTAACGACATTTTCCGTTGAAAATTAATTTCCGTTGAAAATACTCAATTTTCTAGTAGTGATTATAACTGATTAATTTTTTAAGATGATCTTTTTGGTCATTTTACATTCTTATCAGCTAGTTTTTTTTTACCAAACATGATTTGTTTATCAGCTACCTTATAAGCTAGTTTGCCAAACATGGTTGTAGTTTCTGCATATTTTACAACGAATGCTTACTTGATACATCTGTCTTTATTGTGGCAACCACAGGAACAAGATGGGCACGGAGTGATGGTTTGATTGTAGAAGGAGGAAAAGGATACGCAACAACGTGGATGCCTGGATACCAAAAACTGAGAGTATGTGCATGTCACATTCCATGTCACTGCATCCAGATAATCAATGTCCACAATGAAAAAGGAACAGGGTGAGAACATATTCGTAAAAAAATAGAGATAAGACTCATAAAAGCTTCAAGGCTCATGTGGGCCCCACGCCTTCCATGTGTCTATCTCTTACTCGCTCAATCCCAAAGTAAATGTCCATTATAAAAAAGGAACACGGTTTTAGAAAAAGGGCCATTTGGTTAAAGGACCTTCTGACATTTTTTTTAAAAAACATGACCTTCTGATGATACGTTTGAGAATGTCAGTGTTTTCCAGAACACAAGAATGCCTAAAAAGTTGTCAGAAGATCTGGATTTAAAAAGCACTAACTACAAGGTCATTTAGCTAAATAACCCATTTTAGAAATATCCAATTCTTACACTTTTTGGTTAACTAAATGACAATTTTACCCTTAACAACAGAGGGAGTAACGAATTTCTCTATCTCATAAATTAAGGATAGAATCCAAAAGTAGACACTTATCTTTAAAAGTGAACACTTATCTTAAGACAAACTAAAATAAAAATGTGGACACCTATTCTCGGGGACAGAGGGAGTACTAGTTAAGTCAGTAGTCTTTTATTATAAAATTTCTATAACAATATCAATATTTCTAAGAGAGTGAGATAGAGATTTACTTAAAGCTTGAGTCTTTCGTCTCCGATCAGGGGTAAGATAGACCGTAGATGGCACAATTGTAGCCGGACCACAAGTGTATCCTGGACCAGGGGCGAGCAAAGTGAAGTTCTTCGGCAATTTAACAGTCTTATTAGAAGTGCCCGAAAGGCCAACACTCACTTGAAAAGCCGAAACAGCAGCAGACGGATCCTGGCCCCACGAAGACACCACACCGCCTTTACAACAATTGGAGATCTGTTGGTTATAAGGAACTCCAGGAAGCAAATCAACCACCACTGGGTTCCTTTTGCAACAATGTGGTTGGTTTCCTCCTTTGAATTTGGAACAATCTCCTTGTTCAGTGGTTTGGGCTCCAACCATTGACCAAATCACTTCTTTTTTAGCCCAATTCCATCCAAGGGTCCAGCCAGGATTCATGATATGCCTATACATTTGGAAGTTGTTCATCGTTACAGTCGCCTGCAAGAAATTATAATTCGTTAAAAATGCTGCCAAATCTCATTTTTCAAGTTAAATTTGGTACAAAATGATTTTATAGGACGCCTAAAATGAAAAAAAAACGTCCTAAAAGAATATTTTATAGGACACAAGTTTATAGGACCAAACCAAAAAGTGTCGTATCTAAAAGTGTTATAATAGGTTTATAGGACGCATTTAGACGTTTTAATAAGTTTTTTACCACACTTTCAAAATAAAGTGTCTATTAGCTATTTTATAGGACACTGTTTGAAAAGTGTCTTATAAAAATATGGGTTTATAGGACACTTTTCAAAAGTGTTCTATAAAATAGCTAATAGGACAATTTATTGTAAAAGCATCGTAAAAAACTTGTTGAAACGCAAAAGTGTCCTATAAACCTATTGTAACACTTTTAGATAGGACGCTTAATGGTTTAGGATGCTTAATGGTTTGGTCCTATAAAGTATTATTTTAGGACGCTTTTTAATTTTAGGCGTCCTATAAAATCATTTTTGTTGTAATAAGATGCAAAAAAAGGTACAAGAAACCAAAGGGTTTTTGGCCTAGTGGTATCCGAGCCTTTGGACTTCATAGGAGGTCAGGGGTTCAAACCTCATCAAAGGTGAGGAGAGAGTGTGAGTTTAGTTGTTGCATTTTCCATGTATAAAATATTATATATATATATATATATATATACTTCTAAAAAAAAGGTACAAGAAAGCTCACCACATAACCATCTGCAGTCCAAGAGATGACATCCCATTTGATTGTTATATTCCCAAAAGGATCCAAAGGATCAAATGCCACTGAAATAACAACATGAAGTTTTTACTTTTTATACAAACTATATATCAAATAATATTCCAATAAGAAAATTAATAAATTAACCATACTTGAATTCGAAGAAAACATGAACAGAAGAATAGCCCATAAGCTGAACTTCAAAACAGGAATAGTAGCAGACTCGAAAACCATTTCCATTCGACTTAATAAACACTTCTTTTTTGAGAATTGTATAATTGAGTTAGAAACTAAATAATCTCCTTTGCTGCATTAAAAAGGGAAAAAATAAATAAGGTGCAGAGTATGAAGGCATGGAGATAGCTTACCTAATGGTGGTTGTATGCCTTTTCTAATTCTCCCTTCTCTGTTTAACTGATTAGTTTTGCTTGTTTGCTGAAATAAAAAGCAAGAGGTGTGATAGTAAAGTTACACTAGCAGAGAGTTTAGAGTGATGGCAAGTCACTATCTCCCACTAATCTGACTTTTCACCCATAACCACTGCCTACTGAGAAAGACTAAACTCCTTACAAATAATTTTGGTCATCATTAAATCTACATATACATGTATATTACATAGAGGAAAGTTCAAATGTGAACTCATTTTTGGTTGTGAACGCGAGGACGAATCTCAGCCACTTATCCGGTCAATAAAGACGGCTTTGACCTGGTTCCCCTCCTTTAATAATCTCCACCCTCCCATGAATCGCGTCAATCCTCCGTGATCGCGTCCACCATAACCGAAGATGTGTGGCTGAGATTCGTCCTCACGTTCACAACCAAAATTGAGTTCACATTTGAACCTAACCCTATATATATATATATATAGAGGAAGGTACAAATGAGAACTTTGCATTTTTAAAGCAACAAAGGGACACTTGTGGATCACATATGATGTGGATCCCACATAATATTAAATCATAAATGATTTAACATTACGTGGGACCGACATTATATGTGGTCCAAAATTTGTTCCTTTGTTCTTTTAAGGAGGGGTGGTTCTCATTTGATCCCTCCCCTATATATATATATATAGAGGAAAGTTCAAATGCGAACTCAAATTTGGTTGTGAACGTGAGAACAAATGAGAGCGTGACACGTGTCAAAATAAGCAATATTCAGACCGAATATACAAAGGAATATTCAAACTGAATTTAGTATATATTCAGTCTGAATATATACTATAATATTTCTTTGAATGAGACACGTGTCGCACTCTCATTTGTCCTCACGTTCACAACCAAATTTGAGTTCTCATTTGAACCCGCCCCTATATATATATATATATTATATATATATATATATATATATAAGCAAAAACAGGGAGGGAAAGAGACATATATATGTCATATATACAGATTATATAGATTTTATTTACATATATATATATAAATCTAGTTCAACTGTTGTTTCTCGGTAAGAAGTAAGAACAACTATCCATGTGAAAATGGAGAAAATATCTGAACCCTTAATCTATGTAGGTTTAATTCTAGAGTAATTGATAAAAAGTTGCTACTAATATTTGAATAATGACCAGAAGTCTGATATCTGAAACGGGAAGGACTGAATTTGGAAGAGATGGGTAAGAAACAGGGAGAGGCATTATGCATTCATCACCATTGAAGTAGACTTTACGTGGGAATGCCCAACCATGATTTAATGTGAATATTCTCTCATCTTTTCGAAGAATCATCTCTGAATACACACTTCCATTTGAACCAGCTTCCAGTAAGAGGTCATTCTTTAGCTTCTCTACACCATAAAACATACCTGTATCATCTGGATTTGAAAGTTGAAACCCAAAAACACATAGAAAAAAAATGAGTTTTTGCTTCTTGTTTAGATGGTTAATCACATGTGAATATTCGATCAACTTACTTATGGATTCATAGATAAGGAGAGGCTTATAGATAAAGCTGTTAACTGTGGCCACATTGTTGAGATTTGGATGCTGAGCAACTAGTGTCCATTTTGTGTAGTTTAGATTATAGTTGAAATTAGTGATGGTAATCCTCACACGCCAATACGATTTATAGTTTCTTTTCACATGCCAATGAACCCGAATCGGGCACATGTGTTGAGTGCATTGCTTCATAGGTGCAGTAATACCTTCTGATTGTGGGTTTCTTTTTACCACACGTGAAATAGTTGAGTTACTCCTGTGTCACAAGAATTATTTTACGGTTTTTGGTTCAAGATTTTTAACCATCCTATATGTATACTATTGAAATTTTGAGTATAGAAAGCTTACTTAACACAATTTTCACTGTTGATGCAGCCACAAGCACATGAAGGACATGGTGTTATCTCACTGTTGTAAAAAGATGACATTGAGACACAACAGGTTGGGGTTCTTGAGGCCAGCAACTGCGAGTAACTGCACGCCAGTTGCCATGTCACTGCAAATGAGATCAGGAATCAGGAAACTGTTTCTTTTAAGTATAAATATATATATATATAGAGAGAGAGGTTTAGGGGGAAAATGCTAAAAAAAGAGAAAACTGAAGAACACCCTGGTAGCCCTTTATCCGGAAGGTATGCACAAATGCATACAAATGATTGCTGTTTTTTTTTCTATGCACCAGTGCATATATATATGCATTAGTACATATGCACAAATGCATGTTACAAATTACCAGTATGCATTTGTGCATACCGTCTACATGGAGCGTTCCCATGGTGTTTTTCAGTTTTATCTTTTTTTGACGTTTTACCAAGAACCTGACCCTATATATATATATATATAAACCACAAGGGTGGTGCCTCAATGGTTTGAACTTGTGCTCCAAAGGTCAAAAGTACCACGAGGTCACAAGTTCGAATCAGGGAGGAAACAAAATCCCCTTGGGACCACGGAGGTTCAAATGCAGCGACTCCAGGCTACCCGCGAAACGGGTGGTCGCCCTGGGATTAGTCGGCTCGCATAGAGGGTTGGATATCCAGGTTAATCAAAATAATATATATATGTATATATATATATATATATTTATACGGAAAATACTCATGCATGCTCCTCACCTTTGGTGAGGCTTGAACCCTTGACCTCCTTGGAGGCTAGGCTCTACCAGTAACCCAGATACGTTTAGGCCAATGACTCTTTGGTCAGAAAAAAAGAAAAAACATACATAAAGATCCTTGATGCAAAAGCGAAACTTACTTAAAGCGCGTGTCTTTCTACGGCCACCAGATGATAAAGAAACAGAAGACGGCACGATAGATACAGGGCTGCACGTATAGCCTTGATTAGGACCCATCAGGGAGAAATTCTTGGGCAGACTGACCGTTCTATACGTATTACCCGAGTTCCCAACATGCAACTGAAATGCTGCTAACGAATTAGCAGGATCTTGGCCCAGTGAAGTTACGATACCGCCCTTGCAACAGTTTGGAAACTGCTGGTTGTAAGGTGCTCCTTCATGCAAGTCAATGATTCTGGGATTCTTCTCACAAGAATGAGGTGTTATTATATTACTCGGAAATTCCTTACACTCTCCCTGATCATCAGCTTGAGCTCCCACCATCGACCAAATTATTTCCCTTTTTGCCCATGTCCATCCTAAGGTCCAACCAGGACTTGTTATCTGTCGATACATTTGATAGTTATTCATCTTCACCACAGCCTGCAAATCACTTATCTCAGTGTTAGGTCTGAAAAGATTGTATCCGATATCACAAATATTGAAGACATGAAGAGTCAAAGTGTAAAGTCAACAAAGTCATGATTAAGAAGGTTTTATATCAGGAAAGGTTTAGCAAATAGGAATGCTCTTAATTATGGCAAGTGTATAATGTCTATCTTATTAGTTTCCTTATTGTGATAAATGTCCTATCATGTAAATACAAGGGTAATTAAGGCTAGCATTAGAAAACTAGAACATTAATTCATATCATAATATCTAGAGAGAGCTTATTAGAGATATCATTGTAAACACGATTCTACAAGTGAGATATACGACGTACATAAGGTGTTCTTATCGATATATTCATTGTGTTATTCATATTGTTCATCTTTACTACACGGTTCTACAAGTGAGATATACGACGTACATAAGGTGTTCTTATCGATATATTCACTGTGTTATTCATATTGTTCATCTTTACTACACGGTTACCTGATCAAACTGGGATTCACACTCAGTTACTTAACCGTCACATTTTAATCTAAAAATCTAATTTTTTTTTTACAATTTTACTTACCACATAGCCATCTGGAGTCCATGAAACAACATCCCAAGTAATAGTTATGTTTGATGTTGGATCAAAGAGATCATATGCCACCACAACTAACAGCAAATAAAAAGAAGTTAGTTTCTTTAAACAGGCAAGCTATTGGAATATTTATCACATCAAAAGAATCAAAGTGCTAACCTGCACAATAGCATAACATATAAATACTGATAACATTTGGTTTTAATGGGAATGTAAATCTACTCAAAACCATGATTTTCTTACAAAATATTATGAACATGAGTTCATATATATATATATATGTATATTGATGGTTATATTCTTACTTACCGACACATAAATGCTCCCAAATCAGATAAAAGACAGATTTAAGAATAATTCCTAAAAGAGTGATAAGATACCAAATTCAATCAATATAATACAGAAATTGAAGTACAAATGAAAAGTGCATGACAAAGATTGGTCCCTAATAAGTATTATGAAAATGGGGTTGACCTTGATGAAAAAGTTAACTAAATTAGTATTGACTTAATCTTTAAGCTGGATCGTCATTGGAATCAATGTGGAGAAGTTTATATATATCCGACAAGTTATAGACAGCCATGAGGTAATCTCTTTAAATTTTATCTTTATAAATGTAGCTTTTTGCCAATTGGAGTTGTTTCTTCCATTTGCGTTTTCATAATCCATGTCTTAATCTTGTAGTCAAAACAAATTCTTATATTATATCAAACATGAAGCATCTAATGTGATGTATTGTACGGCAAGCAATCAGAAGGCGTATTATTCAATCAATTAATACATTATTTCAACCTATTATTCATATATTTTCTTAAGTTATTAGAAAACAATGTATATATCAAACAACCAAAAATAATGGTGTAAAATGTTAATAATTATATATAATTATTAAGGGTTGGGTTTTGGTGAACTCACCTTGGCAGGTTAGATTAAACCTAGGTTCCAAACCCATTTATACTTTCAAAGTTGAGGAGATTTTAGATCCACAAGCAAGACTTCTTGATCTATGTTGCCAAGTCCTCAAGAACACATCATCTACACCTAATCTCAATAAATATACCACCAACAATAAAATGAAAATGAGGGTTGAGGATACATAAAATACAAACCCTAGGTCAAAAATGAAGATTTAGGACTTACCTTCTACCACTAGGAGCTCCTTATCAACCAACAACTTTAACCCTCTTTGATATCACTTTGAATAGCTTCAAAAATCGGAACCATAGAAATTTGAATTTCTCAAATATACAGAATCTCGATTTTAAGCACTACAAGTCGCCTGCGATAGTGACAGACGATTGTGCCAAATAGATATAGCAAAATGGGCCCGACCCGAAACTGACGGAGGCTCGAAAGCGAGACCGGCTTTAGCCTCGCCCAACCCGGGACCGGTGAGGGCCGAATTTGAGCACGGGGCCGTAACCGGTTACTGTTTTTTAAGAATTATTTGGCTCGGCTCGACCCGGCCTCGGGACCAGTTGCAGGCCCGGATATGGCCCTGCTTCAGGTCCGACCCAATTTCCTACCGTTTTTTAAAAAATATAGTCGTTTTATGACGTTCTGTGACCGTTCCGGGCTGAGCGCACCTTTGGTACTTCAGTAGGGCGTTTGATAGTGACTTCTTTCGGGGCGACGAAATTTTAATTTTAATCATTTTTTTTTGTCTTTTAACCTGCCAAAACACTCTAAATAAGATATGTGTTGTATGGGTTTAGACACCAAACTCACAAAGCAAAAAATGTTTACAAATCTTTCTATAATTAGTGTTTTTGACTCGTTTTCGATTTTGGTTTATAACATGTCCTAGTTCTCATCTCTTTCTCTCTTTCTTTGTGTTATTACTTACTTATTATTCTGAAAAAGTTTTCGATGTTGTTTATAAAACGTATTTTTAAAGTGTATTTGAGTGACCCAATAAAATAACTTCAAAATACAAAATTGTAAATAATAATAATAGTTTTTTTTACTTCAAAATACAAAATTGGGCCCGGTTTCGGACTGGTTCGATTATACGACCACCCTATTTGGGCCACCCTTTAACGTCCGGGATCCGGCCCAGGAACGGGATCGATTATGGTGAACAGTATTTCGGCTTGGACCGATTTGGGCCCGGCCCGAGACCGGTATTTTTCCATCTCTAGTGCAAATGTCACTATCACTAGACACAATCATCCAGAATGTACCAACGACTCTTCTCCCCTTGTGCGATCCTGCCATGCTATAGTGCCTTGTGGCACTATCGCCAAGCACTATAGCCAGCCCTGTACCGAGAGTTTTTCGACCGTTTTCTGACCGTTCCTTGACCGTTTTCTTGGCCATTCCTTGAAATTTATTTTATAAAAAACAAAAAAATTACGGGTGTTACATTTACCAACTAGTTCTAGATGCACTAAAACTATCAAACATTTACATAACATGTTGACATGTGTTGTACCACTTATCCCTACCTATACAAACATTCAAATAATCTTCATATTAGGCTTAATCTTTTGAGAACCCCAAAATATGTGAGATTCATGAGATTCATCTTAAGCCACGTATTTAAGATAATCAATATTATTAGTTAACGAGATAATTAAGGAGATAATTATTCTTATTTATAAATCAAAATTAATACATTTTAAGGACATTTCCATAATTATCTCCTCTCTCTCTCTCTCTCTCTCTCTCTCTCTCTCTCTCTCTCGCATGACCCATCTAAGCATGGAAATTAGACCCGTCCTATTGGGGAACCCGGTGTACCCGTCCCGACGGGGACGGGGATTCCCTGCAAAATTGGGGATCGGGGATGGGGACGGGGATTCCCGAATGTTAAATACTGGGGATGGGGACGGGTAACGTGGTCCCCGGCCCGCCCCGTCCCCGAATATTAAATATATTATATATTTTTATTATTAAATATATTATTTATAAATAATTAGATTTATTATCTTTTTAGATTCATAAATAGTATTTTGACATTTATTCTTATATACATTTTTTGGAGTCGTCTTACTATTTTTTTAGATAAAAAAGCGTTGAAAATCGAGAGCGTTTAATCAAACAATTACCTATAATGTTGTGATTTTGTTCACATATGAATATTTGATATTCTATAATAAAATTTGAAAAATGTGAGATTTAAAAATGAACGATTATCGATTGAGTATGTTGTTTAACATATTTAGTTAAAAACATTTTTAAATTAGCGGGGAAAAAATCCCCGATTCCCCGTTGGGGATCCCCGTTCCCCTTCGGGGATGGGGATGGGGCTGTGATGATATTACTCGGTGGGGATGGGGACGGAGATGGGAATGAAGATTGAAATCGGGGATGGGGATTGAGGTTCCCGCTCCATTTCCATGCCTAGACCCATCTTTATATTAACATATCCATCGTGCACATAAGGTGAACATATTGTGAACACCATGTAAAAAACCTTATAATTAATTTTTCAACTAATGTGTTCGTAAATGGTATATTTAAATTTAGTTTGTGTTCATAATATGTTCACAAGTTATACCAGATCTCGTAGATTTCAAGTGTGTTCATAATGCGTTCACAAACCATAAAAGTATTTACAAGAGAATATTCATAATATGTTTACCTTGATTTCATATTCAATTGTGATGTCCGTGTATGTCATGGTATAAAAAATAGGATAAAGAAAAAATATGAGAGATATTGGAGAAAAATAAGGAGGTGGAGAGAGGAAAGAGAAAGAAAAAGGTTTTTAATTTATTTATATATTTTGTAATTAATTTTTTGTAGTTTAAATTGGATCTCACGGTTGATTGAAGAGCGTCGATGAATCATGGAGGTGTGAACGAGTTACTAAGGATGTTAAAGTTAGGTGAGCGAATCCAATCAAATTCTATATATCCATCAATATTATAATTTAGCAATTAAAACACAATAATTGAAAATTTAAAATCAAAATTTGTTGTATTACTAATTAAACTTTGATTAATAAATAAATAAGTCGATACACTACAATATGCTATTATCGTGGTACACAACTTCTAATACCACATTCCAACCAAGTTTAGATAGCTGGTATGACACTATGACCAATTATATTGGTATCAATGAAATTGGTATGGTTGGTACAAAAATTGGTTGGTTTGTCTTGGTATAAAATTGATATCCATAGTAAAGTATCTTTTAGAGTTTTCTCTTAATTTTCCGAGTGCTACGCTTGTAAACTCGTTATCTTTTAAAAGTTTAGACGCCTGTCGACCCAACCCATCCGTGTTTTCTCGCTATGTCATGTATTTATTTTATATTAATTATTAATTACATTTTAATATAATTACTTTAATTACATTAAACTAACTAAATACGAAACTTTTATAAAAACTCTATAAACTTAAAACTGATCAAATACAAAAAATCTATAAAAAAACAGATTGTGCGGTTACTAGGGCGGATGATGGGTAAGGGTAAACTCGTTATCAGTTATGTTTTGATCCGTTGGATAAAGGAACGGTCGTACGAGTAAAGAAATTTTTATTCATTTATCCGCTTATCCGTTACCCATTTACCTGATATTTTAACGAGTAAAGTATGGATAAAGTGTTTTCCGTTATCCATTTACTCGTACCCGTTTATATATGTACACGCATATATTTATATAAAGTTATATATTAATATATCTTTTAAAATGCTATCTTATATGTCGTATAATGTATATTAACCGGTAATTAATTTTCTTTTCATATTCATCACACAAAAGAGTTAATTAGGATAATCAAATGAGAAGCAATACATGATCGGTAAAATAAATACAACAAAAAGAAATATTGTCTTTAGATTTTTATATTATTGTTTAACATACCACATTATAATATTATAGCTTAGAACAATATTAAAAATTTTATTGGAACAAATTTATTATAGGATAAATATTATATTCATGAACTTATGTTTTATTAATGTTTTATTTAACATTAAAATGATTTTTTTACCATTTAACCATTACTCGTTTCGTTACTCACTATCTTAATGAATAGCCAGAATATAGATAAAAGTTTTATGACATAATTAATTATCCATTTCATTACCCGCTATTTTAAATGAATTAAATAATATAATAAACCTTAACTTATTCATGCCCTACCGGTTATCGGTCCTAACGATTACCCCCTCTTACCTCATAAAAAACCTTCCATAAAACCCTCTTAAAAGCACATTGCAAATTATTATAGTGGGTTTGTGTGTGAAAAGTAAATAAAAAACCTATGTCACTTTTTTTTTATCAGTATCAAGTAGCAACTATTTAATTTAAACATGCACCATTACAATACAATTTATCATATTCCACCCTTATATTTATGAATTGACCCCTATCTTTACACATGTCTAAATTTTATTGGAAAAAACCGGAAAGGAGTAACAGGTGATTTTTATTCCTAGTGCTCAACCTAGAACGTTAATAAAAAGCGACATCAACAAACAACGATCATCTAGTTAAAAAACGACTACAAATAGACACCAACTTATTTTAAGATGATTTCTGCAATCGCAAAATCTACTGATCACCACTGTCCATCGCCGACTACAGATATGAAGTGACTTTTAATCAAGTAATTCTAAGGCCAACAGAAACACCATTTGCAAGCTTCATTTGTGACCTTTTCTTTTGATGATCATCTACCCTTTGAAGCTGTGATGATAATTGCAGCAAATCGATCGTACACCCTTCATCGCAGTTGATGTCTTTTGATCCGAATTTCACTAGATCACCACCCTTGAATCCAACCATCCGATTCAGATCTTGATCATAATCCAACGGTCCAGAATCTTGCTGATTATAATCGTGGCTGCAGCCCGGAAACATGTTTCTTGACGAATTACAACTACTCCGTGATTGATGATCGGATGACAGAAGAGAGAGAGCACACTCGGAACCCGAAGCTATAGCTATTCCCGATAGCCCGATGATTGGTGCGTTAATGATGATGTCATCAAATCTAGGATTTGTTTCAAAGTTATTATTATAATTAGTTGGAAAAGATTTCGAATTCAGTTGTATTTCGTCGGTAACACAACTAATTGACTGATGAAGATCATGACCCATTTTCTCTTCAAGATTCGTTTGCCACCTTCCGTTAGTCTCGTGTTTCGGCTGATACGGACTACTACGAAGGTGGTCGGGGATGTGAAAAGACGATATTGCCCTCGTGGATCCCTTAGTTTCGTTACCTGAAAACAAGACCATAAGTGATCTAAAAAAAAGCCACAAACTTTCAAGATTTTAAAGATGCCATCTTTTTACTTGATCCATGGATGAAATTACATATTTGCCCATTGGTATAATAATAATTGATAGTATTGATTTTGGTCCACAAGATGGAATGGAATTCATCTTGTAATCCTAATTTGGGGAATGAAACAAAACAGAAATGACATATGACACATGGATGAGATATAAGTATAACTACAAAATAAGCAATTAAATCAACCTATTAATTAGTTATAACTAGCTAGATTATTCGAATTGTGAAATAAAAACGTAATTAAAAGTACCTTTGACACCAATATTATACGATGGAAACAATCTTCCATATCGTTCAGAAAGAGCGCCCACATGAGGTTTCCTTCTACGCTCGTTATGGCCAGCAAGACGTTTTCGACAACTCCTCTTTCCGTCATCAAATTCGCGCAACAAATGAAACCTGAATCACAACATTAGAAAAGTGGTATTTTTTCACAAAACCAGCAAAGCCCCACTTAAATCAACTAAATTTAGCAAATATATATATATATATATATATAGGAAGGTTCAAATGAGAACTTTGTATTTTTAAAGGAACAAAGGAACACTCTTGGATCACATATGATGTGGGTCCATATAATATTAAATCATTTATGATTTAATATTATTCAATACTAAATCATAAATGATTTAATATTATGTGGGACCCACATCATATGTGGTCCACAATTTGTTCCTTTAAAAAGGTGTGGTTCTAATTTGATCCCTCCCCTCTATATATATATATATATATATATATATATAGGGTTGGGTTCACGTGAGACCAGCCTGTTTCCGTGAAACCATCTTTTTACTCTTGAAACTTCATGGCAAAGACACTGTTGAGGTAAAAAAATTCTGAACTTTGACAGCAAAAACACTATGAAGGTTACCTTCATAGCAAAAAACATTGTGAAGGTTCATATTTTTTTTACCTTCACGGTGTTTTTGCTGTGAAGTTTCAAGTGTAAAAAGGTGGTCGCACGGATCACACGGAAACAGCTGGTCTCATGTGATCCCAAGTCTATATATATACATATAAAAAGAGGATAGAAAATGAACCTGCTGCATTGTTGACAAAATCTTTGTTCAATGCCATTCACAATGACTTTAGAAGTCTTTGAGTGAGCCTCACAAACTTTATGCCTTCTATGGTAATCTTTACAATTACTTAGATTTTTATTACAACCATAAACTTTGCAAATTGGTATCGAAGAAGAAGAAGAAGAACCGAAACCCCCTTCTCGTGGTCGCTTGGATGGCATAGAAACTTCTGATGATGAACTCAAATTATTGAAATTCTGAACCACCTCTTTTGGATCAATAAGTACTCTACCTAAATTAAGATCAAACAATTCAGACTCTCTTGAGTTAGAATATTCTAGCTTAGAACTAGAATCATTTTCTTGAGAAAATGCAGCCATAACTGGATTGAACAAAGAATTTATCATCAATGAAGGAAAACCCATGTCATCAAACACTTGATCATTCTGAATGTTAATTTCATTTGGGAACAAATTACCCATATTGTTGTTGTTGTTTCCAAAGATAAAAGAGGGTTTGACTTCCCATCCCATTGACTCAATTTGATCTTTACCAAATGCATCATTACAAGTTGAGAAAGATTCATCAGATGCAAAATCTTTATCCACACAACTAATAAACCTCCAAGAATCCATAAAAAAATGTAAAGAAAGATAGCAACTAAATCAAGAAAAACTAAAGATTTTTCAAAAACCCATCTCAAAAAATTGAAAATTTAATCAAGAAAACTAAAGATTTTCAAAAACCCATCTCAAAAATTGAAAATTTAATCAAGAAAACTAAAGATTTTTCAAAAACCCATCTCAAAAATTGAAAATTTAATCAAGAAACTACAAAGACAAGGATCATCAAGTGACAAATCTTGATTTCTTGAAAATCTTGAAAAACCCATCTCAAATTGAACCCCATTTAGGAAATTTAAGCTGTAAAGGTAAAAAAAAGGGGGTTTGAAAGGAGATTGTAATCAAGAAAGAATGATCAAGTAGATAAGGTGAAGCATATGCTTCAATAATGGGAACATAAAAGCAAAAATAAGATGGGAAAAGAGCACTAGAGAGCCAGCCAGAATGAGTGAGTGAGTGATAAAGTGATGATAAGGAAAACTGAAAGCCTAAATGAGCAAAAGAGAGATAATAATAACGATAAACAAGTAATAATGATTAATTAAGAGGAGAATGGAATTGAAAGATGGTTTTTTTTTAGGAATTGAAAAAGAAAGTAGAAAGAAAATTGGGTTTTGTGGTTGAGTTTGAAGGAGAGAATTGGTTGGGTGGGGTGGGTGGGTGGTTTTAATAATGATGGTGAAGTTGATGGGAGTGATATTGATAGATAGGAAATAAAGACCATTTTGCGCGTTTTCTGCTTCCATGGATGAGGTTTCTTTTGTGATTGTAGTTGATTTATTTGGAGATAGCAAGCCACTTGTTGTGTGGGGGGAGAAATGCAAGAAAAACAAAAAAACAAAAAAGAGAAAAGGTAAATTTACAACAAGACTTCGACCATAATTAGTGTTATAATTTTTTGATGGAATTGATTTAAATGTTGATTTTCTCATAATTGAAAAAATCTAATTTGAAGAAAATAAGGCAAAAAAGTTCATTCAGGGGTTATTTATCAAATATTACTCGGGTAAGTGTTTATCGGCAAAATTCAACATTATCACTTGTTTACCGGATAAGATTCTAATCCACCAAAACAGCATCTTATGTAACAATTTATCCAGTAAACGTTTACCATGGTAAGAGTCGTCGCCATCACTTACCGGACAAGACTCTTGGTCCTTGTCTCGCTTTTACCGGGTAAGACTCTTGGTCCTTGTCTTGCTTTTACCGGGTAAGAATCTTGGTCCTTACCTTATTCAACCAGGTAAGGTAACGTGACTTGGTAAACGCCCCTTGGTCTCTGATCTTTTTTTAAATAAATAAAATAATAAACTTTTTTATTTTAAATGATTAAATTTTTTATTTTATAAATAAATAAAACATTGAACTTTTAAAGTTTGTTACATACATCTTTTTTACCCAAAAAACCATCTAACTGGCTAGGAAATTTTAAAAGAAAAGAAAACTAAATCAGTTTGTTTCTAAAACCTACGTCATTCAAACCCTAGCATCCAACAACATTGTTCCCTCCTTGCCACCCCTATCGTTGTCCGCTCTCCATCATCGACTATTGGTGTCGATGCCCCTGCCACCGGTCACCATCTTTTTTATTTATTTACAATTCTCCTTCTTTTTTTATATGTATTTACGTACCCATTACATCGTTGGACGACAGGGGAAATGAAAGTAAAAAAATATATTAAAAATAGGGAGATCGGTGAAAGGGAAAACGACGATGATGGATGGTGATGGAGAGTGTACAATGATGGGTCGGGGAAGGGTGGTGAGGGCAGTGGTGGATCCAGAAGTTTTTCCTAGTGGAGCCCGCTTTAAGGTATATTAAAGGCCCGTAAAGTCGTTCAATATCTTTTTAGCCTAATTTCACTGTTTCGAGAGATTTTCAAAGTTTTCTTGATTCATTTAAAGGGATTTCTATATTTTTTTGTCGATTTCGATGGACTTTTTCGGTCTTTTTGGTTGATTTCAAGGTTTTTTTGGTTGATGGAGTCCCGGACGAGAATTTGTTGTTGGGGATTATGGGGGAGCAATGTCGTTGGGTGCAAGGGGTTTAAATGTCATAGGGTTTGGAAGCGGTAAAACCGGTTTAGGTTTTCTTTTTTACTTTTAAACCTTCTTAGGAAATTATAGATAGCCTTTTTATGTTAAAAAAAAATGTAGGTAACCTATTTCTGAAAGTTTGATTGTTTTATTTATTAAAAAAATTTCAAAGACCTCTTTACAATAAAATTGGATTTATAGGGAGCAATCGGTAAACAAACGTCCTAATAAAACATTATAAATAATTATAAAAATATTCAAGTTACCTTTTTATTGATTAATTTATTACAAAAAAATATTTTAAACATATTTTAGAATGTTACTATATACAAATTTTGCGAAATTCCATGAAACAACCAACCTTGTAGGATTTCAAAATCCTAAATTTGTGGGCTTTCAATTAAATTCATGAAATCATTTTAAACCAAACAATAACATGTGATTGAAATGAAATTCAATTTTAAATACCTTTAAATAAAATCCAATCCTATAAACCAAACGAGATATGTTGATGGCAAGGTTGGGTCCATTTAGGTAAAGGTGATTTGATTTTGTATGGGATACAAGTTTGAATTCAAAAAGTTAAACGAATGGATGCCTTCCACTCCCTATTGGATGCTAAAATCTAGAAATGAGGGGTGTAGATCCAATTTACTTAATCGAAGAATCATCACGCCTCTAAACAGTACATAAATAAGGTTGTTACCATTTATACCCTAGTCTATAACATTTTATCTAATTGAATTAGAGTATATACACCTATTTTGATTTTTTTATGTGTTATCATCTGGTAATAGACTAGGATGTAAAAAGAAAAACCCAATAAATAAACCTAATTTTATAAAGGCTAAACGGTAAATAAATAAACTTAATATAAAGGCTAAACAATAAATGGTAAACAAATAAACTTAATATAAAGGGTAAACAATAAACGGTAACAAATAGACCTAGGCATTGTTTGGTAAAAATAAGCTAGCTTATTTTCTGAGTAATCGTTTGGATGCATATAAGTTAGCTTATAAGTCAGCTTATAAGTTAGCTTATCGATAAACTACTTTGAGTAGTTTATGAGGAGCTTTTTGACACTTTTTCCGATTATACCCCTGATTAATATTATTTATTTATTATTATTATTAATTATAAATAAATACTAAGTATAAATAAACGTTAATTTTAAATAAATATTAATTATTCATAAACATTAATTTATAGAAATTAAAATTAATTATAAATTATTTTTAATGACACATTATTAATTAATTTTAATTATATAATAAATACAAATAATAAATAGTAATTATTTATAAACTTTATTAATTATCATATAAATTATTTTTTAATTATTATTCAATATATTTAGATATCAAAAAACAAATATAACAATTCTAAAAACATTTATTTAAAATTATAGATTAATGTATATTTTTCTAACATTTGTTTTAATTAATTCAAAATTTATATTATGTATATATAATAATCAATTTTAAATTCTTTCCATTAACATATTATATTATTTAGTTTTTTACTATTTTGTTTGTATTAATTAACATATTATATTATCATAAATTTATTTTAATCATATTATTGAAAAATTATTTGAATTATAATATGAAATGTTTGTAATTGAATATTTTTTTCAAGTTGTTCCTTTTGGTCATTTTACATTCTTATAAGTTAGTTTTTGTCAAACATAATTTGTTCATCAGGTAGCTTATCAGCTACCAGCTAGCTTATAAGTTATCAGCTAGCTTATCAGTTATAAGCTAACTTATCAGCTAGTTTGGCAAACATAGCCCTAATCTAAACAGAAAAGTAATAAACATAATCTAAGATCTAAGAAAAGACATCCTTAATCTACAAAAAAAACACCTACTTACTACCACCAACACAAAACTAAAGCATATAAAGAAATAACCACCCACTATAATGAGTTGATACCTCTTCATGGTCTTAAAAAATTGTAAATCAAACCAAACCAATTCAATAAGTCTATATGTTTTGAAAGGATAAGATGTTTGCAGACCTTTCCTTTACCTCGAGCTTGCTAAAAAGAATGCCAAAATTTGAGAAAATACAAAAAAAAAACTATCATAGTTTGTACTTTAATCCCTTCTTTGCTCAAGAAAACGACAAATAAAAACTATCATAATTTATGAAAACTTTTGGTGGTTTTCTTACATTTTCATAACTTTTCGTAACAAAATGACAAATAAAATGGTTATAAATCCAATTTACTCAATCGAAAATTGAACAACAGAACCCCCTACGGGTTTCTATGGTTAACTTATATCAATGAAAAATTGGCAATAAAAGTAAACAAGTTTGGGAAATTGGTTAATTTACTTGTTTCTAGATATGATCTCATCTGATCCAAACCATTTGTTGTACCATTTGAGTAAGATAATTGATCCTAGAATGAAATAAATCAACAAAATATAATTGGTATTTAAACTTGGGGTTGGGTTCTGGTGAGAAGCGTAAGAATGGATCTTCACCTTTGGATGCATATTAGGATGAGATGCACCGAGATGAGGTGCACGGAGATGCACCAGATCAACTCCCTTCTAAAACGCAATTCATGGGTGGGTATGAGATTAAAAGTGATCAATGGTCCAGATCTCTTCTTACGCTTCTCACCTTTACTTTTCTTCTCACACGATCCTATGCCTTAAACTTGGTACCTTAGGGCGAACGATCGCGTGAGAAGAAGAATTAAGGTGAGAAGCTTAAGAACTAAGAAGAGATCTGAATCATTGATCACTTTAATCTCATGTCTATCCATAAATTGCGCTTTAGAAAAGAATTAATTTGGTGCATCTCGGTGTACCTCATTAGTTTTGACATTCGATTAGGATTTAGCCAAGGGTGAAGATCTCTTTTTACACTTCCATCCATAATTTCTCTTCTCACTGAAACCCAACCCGATACCTTAGAATTAGGGATAAGACTAGAGGACCGTTTTCCCGAACCGGACCGGGACCGAACCAAACCAAACCGGTACCGAATTTGTACATAAGGTTCGGTTTTCGATCCCAAAAAAAATTCGGTACCAACCAGTTCGGTCCCGGTCCGGTACCGATCTCATATAGGGTGGAAATTCTCGACATGACACGAACCCGACACGAAAATAAACGGGTTAGGGTTGAAGTTTCTGACCCGTCACCCGCCAAATAAACGGATCGTGTTCGGGTTGACCCAAACGGGTCGCGGGTTGATCCGCCAACTAGGGGTGCAGGGTGCTCATGGGTTGGGTTGGCTGGGTTGAAGGCATTTGAGCACCCCAACCCAATGTTTGCGATTTGAAAAATCTCAACCCAAGCCAAGCCAAGCCAAGCCAAGCAAAACTACAATCCAACCCAACCCAAAACGTGCGGGTTGATCGGGTTGAAACTTCGGTACATCATTTTACGATCTTCTAAGAATTTTGTTTAAACGAAGTAAAATTAAATAACAAATTCTGATTCATGCAAGTAAGTAAGAAAGTAAAATTACAGTTGAAATTGTAATATAATTTTGAATATACCCAAGTACGAGTTGGTTTAATGTATATATATTAATCAAAGACTTAACAATCATAATAAATACGTAGTATATAAAAGCATCGGGTTCATCGGGTTGGGTTGGGTTCAAATTACCTCAACCCGATTCCAACCAAATAGATGCGGTTTGACCTATTTTTGTATCAACTATGTATCGGGTTACCTCGGGTTGGGTTTTTTCGGGTTGGGTTGGTCGGTATTTTGAGCACCCCTACCTCCAAAAATTAATTTTAAAAAAAAGTATTTTTATATTTTACTTAATATTTTGTATTCTTTTTTTTTCAATTCCTTATTTATTTATGCAGTTGAGTCGGATGTTGATGTTGGAAAACTAGCTCAAAACATAATGGATATGAACTTTCACGAAGACAAAAGGGAAGAGGCTACAAATTCTAATAAACTTTAAGTTTGTGTTTGAATTTTTTATTTGTTTGAAACTTGGATGGTTGTATTATTAGGTGAACTTGCTTGTTTGGACTTTTTATTTGTTTGAAATTTGTGTTTGGACTTTTTGTTTAAATTTGGATGTTTGAATTTGGTTGTATTATTAGGTGACCCGCCAACCCGTTTATGACCCGTCAATCCGTTTACATCCCGCCAACCCGCGACCCGCCAACCGTAAGACAACCTGATTGTCACCCCTAATCTCATCCCTATTCTCCATAACCACCCTTTTCCCGAACCGAAACGGGTACCGAATTTGTACATACGGTTCGGTTTTCGGTCCTGGTTTTCAGTCCCAAAAAAATTCGGTACCAACTGGTTCGGTCCCGGTACGGTACTGATCTCATCCCCATTCTCCATAACCACCTTTTCCCAAACCGAACCGGGACCGAATCAAAACCGGTATCGAATTTGTACATACAATTCGGTCTTCGATCCTCGTTTTCAATCCCAAAAAAAATTCAGTACCAACCTGTTCGGTTCTGGTCCGGTACCGATCTTATCCCTACTTAGAATGAACTGGTTGAATAGAATCAAGGCAGTGAGGACTCATGTTATGCTCTCGAATTTGGATAGAAAAGAAAAGGGAAAGAAATGGAAGGAAAAAAAAGGAGAGGAAAACAAATTTATTTGTGTTCTTGAAAATGAAGTAAAATTAAGGAAATGAAATGAAAGAAAATAATATTCATGTTTTTTAATAGGAAAGAAAGGAAAGGAAAAATGTCATTTTTACTAACACGTTATTTAAAATAATATAATTTAGAATAAAAGATCGGGTAGTTTTGTAATTTTTATTAATTATTTAAATGATTTTAATTTTTTCTTTTCCTTTCCTCCCACGTTTGGGAGGAAAGTTTTGGAAGGAAATAAAGTTTTATTTTCCTTTCCTTTTTAAAAAAGTTTCAAAAACAAAAGTTTTTTTCTGGTTTCCTCAACTTCCTCTGATTTATTTTCCTTCGTAAAATAAGTTTCGACAACACAACGTCAGGATTTGGAAAGTCAAAGAATCGAGAGTCAAAGAAAAGGTTATGGGAAAATATACCATGTGGGTTGAATATCGACGCCCTATCGGCGCTGGCCATCATAGCCATGGGCCACCGAAAAAAAAAGAACTCAATAGAAAATTGGATGAAAAAAATATATAATATAGATCTTCAAGTTAAAAATAATAAAATGATTGGTTTTGGGTGTGTAATTTATTTTGTTTTATTTTTGTTATTAAATTGTTTGATTTTTGATTGAAAAGAATAAGAGCTATCATTTTATTTATAAAAATTGGTTATTTTTATAAATACGTCTGGTTGATCATTTTAATGTTTGGATGAATTCTTTGGTTCTTTTTTTTACTCTTTATACTTTTTCTGATATATATAAATGGATGGTCGGTTAAAGTGTCAAAATTTAGATTGTTCAAACCCAGCGTAGATTGAACTATATGGTTTGGCCATGTTTCATACCTGACAAAAACACAATGCCGTCAAAGCCACTAAAAACGTTCCTTAATAGTTTGATCCGACCTGTTTTGTGATCCATCGTTTTTTGAGCACCCATGATAAAAATTGAAATATATATTTTCAGAAAGTTTGAGTCTTAATAATAGAAAATTAAAACCTAATAACCAAATTAAAATTAAATAAAAGTATGTTACATTATTGAAATTGTGAATATAAACAAACTTGATTTTCGGCATGGGCTTGGCTTGCAAGTTTGTGTCGTTGAGCTAATTATATCAAGTTCAGAGAAAATATTCAATAAGACATAGGCATGCCTTATTATACGTTCCTTTTTTGAAATATTTATCATATCAATTTTGGAGCAAATATTTAACAAATTGTATCAGAACTAACAGTACGGATATATTTTCATCGGATGCACGTAGGTCTATTCATTTGTTTGATCTAGGTGGATTTTTTTTATTGCACAGGAGGTGTTCGATAAAATGTCTGAGACAAAGTAACGTAGTACTCGAGATGTTTTTTTGAGAGTGATGGGTGGTTTGAAACCTGTAGGGGCATTGCGGTTCATGGAATCCCAATCCAAACAACAAATTAAGAGGTGGGGGAGCTTGCATCTATTTTTGGAAACCAAACATTGGATCAGAGAGTGCCTGAAGATAAAAACAACCGTTAACCTGAAAATACTTCATCATTTGTAGTGAATGATGATATTATATAGATCAAAACCACCAAACCACAGGGATCGAAGGTGTTAGAACGTCACTTCATTTAAATTCACATTCTAACTATTAATGATTTCCACCTCATTATCATTGCTATATTTTTTTAAATAACCTATAACCTAAAAATGTTAATAATATATTAGATATTTAGGCATATGCAATGTAGTTGTAATCAAATACAAATATAATTATTTATAAATATAAAATCGTCTAATTGTTGTCATCACTATGGGTCTTGATAGATGAAACGCATCTGGACAGATGCCGAAGTATACCCCCCGTCGATAACCAAGTTATGTCCAGTCATAAATCCACTTTCATCGCTAGCGAGAAATAACACAGCTTGTGCAACATCTTCAAAGCTTCCACATTTCCCTTGTAGTAAACTTCCATTCTGACTTATTATGTTGCTCACTTTTTCTATGGTCATATTTGCTTGTCCTAAATGGTCTCGATATGCTTTCACAAGCATCTCCGATGGGATGCCGTGTGGTGAGACACAATTTACACGAATCCCATAAGCTCCCAACTCACATGATGTGCTCCTTATTAGTCCAAGAATGGCTGCTTTGGTTAATGTGTATGTGTGTGATGCAAGTCCTCCCATGATTGCTGCTGAACTTGAGGAGCATATGATGGAACCTCCGTTGCCTACTGAAATCATTGCTTGTGCAGCATGCTTTATACCGTGTACAACACCTTTGACGTTTACATTAGTCATATTTGCTACATTTTCCATGTCAATATTGGCGATGCTCCTTCCATTATCTAAAACCATATTGTCATAGGACGAGATAAGAGATTTTCAAAATGGTATTTTCAAAATGCAAAAGGGTTTTGTATTTTACCCATAATTCCGGCATTGTTGAAGATGATATCAAGTTTTCCTTTCCAAGATAGTGCAAATTGAACAGCAGTTTCAACATCAGATTCTTTAGAGACATCACAATGTATAAAACGGCCTCCAATAGACTTGGCAAGACTTGCACCAACTTCATCTAATACATCAGCAACTATAACATGTGCCCCATTCTCAGCCATTAACGTTGCAGTTGCACCTCCAATTCCTCTTGCTCCACCGGTTACAATTGCAACTTTCCCCATCAACCTTCTAACCAAAAACCAGATTCCCACAAGTTTAAATTTCAACTATTTTTATCAATAAAAATACCAACTATCATTTTTTGTATTAACAATGAGATGTAAAACAGATAAACGAACCTATTTGTTGCTAACTTTTGCCCACCATCATGTTGGTCATCACATGACTCCATTCTTGAGACTTCTTGTTGGTAAAGCATGCAAGGTTTGAGCTTTATATGGAATTAAGAGATGATGTTGCCTATGATGATATACTTGCCTCCCATGCCTTTTACATTCTTTTTACCTAACTTTATCCTACAACTTAACCTTACTTAGATGGTGTTTAAAAAACTCAATTAATAAATGTTAAATAGTTGAAAGTTCACAACAATATATATGAACTATTAAAATATATATTAATGCATTATGACTTGTTATGATAAAAGAAACCAAAGAGCTTGAATAAAAATGTTGAGATACGAAAATTATTTGGGATAGTCCAATCTTTTTGAAGGCTTTGTTACATTCAAATCTTTTGATTCATTACATAAATTAGATAACAAAGATGTGTGTTAAGCACAAAAAAATGAGTTAAATCTAAATAATTAACAATATGAATCTAAACCTAAAAAATTTGAACCTAAGCCTAAAAAATTAATAATTTGACCCTAAATAATTTCGGTTATAATTTTACACGGATCGATGAATTACTCTAAACACATGTAAAATTGGGCTCCAAAATTTTGAGGTTGCTGTTGAAAGTTTTACATTTAACATGTTAAAAAACGACCCAGAAATTTAGCAGTTTATTAAGACTTAAACAAAAAATTCATGCTTTCATTTTCAAAAATTATTGACAAAATGAAAGCGATAATATTACTATTACTTTTATTTATACAATAAAAGTTGTATATTTTTAGGTTTTTTTATTTATTTTTAGAATGGCATTTGGTTTGTGATTCTGACAAAACTCGAGGAAATTGGAATAAATAATTCATTTGACTTCATTCATATATCATGTTATATTTGGAAAGCGGAAGGAATTCTATTACTATGGAATTAGGAGATAATGCCGATTGAACTAATTGTTCATTCCATGATTTTTTGGTTGGAATTGAATTTCATTCCATCATAAAAATATGAAAAGACAAATGTACCCCTAAAATAATAAGATAATTCAATAATAAATAACTCATAACTAATTAATAATTTTGATGATAAATAGCTTTATATAATTTACGGGATTTATAATTTAAACAACAATTACAAAATATCATAATAAACAATATTTAATTATTTAATATTATCTTATTCTAATTTCAAAAGTACATTCTCCGAGTCAAACATAGTTAAACTTGATATAATTTTATTTCAATTTTTTTTCACAATTTCAATCATTCCCTAAATAATTTACAAACCAAACAGTTACCTAATAGGAGAACAATCGAATTTTCCAAACAAACGATCAACAAATACCATCTTCAATTCACCTTTTAATTTCACCTACAAATATTTTACAATTAAGAGTGAATTGAGAATTAACAATGACATTTTGGCTATTTTCTGATAACAAGTACATTCTAATTGATTATATCAAAACTTTTGATTTTTTAAACGTAACATTGCTAAATTTAAAAAAATAACAAATAATTTAAAACTTTCAAACTCCTTCAAAGTTAAACAACTTAAATATAAAAAATACATAAAGTTTATACATGAAAGAGAACCAAATAAGTATCAGAATTCTAAACATGACTATCTAATTCCCAACAAAATTAGAATAAGTCGGGTGTTACTACAACATCAATCTTGTTATCTTCAAAATTGGATGACGCCTCTAAAGCCATCCTACCGGAACCTCTATAAAGCTTCGACGCCACTCAGCTCCCACTAAGACTTGATATACACGTCGATAAGAAAAAAGTGTTAGACTTAACGTTTAGTGATTTAAAGCGGTTTTATCATACAAAACGTAAAACAATTAAAACAAACACTTTCTTTTAAACAACAACCCATTATTTAAAACATAAGTTATAAAAGGAATAGTTTTCCCATAACTCCTTATTTTTAAATGAAATGCTCATTTTAGATCCAAAATCAATATCCAAACTCACTCACATACACTCAAACATCAAGTATATAGATAAAACTCAATATTCCAAAACACCGAAAGCATGGATAATGAAGTAAATGAAAACAACACATTCCGGTGATGTGAGATACTCGATTCCATTGAGTGTGGCGGGAGACAAAACTATGCCACATATCGAAGTTATCAAACTACACCTCAAATTCATTGGCCTTTAGTCCACACCATAACAAGTGTCACCTCAAGTCCTCAATACCTTTAGTATCTACTCTATCGAGTTTCACCTCAAGGCCACAATATCTTTTGTGCACACTTCTTTAAGTGTCACCTCAAGAACATTGAATCTTAGTGCTATTCGTTCTGTAGTTAAGTTCCAACCTCAAGGTTCCCATTCGACCTTTAGTGTCTACTCACTGCATTCAAGATCAGAGTCATAAACCTCTTACTTGATAACATAAAGCGTTTAACCCCCATGCATAAGGGTCAAAGCATAAAAAAACACAATGCTTACAGTCCCGAAGTCCGACTCATAAGAATTCACCTACATGATATCGAGACGACAACAATTCCTACTCGAGCATTGGTCACAAAATGAGGATATTAAGACTCCTCAACTCTCAAACACGATTGACTCATATGCCTATGGATCAAATGCATTATAGACTAGTTACAACTTACATGACTCCAAGTGGATGACTAGCAATGCTTTAAAACCCGGGTTTTTAGTTGACCCGGTGTGGTGACCGGATCCCGGGTTAACTGGTTCAACCACCGGGTTAACCGGTTTCAATGATTCCCTTAATCTCTTGTATTTTTTTTCATTTTTCTGCGTACATACATATATATAAAGTAATAATTTGATGTCCACAAGTTCCGACATTAAAAATACACAAACAAGTTTTACATCAATCCAAATACATTAAAAAACACACATAACACACATGTTTTTTTATTTTTTTAAATTTTAATATAAAAATAGGTTAACGGGGTTTGAGAAACGGGTTTACCACCGGTTTAACCGGGTTTTTGAGAAACCCGGCCGGGTTGAAACAAGCCGGTCATATGCATTAACCCCGCGTTAGTTAACCCGGTCACTACCCGGGTCCCGGTCCAACCGGTTCGACTGACCGGGTTAACCCAGGTTTTAGAACATTGATGACCAATGCATTCCGAACATGTAGTATCCAACAAATAGACAATAAATACGTTATACATCTAAAACCCTAAATGGAGCTATTAAAACCTGTAAAATGTCATCAAAAACTCATTTTGGATTAAAATCAAGCGAAAAGGCCCCACAAATCAATTGACTATTTAAATAAAGTCAAGAAAATCCACATTAACCATAAAGACATACTTTCCAAACATTTAATATGTACATGGTGCCCATGACATGGATGGTCCATAAAGCATCGCTTTATTGAAGAATAAACACAAGAGTTCCAAAAACCGAATGGTTTATATTTTCAAGGTTCTCACAAAACATTTATTTGCACATTCAGTACCAAGAGGGCTAAAGTGCCTCTATTAAAATCCACAAGTTGAGTTAAATCCCAAAATAACATTTTTTTGAAGTCAAAATCATGTTTTACTACCAAATTATCCAAGCATTCGAGAAATCTCATTTGATATAACAAATATCATTTAAAGCAAATATTGGAGACTTGTAATTAACAAATAAATATACTGTAAACTTTTCTAAAGTCGAGACCTAAAACATACTCAAATACATAACAATCACCAAAACCCATCAACCATGAAACAAACCCATAAAGATGTATTTAAAATTCAAAATGAAGGTATTTTGACATGAGTTTTGCAGAGCAACTAGAATTCACCTTGTTAGATTTATGTTAAATCTAGGTTTTACCCCAAATTTTTGAGTTTTCTTGGTGAAAACTTGAAATCTTAAAGTGTGAAATGCTCAAGAACTATTTCTTACTCCTAAAACTCTAGTTTAAACACCACAAAGAGGACAAGAAGGATGTAGATGCAAAATACCAAACCTTAGGTCTAGAAACAAAGATTTAAATCTTACCTTTAATCCTCTTTGTTCTCCACTTGAAGAGTTTCAAACAACGAAGCTACATCCACCAAAATCACTTAAAACAAATGAAGAACGAGAGAGATATGACTAAATGAAGAAACCCTCGAAATTCGACTTATGCATATCAACACACTTATGCGAACTTGCCCAAGGCGCGAAAATTCACACGTTACAGACCGGTGGCTTACGCAATTCCAGCCGCGGCCTAGGTTGTTGGCCAGGCTACATGGACCGCCTCGTGCCGCATGTGGTGCCATGTTGTGTCGTGTGCCATGATCGTTTTCCCGGTCGTTTCCTGACCATTTTTCCCAGCCATTCACCGAACGTTTCCTTGGTCGTTAACCAACCATTTCCTACGAAGTTCACCACCTAGATTCCTCACTGATGCCCCCATAAGAAAATAAATAAATCTTCTCAATGTGAAGGAGGAAAAGCTCCCCATTTTATAAGTCTAAGGCCATCCAATCATCTTTTGAAAATAAATTACCATGTAAATCGGTTTTATAAAAAAGACATAAAAATCTAAGAGAGTCCTTTATAGGACCAAGCAATTGTACATCCCTGAGTAAGAATGTTGCAATCGACGCTCTAGAGCGTTTTAACCAATTTTTAGCACATTTTAAAAATAAAATGTCTTATTAGCTTTCTTACATCACACTTTTAAGCAACATCCTAGAACACGTTTTTTTAATAACATGCTTGTTTTTATAAGACATTTTTTTCTTCTTTCAAATAGTATCCTATAAAATAGCTAATATGACACTTTATTTTACAAATGCCCTAAAACTTGTTAAGACACCCACAAGCATCGTATAAACTTATTCTAACACTTTTAGATACCAGTATACGACGTTTTATTGTTTGGTCCTATAAACTTAAGTCCTATAATTCGATATTTTTGACGTCCTATAACCAATATTGTTGCATTGTTAGATTACAATTTACAACCTGAGTAGAAGATGATGATCATGCATGCTTAAACATTTTCATGCTAAGCCAGTACAAGTATACAGCAACCACAAGCACCGGGAGCGTCAAAGGCACCAACAAGCAATAATACCTGTTACAAACAAGACCACACTCAGAAACACGACTACAACAAACCTCAGTAAAATATGTTTATTATCTTATCCACCCAGGTTCGAATCCCATTGTTGTATTTTTAATTTTGTCATTTTATTATAATAAGTTAGGGTTTTTATTTCCTTGGGTCGATTTGATTCACTTTTTAACTAGCTTCCCTTATATAGTTCAGTTGGTTGGTTCCTTGTTACTCGAATCATGTCTACATATATTTTTTAAGAACACAAGACATAAAAAGACACCCAAAATTTAACCTAAAAAACAACAAATTTGACAACGATGGCAGGAGCATTTGTGTTAATATTTCAGTTTCAAAAACTATATGGTGGCACCCAACAGGAAACCAATATCCTCTTCACCATGAGCACAAGCTCTGTGTCATCAGCACAGCTACAAACAGTGATAGTTAAATATGAAGCTATGTATGTAACATACAGATAGAAGCATACATATAACGACATATGCATAGGTATATGCATTTGCATCAAGTGTATATGTACATACAATGATGTGAAACACTTTTAAAACATAAGGGACAATGAGATAATAAAAGTACAAAACACAAAATCCTCCTCCTTTTAAATAATAAATAGTCCCATGTGGATATGAATGGCAAATGCAAGTTTCATATTTAAAATCAAAGATGAGGTAACATTTATTCATATAAAACTTGGTAGTTTGTTAGGTTGGGTTCATGAAAAAAAATGCAAGCTTGGGATCGGCTCGCTTGAGGCCCAAGCCTGGCTCGACTCCTGCCAGCTTGGTTCCTACGGGCTCGTATTAGCTTGAGCCTTGGCTTGTTCCAATGGGCTCAACGGACCGAGTTAAAAGAAACATACAGGAAAAGGATGCTACTTTCTACTTGCTAGGGTAATCTTGAAATATACAACTTATTGATCACAACTTGAAACCAATAACCATACAATGTCAAAAAACAATTCAGCCTAAACTAAGGGCATCATTCCATTCATATCAGTTTATAGAAATCTTCTAATTTAAGCCAAAACACAATGCATTAATTTGCAATAAAATAGGCAATGTTAGACAAAAAACGGGTTCAACAATCATACCTGTCATTTTGTATTGCAGAAACAATAGCATTATCCGAAGGAGGGAGTAGCTTTGATATCACAGCCGTATAAAGAAAACCGCCAAAGAAAGTGGAACCAAATGTAACGAATAACCCTCCCCAAAACACTCTCTCATTAGCAGCTATGAGTTGTGAAATCGTTGACATCTCTTCAAACAATGTTTTCTTGATAATTGACACTACATCTGCAACTCTTTTAAACTAAAGACAACAGCTTACTTCTGAAAGAAACACCAAGTAAATAAACGAATTGGATAGATACAGATTACAATTTTCTAAAATCAAGCATTCGGTAAGAAGAAGCTAGGGGACTGTAATCATAACAAATTAGTTCTGATATAACTAGAAACTATGAAGAATATGCAAATTTGGCAAAATCAGAATTCATCCAGGGATTTGAACTTCATAAATATTCTTAATTCTGGTTTACACTCCATTTTATTCATATTCTTAAAGATATCAAAAATAACATAACCAATAAATTAAACCTAATTCCTACTTCATAGCCTCTAATTTTCTCTAATTTACTAAAAGCCATAGATAGATCTAACCTTCTGGTACCAAACTAGACTCTATGTTACCATATAGAACGGTTTTATTTCTCGCATCTGAAGCAAATGATTCTCAATTTAAGAACTGAAACCGTTAAGAATCAACCTAATTTGCTAATTTCAACCAAAGCAATTGAAGGATCTATTGAGGATATTTCAATGAAACCATTGGAGATAATCAAGTGGTTTTGAAATCATAGTAACAATGAATTACGAACCAAATGCAAATAAAAGCTTCACAATGAAGGTCTGATACCTTGATATGACGAATAGGGTAGAAGGACGAAGATAACTCAACTTGCAACCATCAATGGCGATCTTCCATGATAAATTTCTTGAAATTTTTGACCATCTGGAAGAGAGTATTACTGAAAGCATCCAGAAGAGGATTCCAATTGGAGAGCAGGAGCTCTTGAGCAAGAAGACGATAATGAGCATCTTTTGGGGGAACCGGCAAAGCTTTAAATGGATGACCCGATCCATATTTTGGCCCCTTGGACCGTTATAAATGGGCCCAAGAAATAATAAAACAATTTTATTGGGTTAAAACTAAAACCCATTATTTAAGGATTTTTAAACACAAAATAATTATTTTTTTGTTCGGTTATGAGTTATGACATTTTTAACGTAAAAGTTATCGATAATACATAGCATATAGCTACTTTCAGTTCGTCAAGTTGTCTCTTGTCTAACCAAGGACTCATTAGTGGAAGAAAAGTATAAAATCTGACCTAATTTATCGTAAAGGTTTACGGACCAACTGTAGCACCATCTTCAATAAAATGGAACGTATTAGTTGTCCGTTGTCTGGTTGAAACGCTTTTTCTACTCTTTTATTGGTGTAGCTGGGTCATCCTAGACTTGAACCAAGGGCCTCGCCCGTAAAGGATCCTTGTTCTTCCATCAAATATTCAGCTTTTTCCGGGATACTCAGGTACAAATATCAAAAACCAATCAATCGATTGGTTTGATTTTTTTTTAAACTAACTCATTCTGTTTGGTTAATGGTTTGTGATGTAAATCGGTATTTCAATTGAATTGAACTCCATGATGGGTGGTGGTTTTGTTCTATTTGAATTGTCCAATTGAAACTATTGAGTTAGCCAATTTTATTACCTTTACCAATTTAACCGATATTTTGAAACCAAAATTAATCAAATGAAAGACTTATACATGTCCCTGCATAGGCCAAATTAAGGGTAAAAACTTCATTAAGTTAGCCAGTTTTACTACCTTTATATACGGATTTATCATTCATCAGTATCTATCAATAATCATAATATTTGTTTGAACCGAATGACATATTGTTTTGTTATTTGTTGTCGTTTGAAATGATACAAAACCTCATAATTCTACCATTAATCTATAGAATCAATTATGTTTAAAGGTGAGATAACTTTTTTTAATTTCATAAAATGGCGACGTGCCCCACAACAAATGGAATTTTGTAAGGACCACTGTAAGGAGAGATCAAATCTAAATATCTTTATAAACCATGATGATTATCTTATAATTTCAAAGATGCATGAATGAAAAGTGTTATTTTCGACAAATAACATGGACTAAATTTATAGTTTACTCTGGGTATTTATTTGGAATTATAAACTCTAATAAATTTTTAGAGTAAACTACAATTTTTGTCCTTGTGGTTTGCTCTTTATAACTATTTTTGTCTTTGTTCTTTAATTTTTTTTTTTTGGTCATTGTGGATTGCAATTCCTTTTCCTTTTCGTCCTTCAAACTAACTCCGTTAGAGAAAGTCTGTTAAATTAGGACAATTTTGTGTTTTTATCCTTTTTTTTTAGTTTGAATATATTTGTTTTTCCAACACTTTTTCAAACAAAATCTTCAATCATTTTTCCATAACCATGTTTCTCCAATAAGTCGTTAAATTGAAAGGGTTATCATAAAGGAGTTTACCAACTGTTGTTACCTAAAGTTCTAAAAAACCCTAGCTCGATTCTAGATTTCTAGTCCCGAATTCTACCTCAACTCTCAACTTTTATTCGTGTTTATTAAAAGTTGTAGTGTTGTGGACAATGATAATTGATATCACGATAGGCAAAGTCAACAAAATTACAAGTGAGGTTGCTCGTTGTAGTGTTGTGGACAACGGTAATTGAAATTCCATAAAACTATTGGATTTATAAATCTTAATATGTTGTTGGTATTTCATATGATGCTATATAATTTGATTGTAACAATATTTTAAAGAATGTTAAAAACATTTATTTTATAAATATTTGATTAACAAAAGGTAATTTGATCATTTACAATTTGTTTTTATAAATCATTTGTGTAAAATAGAACACAATTCCATTTCAAATTTTACAAACCAAATACGTAAAAGATTCAAAATCTTTCAATTTCAAAACATATCACCAAATCAAAATAGGCATTCTTGTCTCAGTAAGATCCTATCATGTCACATCAATGTGGTTCGACAATTATTATAATATTATGTCAAATCTTGATCCATATATTAAATACATCTACTGGAACATCCACAATGGTCAAATAATATAAAATACTTAAACAAATTAAAAATATATATAAAAAAATTCGGTCCCATCATAAAGTATTTTTTCTCTCTTTGCCTCTCATATATCTTTCTTCAAACATTTGAGGAACCTTAAGTGGTTGATAAACCAAGTCATTTTCAAGTCTTCCACTCTAATGGCCAAGTTTTCTTCGAGTCTTCTTCAAGTCATCTTCAAACAATAACTGGAGATGCTCTAGATATCTGGTTTACATATTAGAATACTATATTATTCAATTTCATATTTTATATAATATAGTTAGGAGTTACCAAACACTTAGTCGGTAAGAGTTTATCAGTAAAATTCAACATTATCATTTACTTACCTACTAAGATTTTAATTCACAAAAACGACATTGTATACAATAATTTACCTGGCAAGTGTTTACCATAATAAGAGTATTGCACTCACTTACCGGGTAAAATTTTTGGTTTTTGTCTCGCTATTACCGGGTAAGATTCTTGATCATTACTATATTCATTTAGGGGTCGTTTATCAAACGCTTACCCGAGTAAGTACTTACCAAGTCATAAACCTTATCGGATGAATATGACAAGGACTAAAAATCTTACCTGATAAAAATGGTAAGAACAAAAAACAATGACCGAAAGTCATACCTGCATAGACGGATACATAGCCAAACTGTAGGAGGCATAGGACCCCAACAAACCACCAAGAAACCCCATAAAATATCAATTTGTAGCTTTAAAAATATAATTTTTTCACCTAAAATTACTAATAGGCCCCAATAGGCAACAACAAGGCCCAAATCTAAATCCTACTATCTCATTTACAACTTTGATATCATTTCATATCAATTAAGGAGTTACTAATTTAACTATCAATTAAACTCTAATACCCTTATTTTAAGTCTTAATCCATTGAGAAACATCTTATTTATCTTGTTTTATTTGCTATAATGCTAATGATTTGATCAACCACTATTTTTTGTTTCCAACTTTTTTAGCAGTTTATTGCTTAATAGATTTATAATAATTAATGTTATTTGTTAATTATTAATTATTAATTTTCTATTTCTTAATTGTTAATTGATTTAGGGTTCTTGAGTATGTTATTTTGATATAGGGTTTAGACTTTACATATATATTTTAATATAATGGTTCAACTAAAAGCAAAATAACATATTACACATCACTAGTCAATAGCAAGAAATCGCAAAAGGTCAATAAATTAGATTTAGTTAGAAATGAGATAGCAAAAGACCAATATATCATAAATAAAATACAATTAAACTTACAATTAATAGATTAAACTTGATAGTTAAAGCCGAAAACCGAATAACCCAAAATCATATAGTTCGGAACTTCAGATGAGTTATTCAGTTTCAGATTTTTTTTACACCCAAACTCCTTAACGTGCCCCCGACAGTAAAATTTTCTGGATCCGTCACTGCTTACCCGGTAAGTAAGTGCGACGGTTCTTACCATGGTAAACGCTTACCGGGTAAATTATTGGATAAGATATCATTTTGGTATATTAAAATCTTATCCGGTAAGTAAGTGATAGTTTTGAATTTTGCCAGTTGACACGTCTAAAACAACGATTTTTATCAGCTGTAGAAAAGATCGGCCCACCGTAAACCGACGCGCCACCAAGAAAAGTATGGGGTTAATCGTCTGTTAGCGTCAATCCTGTTCAGGAAAAGTATGGAAGCAACTCCACCTTCCTGATCCTATTACAGGAATAGCTTCAGGTACACCTGTTACAATTTTCAAGCACTTACGTACCCGAGTAAGTTTTGATAAACAGTTCCTTAATAAGGTAATATAACTCGATAAACTTTTATTCGAGTAAGTTTTAATAAACGGTCGCTTAATCTGATTTTTATTCTGTGTAACATACAACATTCTAAACATCATATATGAATTACCAAAATTGATTTTTTTTTTTTAACATTTAACATTATCTCATTCGAATCTTTCCGTATGTAGAAGAATAAATGGTTGAGATTTGGAATCTAATCCAAGAGGAGAGGTTATCTTTGGAGTGACACGTAAAGAGGAGTAAATCAAGAATAGCATCACTACTTACTGTTGGATACCTTAAAAAAGGAGAGTAAAACCGTAGGTTTATAAGATGATCTTATTCTGACACGTGTCATAGGCACAGCTGTCTATTCTTGAATGGATGCGATTAGACGCCGTTAAATCATATTGTACGGATGGCACCAGTGTGAATGACGTCCGTCTGCTCACCTGGTCTCTGGTTATTAGCCATTCATGGACTGACACGTGTTGTGCTACCGGAAACTACGGGGTTCACATCTTATATTTCCCAAGTTGATATCATTTAAAAAAAAAGTTGATATCATTTTTTTTATCAAAAATTACTTATGGGCAGGGCTGTAAACGAAACAAACGTTCACTGAACCGTTCGGCGGGAAGTTCGTTTATGTTCGTTTATTTAATAAACGAACGAACATTAGCACATTTTTTTGTTCGTTTGGTTAAATGAACGAAAATGAACAATGGTCTAGTTCGTTTGTTTACGTTCGTGAACGTTCGTTTACATTCGTTCGTTTACGTTTGTTTATATATATAAATATATTTATATATTATGATATTAATATGTAAAATCAGTAATTAAATTAAATTTTTAGAATTTCTTTTTTATGGCTCCTAAGTTTACCAGGTTTTTTATTTTGTTATATTACATATTAAGAACAAAATAATAAGTAATGGTGGTTATCGGTTTTATTCTATATTTGTGTTTGCTCGTTTATGTTCATCAATGTTCGTTTATCTTCATTCACGTTCATTTATGTTTGTTCGTTTAACAACTTAACAAACAAACATGAACACACAAATTTTCTTAATGAACACAAAAAATTTCGTTCGTTTACCGTTCGTGTTCGTTCGTTTGTTCGGTTAAGTTAAACGAACGAACACGAACACAAAAATGTCGTTCGTTTATCGTTCGTGTTCGTTCGTTTGTTCGGTTAAGTTAAATGAACGAACACGAACAAGCCTATGTTCGTGTTCGTTCGGTTCATTTACAGCCCTACTTATGGGATAACAATTCTCGATATGACATAAACTTGACATCAAAATACACAGGTGAGGGTTGAACTTTTTTTACTCGTCAAATAAACGGATCGTGTCTGGATTAACCCGTCAACCCGTTTAACATAAATATAATAATAAATGATATTTTTTTAAAAATAATTTTTATTCTAATTTCATATTTCATATTTCTGATTTCATATCCTAATTAATTAATATTTTTCAAAAATAAATAATATGTTTGGAACTTGGATTTGTTTGAATTTGGTTGTGTTTGAACTTTTTATTTGTTTGAAACTTGGATGTTTGAATTTGATTGTATTATTAGGTAAATTTGTTTGTGTTTGGACTTTTTATTTGTTTCAAACTTGTGTTTTAACTTTTGATTTTAATTGAATGTTTGAATTTAGTATTAGGTGGCCCGCGCAACCCGTTTATGACCCGCCAGCTCGTTTAGGATCCGACAACTCGTTTACAACCCGCCAACCCGAGCGTGTGCAGGTTAGGGTTGAATATCTCAACACGATTAGCTAAACGGTCGTGTCCGGGTTGAGCCTCCTTGACCCACCAACCCGCGACCCGTCAACCCGACACAACCCGACTGCCACCCTAATTATTTTGTATCAATTGTTTTTCATTAAAAGGTGTTAGTATATACATCCTATTCTATATCATGTCCTCCAATTAGATTAGGGTGTAAATGTCTACTTTGATGTTTTTTGGGTGTTACCATATACTAATAGACTAGAGTGTTACCATAGACTAGGATGTATTTGGAAAAAACCCTTCACTAAATTATATTTAAACTGAAAATAGTTTGGATTTGATTTTTAAATATTAGGCCATTGTTTTTAAAGGGAAATGATCGTTTTAATTAGGGTGGCAACGGATCAGGTTGGTTTGCATTGGGTTCATGTTCAACCAATTAATTAAACAAGTCGAAAATCTCAACCCGAACCAACCCATTTAATTAAACGGGTTGAGATTTTCAATCCAGCTCAACCTGCCACTTAAATGGGTTGACAGTGGGTTGAACTGTTTATGATTTTTTTCAACCCTACATGTTAAATAAATGGGTTGAACCTGGGTTGACCCATTTTATTTAAAATAAATAAAAAGAATTAGACCATTTAGTTTAATGAATAAAATACAATCACAACCACAAATAAAAGTAAATTGTTCAAAATTTGAATAAAACACAACCATACATGCCATAAATTGTTCAAATATCTAATCATCTATTTAAGTTGCTTTAATTTCTGTCAAAGCTTTGGAGGCGGATGACGGGAACGAAGACTTGGAGGCGGGTTAGATATTACTTTATTAGGGTTTCATATTTGACAAAACTGAGAGAATTTCAAATTTTCAGTGTTTCATAGATAATATGAGACATTATAATTAAAAATAAAACAAAAATATATAGTATTTTAAATGGGTTGAATATAGGTCAAAATTTTCAACCAACACAACCCATTTATTTAAATGAGTTAGACGGGTTGACCCATTTAACTTAAATGAGTTGAAAATCTCAACCAAATCTGCTAATTTTGGGTTGGGTTAGCGGGTCGGGTCGCTTTTTGTCACCCCTAGTTTTAATCGTTTTATGTGATAGAATTATATTTTTTTCTTACATATCTATCATTTTGTAAAATACCCTATGATGAGGTTTCCTTCATTTAAAAACTCTACGAATAGTATAAACTTTAAAACCAAGAGAAAAACCAACATAAAATAATTTATACGATAAAACAAATAAGTGGACCATCCTTTTTTTTATTCACATATAATATATTTTCCTATGTACACAAGCATATATGACAATTAATCTTAAATCATAATATTTGATGAAATAAATTATGATTTTCTTATATTGGTTTTTTCCCTTAATTTCCAAAGATTCTAATCTTCGTAAATTTCTAAAAGATTGTCCTATACATACATACATACATACATATATATATATATATATAGAGAGAGAGAGAGAGACAGAGGAAAGTTCAAATACGAACTCAAATTTGGTTGTGAACGTGAGGACAAATGAGAGCACGACATGTGTCTGAATGTAGATTATTTAGAGTGAATAATCAAAGAAATATTCAGACTAAATATAATATTATTAAGACAAAATAAGTAATATATTCAGTCTGAACATTTTTTTGATTATTCAGTCTGAATATGATACGTGTCGCGTTCTGATTTGTCTTCACGTTTACAACCAAATTTGAGTTCTCATTTAAACCCGCCCTATATATGAAGAGGTTCAAACGAATATACCCGTATTTTACTAAAACACGAGAAATTCTATGAACTTCCAAATTATTTAACACATAATTAAAATTAAAAGAAAATTAAGTAAATAATTAAGGATAATAACATGATTTCGCATTTATTAGTAATCTTAGTGATTTGATTATCCCTAAAATCACGTACATATAATATATTTATCGATCACAATGTATAAAAGCATTATCATATTATTATTATTGTAATAAAATTACATAATGAACCAGTGGCGGACCCAGGGTTTTTCCCGAGTGAGTGCATCCTTAAATTATATTGTATCAAATGTCCGCAAAGCTGTTTGATATATTTTTCGGTTCACTTTGAGGGATTTTTTAGCCGAATTCCCCGTTCAGAGACTTTTTAAGTTTTTCGGTTGATTTCGAATGATTTTTTAAGTTTTTCGGTTGATTTCGAAGGATTTTTTAAGGTTTTTGGTTAACTTCGAAGGATTTTTAAGTTTTTCGGTTGATTTCGAAGGATTTTTTAAGGTTTTGGTTGATTTCGAAAGATTTTTTAAGGTTTTTGGTTGATTTCGAGTAATTTTTTTATGGTTTTTGGTTGATTTCAAGTGATTTTTTAAAGGTTTTTTTGTTGATTTCGAGAGATTTTTTAAAGTTGTGCTCCCTCAACACAGAGCACCCATCAAAGTTTAGCGGGTGCACCTCACGTAAAACTTACGAATCACGACATTTTTTACCCTTACGACACACAGTTGAACGGTAGCACGAGACCCCCCTCCCTATAGAGTGGGTCCGCCTCTGTAATGAACAGACATAGCGATGATTTTATATTGGTTTTTGAGTAATCACATCTTAATCACATAATTATTAAATAATTATCATAACAAAATCACATCATAAAATGTTTTCAATTTATCAAAACAATATCACATTATTATCACTACAAAATTAGATCATTATCAAACATTACCATCATTATCGATAACAGAGACCTAAATATAAGCAGTCTCGGCAGCAGTAATTTTATATTTTCACTATAACTCATGGAGTGAAATTGAGAATATTGTTTTTAAATTCTGTATTTATATTTGTCGATTTGGATAATTTATTATTTTTATGGCTATTTTGGTTTGATGTTTTACAACTAAAATCAGAGTGATAGTTTAAAAGATTTAAAAGAGAGTATTACTAGAATTTAGTAATTAATATTACGAAATGACAGTAGCCACCTTGAAAGGTCTCATCTTGAGGTGCATATTGGACAACACTCTCACATGAATTCATTAATGAATCATACAAAATATATAGCCTCATTGTATTTGTACTTCATGAATTAAATTTTTGATAAACATCAACTCATCATCCACTAAATTTGCATGGGTAGATACTATAGCATAACATTTTTATTATAGAGTTTGTATGGATTACTAGTATTTTTTTAATTCATCGTTTATGATAAAAATAATATTTTGAAGATTTTTTCAGACATATCGAAGGATAGGAGATTTTTAATTTCAACATTTTATATATCATATTCAGGGCCTACAAAATGTCAGGAATAAGTCTGCGTATTATAAATATTACATATATATATATATATATAGATAGAGAGAGAGGAAAGTTCAAATGTGAACCTATCTTTGATTGTGAACATGAGGATAAATCTCAGCCCTTCATCTAAGCCATATTCAAGCTAATTTTTAAACATGGCTTGAGGGGTAATTTTGGAAGTTTTTATCTGAATTAAATTTTTGAGTAAAAATCTCAGTTCTCAATCGAATCTGGAAATCAAAATCCAAAATCGTAAGACAAAGACAAAATAGAAATCCAAAATCGTGTTCATCAATCGAAATTCATGGTCAAAGAAATTGAAATCCAAGCACGATGGAGGCACAAAAAAGAAAATAAGCAGAAAAGAAAAAAGTTGCAGGTGTGGGGGTTCTCCTTCTTACCTTTCTTCTTTGTCTGAGTTGACGAAATCTGAGGTTCGAAAGAGATAGTGTGAATAAATTTGGGGAAGATGATGAAGAAATTCGGGGAAAATGATGATGCCTGGTTCTGATTTGAACAAATATGAGGAAGATGATGATGAAATTTGGGGAAGATAATGATGTCTGTTTCTGATTTGAATCGTCAGGTTGTATTTAGATATTTGAATAATTGTAGCTTATATTCAGACTGAATATAAACTACAATTTGGGGTTTGTATACCTATAGCTTATATTCAGACTGAATATAAGCTACAATTTGGGGTTTGAATAATTGTAGCTTATATTCAGTCTGAATATAAGCTACAATTTGAACTTTGAATAATTGTAGCTTATATTCAGACTGAATATAAACTACAATTTGAGGTTTGTATACTTGTAACTTATATTCAGTCTGAATATAAACTAGAAGTATACAAACCCCAAAATGTAGCTTATATTCAGACTGAATATAAGCTACAAGTATACAAACCTCAAATTGTAGCTTATATTCAGACTGAATATAAGCTACAATTATTCAAACCCCAAATTGTAGCTTATATTCAGTCTGAATATAAGCTACAATTATTCAAATCCCAAATTGTAGCTTATATTCAGACTGAATATAAGCTACAATTATTCAAACCCCAAATCGTAGCTTATATTCAGACTGAATATAAGCTACCATTATTCAAACCTCAAATTATAGCTTATATTCAGTCTGAATATAAGCTATAGGTATATAAACCCCAAATTGTAGCTTATATTCAGTCTGAATATAAGCTACAATTTTCAAACCCCAAATTGTAGCTTATATTCAGTCTGAATATAAGCTACAATTATTCAAACCTCAAATTGTAGTTTATATTCAGACTGAATCTAAGCGACAAGTATACAAACCCCAAATTGTAGCTTATATTCAGTCTGAATATAAGCTACAATAGCTTATATTCATAACAGCTTATATTCAGTCTGAATATAAGCTACAATTTGGGGTTTGTATACTTGTAGCTTATATTCAGTTTGAATATAAGCTACAATTATTCAAACCCCAAATTGTAGCTTATATTCAGTTTGAATATAAACTTATATTCAGTTTGAATATAAGCTACAATTATTCAAACCCCAAATTGTAGCTTATATTCAGTCTGAATATAAGCTACAATTATTCAAACCCCAAAGTGTAGCTTATATTCAGTCTGAATATAAGCTATAAGGATACAAACCCCAAATTGTAGCTTATATTCAGTCTGAATATAAGCTACAATTATTCAAACCCCAAATTGTAGCTTATATTCAGTCTGAATATAAACTACAATTATTCAAACACCTATTTATAGAATATATTCAGTCTGAATATAAGCTACAAGTATACAAACCCAAAATTGTAGCTTATATTCAGATTGAATATAACCTACAATGGAACCAAAGGTTTTGAAAAACAAGAATTCAAGCAAATGTGTTTCAAAGAAGCTTTCTCTAATAAAATGATGAACGATCATATTAAAGGGAAAAAAATATTTGAATAACCTTATAATACTTCATCAAGAAAAAGAATCTGGATCTGAAAAGATTGTGATTCTAAGGAGGAACACAAAGCAAAAACAAACTTGTGCGAAAATTTATTTTGGGAAAGATGATGAAGAAATTTGGAGACGGAAGTGAAATTTCTTTTGGGGAAGAAGATGAAGAAATATGGGGAAGATGATGAAGACATATGGGGAAGATGATGATGCCTGGTTCTGATTTGAACAAATATGGTGAAGATGATGAAGACATTTGGGGAAGATGATGATGTCTAATTTAAATCGTCAGGTTGTATTTATGATTTAAGCCATGACCTGAGTTTTCCACTTATTTACAAAAATGCCACCGTGAATTTTATCCCTCATCTTTTGATCTGATCTAAAATGGATGGTTGTGATTCATCCTCATGTTCACAATCAAAGATAAGTTCACATTTGAACCCACCCAAATATATCATATAATGTAATCAACAAGAGTGAATCAATTAGATATATCATATATGATCATGTATCAAATTAGATCTCGTGTAAAAATTAAATGTATTAACTGATCATGGGTCTTATCGAAGATGTAATAAGCTTATATTGTTTTCAACACCCACCCAAGTCCCAACCGAGTTTAAGAAATATCAACCCTTTATTATACAAAAGGGGCTTTAACCGATGACCATTTCCATCGGAAAATTCTAAAAATCTTTTTGACGAATTTTTAAAATTAATTAAGCAATTGTTTTTTAAAATCAAAGGATGGATTCCATACGAAATCTGTCACTGGTTTTCGAAGGAAATTTCTGACAATATAAATCCAGTTTCTAGTAGTGTTTTTTTTTTCCGACAGATAATAAGAACTTTCTTTCGATAAATTTCTTGACCCTTTAAGTCAATTACTATATATTTATATGTTAGCTCATCACAACTCATCCTATCAACTCGACGATAACTTGGTGTTGTTGAAATGACTCAGTACTAGTTTTCAGTGAATTATATAAAAATACATAAATAAATTTGGGTGAGAGGAAATAAGAAAGAATGTTATAGCTAGAGTAAGGCATTGTTTACCCAACACTTATTATTGAGTGGTAAGGACCAATAATCTTATCCGATAAGATGCATAACACGATCGAGGTTCTTATCCAGTAAGTGAGGGAGAAGACTCTTACCCGATTAGTGTTTACTTGGTAAGAGATGCTTATCCAATAAGGTAAAGTGGGGGTTGTTGACTTTTTGCCCGTAAATACTTAGCCGGTAAGTATTTCATAAACGATCCCTAGCCCTAAAATTTGGTTGTATTCATTTTGTTTGTTAATCTTATTCATTATGAATATGAAGATGAAAACGATGGGTATACAGATGATCATCGTGTGAAATAAAATATTTGAAAAGCTGATGGAGTTGGCCATTAATTAAATTGGTAATTGTAGTAATGTTAGCCAATTAAATTGGTAATTTTTGTGATATATATTGTATATATCATCAATCCCTTTTCATATGGTTACGTTAGATTGTAATATTTGCAATGAAGTCGTGTTTAGTCATTATCATCCTCACTATCCATGCATGTATTCATATATTTATCAAAGAGAAATTAATTAAGTAACTATTTTTTACTTACGGTTTAATCTTATAGTCCATTTCTTTCAAAAGTTACCAAAATAGTCGTCAACTTCATAATTATGAAATTTGCAATTAGGAGTGAAAATATAAAAATAGTTTATGAACTAGGTTCGTAATTGCAAGGGTCAAATATGTAAAATTTGGTTTAGGTTCGTAATATCAATTTTGCAATTACGAATGTAATTTCTAAATTTTATATATTTGGTTTCTGCAATTACGAATCTAATTCAAAAACTTCTTTTTCTTTATACTTTTACCCTTCACAACAATGAACCCGATGATTATTTTAGTAACCTGTAAAAGAAATGGACTAGAACATGAAACCACAAGCAAAAAAATGACTATTTTAATTAATTTCTCTTTAATAAAATTGCTTCATAGTTTCTATTACCATACTTCCTTTTAATATAATGTTTACTGGTTTTATAAGTAATTCATGGTTAAAAAAATCAACTTTCTTTTTGGTAATTTTAAGATGGTTTATTTTATTTTATAAATACCATATCATGATAGAATATCAAGTGAGTCTCTTTTTAATTGAAGCTGAGTAATACTTTCCAAAATTCATCCTATTACCTCTGATGATAAGTTGGTAATATTGCTCACCGGATAATATGACAGTCGAGAATCTTATCCGGTAAGAATGATGATAAGAATGGAGGGTCTTACTCGGTAAACGAGAGTGACGGCTCTTACCTAGGCAAGAGCTTACCAGGCAAATAGTTTATATTACGATAATTATTTTGTGCAACCACTGCCAAAAATTTCTGGATCCGCCTCTGACTCACTACTAGTGTACACTTAATTGTATAAAAGTGAAGGTTGATGTGAGAAAAATAGTTAAGATGAGAAACGTAAGAAAAGATCTATACTTGATCACTTTTAATCTCATGCTCACTCATGAATTAAGCTTTAGAAGGGAATTGATATGGTGCATTTCAATACATCTCATTAGTGTTGACATACAATTATGATTGATCCAATGGTGGAGATCTCTTCTTACGTTTCTCACAGGAACCCAAGTACCCATTATATAAATTACTAGAAATACATAAATATATTTGGGTGGGAGGAAATAAGAAAGAATGTTCATTAGCTAAGGTAAGAGACCATTCATCAATGCTTACCGCATAACTTAATTATCTTATATATCGTGTGAGCATGACATAGGCCAATAATCGTACTCGATAAAAGACGTAGCAATAACCGAGGTTCTTAACCAATAAGTGAATGATATGACTTTTACCCAATTAGTACTTACCAAGTAAGAATATGTTTACCCGATAGGGTAGGTAAATATTGCGGTTCTTGGTGGTAAACATTTACTCGATCAGTAAGTAATTGGTAAACGGCCCAAACCCTAAAACTTGTCTGAATTCATTTTGTTTGTTAATCTAATTCATTATGAATAAGATGAAAAGGATGGGTATTAAGAAGGTGGGGTTGGGTTCCGGTGAGAAGAAGAGTTAAGGCGAGAAGCGTAATGAATGAATCTCCACCCTTGGATGCACATTAAGATGAGATGCACCGAGATGAAGTGCTCCGAGATGTACCAGATCAACTCCCTTCTTTTTTTTGAACGACGAAGATTTTATAAAGACTAGCAAGGAGCTATAAAAACATATTACAAGTAAGAAATAGCAAGAAGGGGGTTTTGTAACAACCACCCAATTAATGTCAGCCTTACTACTCCTATTTGTAACCCAAAAGAACGAATGAGTCACAATACTATCCCACAATACCGCTTTCTTAGGCTTAGGGACTCCTAAAAAGAATCTCATTCCGATAAGACCAACAGCCTATAAAGTTGTTATGAGATTAACTCCCTTCTAAAGCGCAATTCATGGTTGGGTATGAGATTAATAGTGATCAAGGGTCCAGATCTATTCTTACGTTTCTCACCTTAATTCTTCTTCTCACACGATCTTATGCCTAAGAAGGTGATCATGTGAAATGAATATTTGAGAAGTTGATGTAGTTAGCCATTAATTAAATTGGTAATTGTAGTACTTAGCTTTGTACATATCGTTAATCCCTTTTCATATGGTTACGTTAGTTTGTTATATTTGCAATGAAGTCATGTTTAGTCATTATCGTAACAACTTATTTTAATGATTTCACATAAGACAATCATTTGTTGTTCATATAAACTTAAAAGTCTCCTTAAGTGTTCTACTAGACAAATGTATAAATGATTCAACACCTTGAAGACAACATCTAAACATAAGAAGCTCATTTTGTAAAACCCCTATTTTCTTTTTGTTTTCCAATCAGGGCCGGCCTTGGGGTGTACCAGTGATGTCGTTAAACGGGGCCTCCGATCGTCGAGGGTCTCCGATTAATTTTTATTTTATATATAAAATAAAAATATAAGAAATTAACCCCACAAATCATACAAAACCACTTTGTGGCCGAGTTGGCAATTGCTTCAACCTAGATATCTAGAGTCTCATGCAGCATTTGGTTAAATTGGTAGATTTTGCAGGAAACTGATGAAATTAAAATTTTGAATTTTTTTGACCAAATTTCATTCTATCGTTTGGTTTATTCTTTTATAGGGAAATGAATCTTCAAATCCATCAGATTCCACAAATAAATGATTTCTAACATTCTTTAACAACGTCATGATATTTTGATGGGATGAAATTCTATATTTTCATAATACCAAATATACCCTAATATAATAAAACGTCCCTATTCTAAACCATCGTCGACCACCATCGCTGATCTGAGCCACCCCTGCCACCGTTGATTTGAACTACCTCCGACCACCATCAGTGACTTGAACAACCACCGACCACTGTCGGTCTGAACCACCTCCATCTGAACTACAGTGAACCACCGTTGATTTGAACCACTGCCGATCACCAATCTGAACCACCTCCAACCACCTTCGATTTGAACCACCGCCGACCATCGTTGACCTGAACCACCATCTGAATTCTGAACCACGGCTGACCATCTCCATTTGAATCATCGTCGACCACTACCATATGTATCACCGTCGACCACCACTGACCATCGTCGATCTGAACCACCGCCGACCACCAACCTGAACCACCGCTAACCACCATCGATCTAGACCGTCGCCACCGACCACCGATCTGAACCACCGCCGACCACCGCCGATCTCGACCACCATCTATTTGAACGATAGTAGTTCGATTCAGTTTCGAATTTTTTAAAAATGGGTATTTTGATCATTTACCAACATTTTATTCCAATTTCAAAGTAATATTATGATTATTTAATTAAAGTATTTTTGGTTCAAAAAAATTAAGTATTTAATGAATATTTTATTAGAGTACTTTTAGTTTAAATGAATTAAAGTATTTAATGATTATTTTATTTAAGCATTTTAAGTTTAAAATAAATTAAAATTATCAAAAAGGGTATTTTGGTCATTTACTAATATTTCATTTCAATTTCAAAACTACATTTTGTGAACCAAATAGACATATTTTAATTCCTTTAACATATTTCATTCAAACTCTGCCAATTAAACAGGTGGTCAAATCTGACAACATTTCATTCCCATATTTTCAAAGTTAAATTCATCTGATAGATTCCGTTACATTAAAAAAAACATTCTGCAAACCAAACGCTGCTCCAAGTTCAATCTTCTTGCATTCCATTTTAAAGTTAGCATTTACTACATGTTTAATACTTTTTTAATCTATTTTACTCCATTTTCTTTCCGGATTATGGTCGTCCTAAGGCAGTACAAAAATATGACTTTTACCTAAAAAAAACACCCAAGGAAATTTCCTTAGGTGATTATCACAGAACGTTAAGGAAATGCTAATGGTTCTGAAAAAAATCCAATGTTTTCAAGAAAATACCAACGAATTACTCTGGAATTTCCTAGGTAATATGTCACTGATTTGTGACGGTTTTGTGACGGATCACTTTTTAGTGACGGATTTTCTAGGGAAATATCCGTAGGTGAAAGTCTTCCTTTTTAGTAGTGAGATATTTCATTTTTCACTCTTTTATTTAGTTCAATTATTTTATGAAATTGATAAATCTTTATATTTTTTCTTCATTACTTATTAAAAATCTTTTTAATTTTTAAAGCTAGTTCATTATTTAATAATGGTAAATCAATAAAAATTTCTTGTTGATATGTATATTTTTAATCAATAATCACTAATAAACGATGACGAATTAATTGTAAATAAGATATCTAATTTAAATTTTAAATAATTTGCATTGGATTACACTAAAAGCCAAAAAAGAATTATTTATTTAAGTTCAAAAGTTGATATTGATCGATTTGTTATCTATGCAGTTAATGTAGAATCACTTCAATTATTGCAAAATGTGTTCAAAGATAGTACTCTTTAGGTTTTTATAATGTTGAAAGTAATTAGGTAGAGCATAGAATAAGGATTTAATTAAAAACATTAACTTAACAATGTAAATGTCTTTTTATTTTTTTAATATTGTTTATATAATTGTTTTAGGATTTCACATGAATTATACACGTTAAGTATTTATTTTTGAATCTAGTAAAAAATAATATAATTGAAAAACAAAACATTATAAGGCCACATTTAATATTATTTACATGCAGGGGCGGATTCAACAGCAAAAAGGAGGGGTCTCATCCACTACTAGAAAATTGAGTATTTTCAACGAAAAATATCGTTGAAAATTTTCTACGAATTTTAGAGTGATTATTGACAAAACATAAATTTTCTATGAATTTTCAACGAATTTACGTTGAAAATCTCTCACAAAATGCATTTTCAACCAAAAACTTTTTGACGAGACATTCCGTTGAAATATTTTTGGTTGATAATGCATATATGTTTGTGAGAGATTTTCAACGAAAATTCGTTGAAAATTTATGTTCTGTCAATAATTCTCTAAAATTCGTAGAAAATTTTCAACGACATTTTCCGTTGAAAATTGATTTCCGCTGAAAATATTCAATTTTCTAGTAGTGATCCCCCCAGTGAAATGTTAAAAAAAATTATAGGCTAAAATACATTAAAAATACTGTATTTAGCCTTAATCCCCCTAGTAAATTTTTTTAAGGGACCCCATCTTGCCCGCGATTAACAAAAACACTAAAAAAGTTACTTTAAATCAATAAAAAATCTGAAAAAATCTTTAGAAATCGACAAAAACACTAATAAAATCCTTCAAAATCGACAAAAATAATAAGATAAATCTCTTGAAATCAACTAAAAAACTTTAAATTTTTTCCGAAACACGTCGGGTGACTTTACGCGCCTTTAATGTATCTTAATGGGACCCTGATGGGCAAAAATTCTAGATCCTTCACTGTTTACATGACCTCTAAAATATCAGATATGACCCTATTTCCGATACAAACTACAAGAACCAACTTTCGTCGATATTTTTATATGGTTAATTGCATTTGAAATAATCTATGAGATTATCTATGAGACAATGACAAAAGTTGGTGGTTTTAGTGTTGTTCGTTGTAACAACCTCATCAACCAACATCCATAAACTTCCCCTTCATGTGGGCTCGTGTACATGCAAGCTGCTAATATTTAAGAAGAAGTTGGGAACAAAAAGGAAAAATGAAACATCATACTAAGGGGGTGTTTGGATTAGCTTATTTAACAACTTATGTTTTTTATAAAAAAATGCTTATTAATATTAAACCGGAGTTTTAAAAAAAGTGTTTGAATTAGCTTATGACGGTTCCACACCGGAATAAGTCAATAAGTTGTTTTTTAGTGTTTGGCAAAAATGTGCTTATACATGCAAAGTGACCAAAAAGTGTTCATAAGTCATAAGTTGTTTTTGATAAGTCACAATCTTTTAACTTATCAAAATCTTCTTTTCAACGGTGGGGAACCGGTATAAGCACTTTTTATTTTCTTCCATTCAAACACTCAAATCTGCTTTTCACCGGTTCCATTCCAGTATAAGTTAACAAACTGTTTTGATAAGCTAAAACAAACACCCCCTAACTAATCACAAAAAAAAAAATTAAGTTTATATGATGCCTAAAATGTTTAAGAATCCTAATAGAGTGTCTTATAGGAGTTAATTAATTTTATAAAATTAAAAAAATAAAGTGTTATATGTAAAAATACTACAATAAAATTATACGACATTTTTGGGTGTCGTAACATGATTTTTGGATTTTTTTTAAAATAAGTCGTATCAGCTATGGTATTAAACATTGTTTGAAATAATGTTTTATTTAAAAATATGGGTTTTAAAAGCACTGTTGAAAAGAATGTCCTATAATATGACACTTTATTTTTAAAAAATGTTATAAAAAACTTGTATCGACGTCCATAAACGTTCATAAACTTATTATAACATATTTAGATATTGTATTTTATTTTTTAGTCCTATAAAATTAAGTTTTATAATTGAACACTTGAACACTTTAAGGCATTGTTTGGCAAAAATAAAGTGACTTATAAGTCACCTTATAAAGTACCTTATTTTTAGTGTAGTTGTTTGGATGACCATAAGTTAACTTATAAGGTACCTTATTAAAAAGTTAATAAAATTAATGTTTTAATAAACTATCTTATAAATAATAAGATACCTTATAAACTACTTTTGCCAAACATAATTATTGACCGAATTTTGTAATGAGTAGGGAAGAAATAATTGGAATTCCTATTTTAGTAAATATGCCAAATAAATTAAATCTCACCAACACAATGCACATGTAATAACTTTTAAAAGATCAAACAAAGGATCTAATTATTGCAATTGATGTCCCCATGGACCCCATTCCAAGATCAAATTAACACACATATACATATATATATATATATACATACAATATATAGAGAGAATTTAATTATTTTGACCATTTTTAAAAATTCATTTACCAAAATAACCATTTTCTATCTAATTTTACCAAAATAACCAAAAGATACTCGAAATACATATGAAATCGAATAGGTTTGCATTATACTCAAATTTAACGGAGATTGTATGAAATTTCCGTCACATTGAAACCTAAAGCAACAAACCTCCTCCAAATCCATGGAATCCATATGAAACCTCCGCCAAATCCATGAAACCTCCGCCAAGTTTGGAGGAGGTTCCAAAAAACGGTGTCGTTTTCATACATGAAAAATTGAAAACCCTAATTTCATACAATCTCCGTCAAATTTGAGTATAATGCAAACCTATTCGATTTCATATGTATTTCGAGTATCTTTGGGTCATTTTGGTAAAATTAGAGAGAAAATGATTATTTTGGTAAATGGATTTTAAAAAATGGTCAAAATAATTAAATTCCCATATATATATATATAGGGTTAGGTTCAAATGTGAACTCAATTTTGGTTGTGAACGTGAGAACGAATTTCAGCCACACATCTTCGGTTATAGTGACGCGATCACGGAGGATTGACGCGATTCATGGGAGGGTGGAGATTATTAAAGGAGGGGAACCAGGTCAAAGCCGCCTTTATTGACCGGATAAGTGGCTGAGATTCGTCCTCACGTTCACAACCAAAAATGAGTTTACATTTGAACTTTCCCCTCTCTCTCTCTCTCTCTCTATATATATATATATATATATATATATACTAGAAGGGTACTCGCGCAATGCAACAAGATCCATCTTAATTTTAATGTTTTATTTTATTTGTTGTCTTTATCAATATTATAATAGGATTTTATTAGTTATGAAAAAAGATATTTTATTTTTTGTATACTCTCTTTAATTCAGTTTGTTAATTATAATCTAGATTTATAATGAAATAATATATTTTGCTTTAATAATATAATTTTTTTATAAATATAATAATTAAGTATTTTGTTAGAGTTGAATGATTATCCTAATTATATGTTAGATTTTTTATATTAAAAATTAGATGTTTATCTGTATAGTTAGTTACACGAATTCAAACGTGACGCTTTAATAAGTTGTACCAATACATGTATAACTTGTATTTTTGAATTTTAAATAATTATGCTTTAATCAATTATACTTATTGCATAATAATATGTTTTTAAGAGCTTTTGTCAAATGCTTTATAATATAGTATATATATATTGGTTAATTTACAAATTGGATGAATTCTACAATCTCGTACAAACAATATATAAAAATAATTTTTTTTCATCAAATGCTATGATTTAAGATGTTATTTCATATATGTTTTTTCACCTTGTGAAAAAATTACGTGTGAAAAAAATACATGTGAAACTTTTACATTATGAAACAAATACATGTACTTATGAAAACAGATACATGTGAAACTTTTATAATATGAAACAAACATATATGTAATAGCATCTTAAATCATAGCATTTGATGAAAAAAAATCATGAAAAAATTATTTTTATATATGGTTTTTACGAGTTTTAGGATTCATCCGGTTTGTAAATGAACCAACCTATATATATACCACTACTAGAAAATTGAGTATTTTCAACGAAAATTTTTAATGGAAAATGTCGTTGAAAATTTTCTATGAATTTTAAAGGGATTATTGACAAAACATAAATTTTCTATGAATTTTCAACGAATTTCCATTGAAAATCTCTCACAAAATGCATTTTCAACCAAAAACTTTTTGACGAGACATTCCGTTGAAATTTTTTTGGTTGAAAATGCATATATGTTTGTGAGAGATTTTTAACGGAAATTCGTTGAAAATTCGTAGAAGATTTATGTTCTATCAATAATCCTCTAAATTTCGTAGAAATTTTCAACGACATTTTCCGTTGAAAATTAATTTCCGTTGAAAATATTCAATTTTCTAGTAGTGTACATATATATACTCACCGAATTAAATATAAACCAATTATAATATTATAAACTGTATAAATCAATTTTAATCGTTTATATAGTCTAATAAATATCTGAATTCATGAATATATTGGTTTTTTCTTAATATAAAGTATTAAGCATTATTTTTTTTGAACGACAAATACACACACAGGTTCTCGGAGTATCCGGGATCCAAAGACACCCGACTAATCCCTGTCGACCAGGACCCACCACAGAGTGATAGGCCAATGTCTGGATATTGCCACATGCAGCCGTGGGGATTCGAACCCGAATAGTCAGGGATACCATCCACTGACTCCCCCCCAGGATGTTATCTTACCACTGGGCCAAACATGCTTTGATAAGTATTTAGCATTATTAATGAACTTTACTAATCTTTTATAAACATTCAATCAAAGTAAATTAACTGTTACCATTTACACAAATATTAATACTAATTAGACTAGCGGGCCGATTGAGATTGTTTTGTATGGTTTGTAAATTTGGTATATATGTATTCATATGCCTAAAAGATAACAAAATTTGATTCTTATCTTTGTACATCAAACCAAGTTCTTGAAATTTGATTACATTGAATTAAACTTGTTCCTCACATTTTATAGGTTTTGGACGAGATGTGAAAAGAAACCCTCGATAAGAACAATTTTTTTTAGCTTATTATTTTTATCATCAGAAATAACGTTGAATTCAAAAAATACTAATGATTCATATAAAATTGTTTTTCTCTGAGCATTTGTAGACGCAAAATCAATCAATAATTACTTCGAAATTAATATTATCTACCATATCAATTTTACATCATAAATCTGTTCCACAACCAAACATATTATATGATATATCTTTAATATATAGATTAACATCATTTGAGGTCACAATATTGACTAATAAGAGTAACACTTTATATAAATCGTTATAAATTAGTTGTGTTTCCATGTGACATCATGTTAATGTTTTCGTAATCATTTAAAACCTTTTTAGGGTTAAAATATAATTTTTAAAAACCATCAATTTTAAAATCGAAAATCCATTTTGTTTACAACTTGAGATCTTATTCTAATTTTAGAGATATGAGAGTAATTAAAATTTATGCATACCATATTAAGTAATAATGAGTTAAGAGTAGTTTTGAAATCTTATATATAGATATAAATTGGATCGTCTAAGTTGATAATTTTATTTTCAAAAGGTAGAACATGTTTTAGTTAATAACAAAAAATCTATTATACTCTAATACAAAACTAGAATTCATATGGAGAGAATAATCAAAAGAGTTGGTGAGAGATGAATGATGAGGAATATATCAATGTTTTCTAAGCAAAGTAGTTTTAGATTTTAATAGTAGATAAATTTTTGTTAGACAAAACATTAAGGAATACTATAAAGTGAACAACCAATTATTTTTCACATATTTTCTTCTCCGTTATAATTAATTAACACACTTGGCCGCTTAACATAATGTTAAATTCTGTTTGAATCATATTAGAAACTAAAAGAACTTGTTTCCTTTTATATATTTAATAATGTTTTTGAACTACTATGTACTAGATAGTATATATGGAAAAAAATTGGCTCTTATTTTTTGTGGGTCCTAGGCATATGCCCGACCAGCTAACCTTCCCTCCGGTAAATTATAGGTTTAAAGTTGTTCGGCGCGTTTTTAACTTAATTACTCGCTTTGAGGGATTGTTCAAAGTTTTTTGGTTAATTTTGAGTAGTTTTTTTAGTGTTTTTGTTAATTTCATATGACTCTTTCGGTTTTTATGTTGATTTCAAGATACTTTTTTTAAATCGGCTATGGTCAACTAAGATTGTGGGGTTTCTTATGAAAATTAGTGAGAAGTTAAAAAGCAAGTTTTAACCCTTGTAATTTTTTTAAGGGTCTCTTCCCCTTCCTTTCTCTAAATATAGTGATTGAGGTCATTTTAATTAACACCTGGAAGTCAGATAATATGAACTCCATTTGTGACGTAGAAAAACCCTAATTCTGCCTAAACATCAACTCTCGATCTAGTTGGTAAACACTTGCGTTGCTTAGTAAATAGATAAAGGTGTTGAAAATCATATGTGCATACATAAATCAAAACACAATTGTTTGGTATACCAAATTAATAGCCACCAGCTCAACGAAATGAAAACCACTTTGATTACACACCATTTAATTGCCATGATCTAACTAATTAAGTGTTTAATCCTATGAACATTAATTGTCATCCATCGTGTTTAATTAGCTACTGCTATTATCAAAAACTTAAGTAGGGTTTGGTTTGTTGGAATACGACCGAATTTGAAGAAATTGAAATCATTACAAAACAAATGACTTTTACTCACGAAAATAACGCAGAAAATTTTATGTTGGTGATTACCCACAGATCACCCAGAAAATACTAGTGATTCGGTAAAATCAGATGTTTTTCGAGAAAATACCAACGGATCACCTAGAAAATCTCTAGGTAATCTGTCATTGATTTGAATTGTCCACCAACTTTTGTAAGGGTTTTGTGAAAAATCACCCTTTAGCAACAAATATATTTCTCAGGGAAAAGTACGTAGTCAAAAATCTTTTGTTTAATAGTGAATGGTCAATTTCATTAACCAAGTTTCATTAGTGTATTTACTTCATTCTTTGAGTTCAGGCAAGGAATTTAAATTTCGCGTATGGTGGAATATAAATTCCTTAAGGTGGCGTTTAATTTGTTGAAATCCGACGAAATCTGAAGGAATTGGAATGGTCAAATTTATTCCCTCGTTTGGTTCATTCTTTGAGTTTTGGTAAGGAATTCAAATCCACATATTGTGGAATGTAATTTTTTGGTATCTACAAAGGAATTTCAATTCCTTCATATCCTATTTTAAGAAAAAACAATTATGCATTTATATTTACTTCATTACATTCCATCCCACCGCGGTTGATATCACCATTGTGAGTGTTGTCACTGTGATAGCCACGGCCCACGGTCACCACCACACTACCGTTGTCACCGCTGCCTTCAACACCACCATTACTATCGTTACCATTGTCACCTTTACCCCCACCCCCACCACAACGTCACCACCCCTAATTAATGCCATCACCGTCACCACTGCCATCACCCCTTCTACTACCACCACCACTATCTCCTTCATCCACCACTACTATTCTATTTAACGAACGAAAACAATGAAATTCAAATTCTTTTGACATATTTCATTCCGATTCCTTTCAACAATATGTATAGTCTGATTAAATTTCATTCAAAAAAATTTCATATTCAATTTTTTTTGACAGATTTCCATAGATTCTATTATATGAACCAAACGCCAGCTTATTTTGATGCTATTGCTGGGATTTGGTGAAGCATGCATAGGTCATTTAGACAATTACAACTAATTAAGTAGTCTTGTAAACCGAGAAAAAAAGTTAATTCATAAAATATTATTTTCTTTTCATCTATATAGGGCCAGGTTCAGGGAAAACCGTAAATAAAAGATAGTGTCGTATATAAAGATGAATTACGTTTGAGAGTTCCCATCTAAATAACTTTGATTTATCTTATAGATTGAGATCAGTTTATACCAATTTAACAATCCCTTCATATTCCACGTGTTCTTTCACAATGTAGAAATCCAAAGTATTCTTTTCAGACGTTTTTTAATCCAATATATGTGCAGTGCGACAATGAACAAAATAAAAAGCAGGTTCACTGGTTGATGGTAATGTTTAAAAATATTAGTATAAATAATAAATGGATATATTGTATATAAGTAACAATAAATATGTTAGCATATCATACCTCATATGATGCGAGAACAAACCACAGTTCTCTATTGTGAGACATCACACCAACAATGCTACTTATGGCACCATCTGTGTTTAATAGACGTTCGTCAGCATGAATAAGGGCCAGACATATGTAACAACAACGATTCTTATCATTTATTTGCATAATCCCATGTAAAAACCCAAAAACACGACATCATAATAAAGTAAAATATATTGTGAACATAAGATTGAATACGTAGTATTTGCTGATGTACATCTGGAATGAAGCAGTAATCTATGATTAAGCCACATATTCTTCAAACATTGTATGCAATAATGGAAAATCATAAACTCAACCAATTGTGCTAAAAAGACCCATGCTTGGACTCTACTTCAATTCCTTGTGTTGGGTCTGAGGGTGGCTCCCAACGCTTATTTAGTGATTGTAGTTCCTTCGGCCTCTTGCTCAACGTTTTCACCGGGTTCTCAGGTCTTTTCATTGTTCCATACAACAACTGTGAACTCTTAGTCGACACAAGTACTTGCGTGGAACGTTCAGGGTTACAAATCGGTCCACTTTTGGCCAACCCAGGTGCTTGTGTGGAATTCCATTCATTTTGTATCATATATTGATTTTTGGAGACCTATTAACAACTTGATAAAAAAATGTAACTGATTAAATCTTACTACAATATTAGAGAAAAAAAAGGCTAATACCAATGTACCCGAGTGAGAATAATCGCGTCACACAACCATTAGATAAAAACGTTTCGTGCTTCACCTACTTCCTTCATTGTTCACCCACTTAGCATCAACAACTTCTAAAATCTCGTACAAATTAACTAAATATTCAATGATAGCACGTGGTATTTTGTACATTGAAGTATTTCGATCCATTTTAATGTAAAAATAAAATATTAATAAAATACATCATGAATATAACAAATAACTCGTGGTCAATCCAAACCATCTTTCTAAATACATTGTCTCATATATGAATACATGTTAACATATTAAGTATTAAAAAAATAGACGACGTTTTGCTTTGAGTCCCAGAATATGCATGTGAACCACATACTAGTAGGAGCATTGATAAATGTGTACCAAATTTTTGTTAAATACTCAATCCGCTAATACACATCCACATTCTAAATAAGACAAATTAATATATATCAAATTTATCTCACATGGGCATAAATTTAAGGTCATATGCATTATATTTATAACACCAAATATGAAAAGAACGATTGATTTAAAACTTACATTAATACAATAAATAAAAGATAACCCCTTTACTATAAATCAATACTTAAATTACCTCAAATATCAAATCTAGAATTAATATCAATAAAAGATATACCAAGCCTTAGATAAAGACTAAGTCAAGATCGGGTGTTACTATAACCCAATAACCGTCACTATCTCCAATTGTAGAAGACGTCAACGAATAACTATAACCTTTGTGTGCCTCTAACTAGCACTCACATCATCATAGTGTCGCTAGTACCAACCCCAACGAGGACCTGATACACATATCAACAAATAAAAAGAGTTATGCTTACGTCTAGTGAGTACAAGCAATTTTCATCATATTTATGTAAAGGTAAAAACTGAAAGATCACTTATTAAAACACAATTTCTCAAATAAAATGCACTTATCGTAAAAGCAACATCTTTCCAAACCCATCATATTCATGATGAAACTCATAAATCAAAATACCCAATTATAAGCAACCAAATCCAATACTCACACGATCAGAAATAAAGCTATAAATCATTAAAATGGAAACACGTAACTTTAATCAAGTTATTTATACGTTTAACGCACACTTACCCTTGGAAGGGCATAAAACATCATAGGATGATGGAGGAGACCCGATCTACCCTTGGTTGTGGCGGAACAGAAAAGTAAGGCACAACACAAAGTTACGTGACATCCCTTGAAAGGGAGATCATTGTTAGCATCAACTCTATCCAAGTATTTAGCCAAACATGCCAATGAGCATCAACTCTATCCAAGTCTTTAGCCCAAACATGCCAATGTGCATCAACTCTATCCAAGTCTTTAGCCCAAAATGCTAATAAACATCAACCCTATCCAAGTCTTTTGCCCAACTTCCCAATAAACATCAGTTCTATCCAAGTCTTTAGCTTAAGGAGTCTCCAAGTTCACCACTATCCATATCTTTACCTTGTACATCTACAATTGAATTCTATGCGAGGGATACACCCCGTACAAAATCAATATAACTGACTTCTATGCCTATGGATCCATTGTATTCTAACCATAAAGTTACACGCATCCAACTGAATGACTAACACACTCAAAACGTGTAATGTATAATATAATTACGCCATAAATGCATATAACTCAAAAACGTGACACGAACAATTTAACTTGGAGAAATGTCCCCAAGAATCATTTAAGTCAAAATCGAGCCAAAGGCTCAACAACCCAACTAACTATTTCATAAAAGTCATAGAAATCAATAAAAAGTATTAAACTGACGTTGATGCAAATACATTTTCTAAAGATATGGTTAGCTTAAAAACACGTCATTGATTACGACAAATCATTTTCCAATTAAAACCATACCGTTAAAATCTCCAAACTATCCCATAACATAAAACTAAGCATTTTCCAATAAAATACACTAAAATGCATCTATCATCAAATAATTCGTCTAAATAAATCATCAACAGAACTCATACTTGTGATTTTTTTTTATCAAAATGTCTAAAAACTCAAATATAAACATTTTACAAGATTTTTAAAACTAAATATACCGAATATATAAAATTCTTCAAATAACTCACAAATTTGATAAATAACAAGTAAAACTTGTTTATGCTTCAAAGTGGGCATTTTTGGGATGTACATAGTTTTCACAAAGCAACTTGAACCTACTTTACTAGATTTAGGTCAAATCTAGTTTTTACCCCATCTTGAGTTTCCAAAGTTGGATACTTGAGATCCAATAGCTAGTCCTCCATACCTATGATGTAAACCTTCTCAAGAACACTTCCTTTTACTTCCAAAATATACAAAAACAACCCAATAGAAGAAATGAGAGTTGGTGGTGCAAAATGACCAAACTCTAGATTTAAAGGACCAAGGATTTTTTGGAGCATATAATATTTATATACGAAAAATGCATCAAATAAACTCACCATCCTCCTCACCTTTTGTGAGGTTTAAACCCATGACCTCCTAGGAGGGCAAAGACTACAATACCGCTAGGCCAAATGCCTTTTGGTCTAAAGATGAGATCTTATTTTCAACTTCTATGAACTCCACAATTGTCAAATAACCTTAAATAGTCTTTGTTACCATCTTAAAAATCTTCCAAAAACAAAACCATAACAACTTGAATCACCCAAATCGGAGTTGAAATGGAAGAGTTATGGCTAAAATGAAGAAAAACCCGATTTTCGACCCTTAAAACGCTGACCAGAGGCGTTCCTAGTTTGTCACTAGTTACAACTAGAGAACAAACTAGTTTGATAACTTTAAAGTCCAATCAAAGGTGTTTGCTAGTTTTGAAGTTAGTTGAAACTTGACCAACGAGAGAGGTGTTGACGATAGAGGTGTTGATCAACTGTAACACCCGGAAAATTCGTAGTTTTAAAAGGTTATGAAAATAGCTTTGTAATATTCCAATTTATGGCTAAGTGGAAGGTTTCAAGTATTATTACGTCGGGTAACTTGGAAGTGGAGGAAAACGAACGTGTAAGCGAAGCAAAACGCAACCGGAACACCCCCGGCTATGCTGCCAGGCGAGGGTGCCATGGCAGCATCGCCAGGGCAGCATCGCACAAGGCTTGAAGCTGATTTACTTTGGGAGTTTCGGTACATAGCGGGCTAGAGTGACACGGCAAGGGTGCCATGTCACACTCGCATGGGCAGCATCGCCCGTGGTCTATTTTGAGCCATTTTGAATATGTTACGGTACATGATGTGCTAGTGTGCCAGGCGATACTTCCATGGCACCATCGCATGGGCAGTATCGCCCGTGTTGTCCAGGAGGCTCCATTAAGACGCGATTTTTCAGCTCAGTCTCATTTTATCAGATATCGGTTGCGGTTTTGAGGCCAGAGCAGTAAGGGGCGATTTCTAGGGTTCCATCTCCTCTACCTACTTTTATAAAGGGCATTTATTGTTACATTAAAGAGAAGAAATCAAGTGAAGTTTTGAGATTTAAAGCTTCAAGTGTTCATCTCCTTCACCACTTCATCTTCTTCCACCATTTTAGGAAGATTTCTAGGGTTTACCTAACCTTAGTCTTGTGAGTTCATTCTTACCTTTCTAAAACTTTATACATGTAAAAATGATGTATTTTACCTCCTACATGATGTTTATATAAGTATTTCTATACTTGAAGGATTTTGGTAAACTAGGTCAAAATGTGTCATCTAGGGTTTCTCTTTGAAATGATGAAATGTGTATAAGAAATGGTTTTAAAACACTCTTATGAGTTTTATGTCAAGAAATATGATGTTTGAAACTAAATGCTATTTTGACCTAATTTTGGGAATAAGGTATTGGAAACAAGGAATTATCATACAAAGATTTTGTATTGAGATTTGACTAGTACATTGGAATGAATTTATGTAATGTCTAGACTAGTGTAATGGATCCATAGGCACAATAGTCGGTGTTATATTGGGGATGGGGCAAGTAATAGATCTTGGATAGGGGTTGAGCTTGTTCAGTTGGGTATCGAGTAATAGATCCTGGATAGGGGTTGAACTCTTTATCCGTAAGCCGAAGATTTCTATCCGTTCGAGCTTACTGACTTACTGATTTCTATCGGTTTGAATTGCGGGTCGCCCCCGTATGATGTTTCCCTCAATTGCGTTTCTCTTAGGTGTAAATCGCGTGCAAAGAAAAAGGATTTAAATGGAAAGGCTTTTGGGTTAAATGTTGATTGTACCATTTTCGCTTATTTACTAGCTTTCCATATTTGAACTGTTTGTTCTCACTAGGCTTTAAGCCTAACACTTTTCTTAAAATGACATGTATATCAGGTGATCGTGCTAGTGGGGCTTCAAAGGTTTGAGGGAAGCTAGATGCCGATAGAGGCATTCTTTTTGGAGCACATATTTGTGTGTACAGATAGAGTTACATAGAAAGCTTATTTTGAGGATTAGAGACACCTGAACTTAATCTGTATTTGTCAACTATATAGATTAATAGGCTGTCATCTAGTATCCGTTTGGTGTTGTAAACTCTTTTACTTCTCCCCATTTCTATGGGTGATGTCTATTCATTTAATATTTCCGCATTATTTTGGTTTAAATTAACTCCCAATTTTAGGGGTGTTACATCAACGAGATAGGTGTTGACTAACTTCAGCTCAAATAGAGGTGTTGACTAGTTTCAAGTTAGTTTAAACTAGCGAGCTTCAGCCACGTTTCCCTCCTTAACCGATTATTTCCTTGAGTTTTGAAGTGCCAACACTAAAACACCCAAAGACATTTTAATGAGTTTAACTTCAACACTAAAGAACCACATTTATAGATGAACTCAAAAAGGAAGTTAGTAGCGAAAAGTCTGGGTGTTACAATCCTCCTAACCTTAAAGAAGATTTCGTCCTCGAAATCTAGAAACGATCAAACACTCAAATTCCTCATTTTCGCAAACGTAAATGGCTCCATTCCTAAGAAAGTGTCACTAATATACTTCAACTCAGAACGGATCCCGGTAATCTCTTACCAATCCTACCATGACGATTTACAACTGATTCCCACATCCAATCTTCAACTTGACATGCTACACAATTCTCAGGGTGAACACTGAACATTGAGTGGACATGAGATTAAAAGTGATTAAACCATATAGATGAAAATCGTTATAAATATCAAACTGTTAGTCCCCAAAGAGAGATGGCTAACTAAGAGAGGGTTTTGTAGAAGGGGGGGTTGAATATAAAACACACAGAATATACTCTTTTTAAATTTTTTAATATAAATATTAAAAATTTACACACAGATAGTTTGATGCGGAAAAGAACGAGACTATTCTATCAAACTAAACACACGAATACGTAATTAACTATTACACTAAGCAAGTTAAAACAATACTGTTATAGCACACAGCTTTGCCACAGTCAAACAAATAATCACTCTGAAGATTTGTTGAAAGCGTGAGATTTCTGGGAAGGACTTCATCTCCTTTTATAGTGTCCATGCATGGGATGCAAGTGGACGGTATCAAGGTTTCATTAGCTGGCAGATTATCTGATGGACAAAGGAAGAGAACACTTCCTTTGTACTAGAATAATGGATGAACCATTCCTTGTAGCACGTAATGTCAGATAACTTTATCTTCTTTTCTTCATGCTCTGTGAAGTCCCATCAAGCCTTTTAGCTAAAAGACAAATATTCCTTTTATAAGAATAAAAGAGAATGTCTTTAATTAAGGCTTGGTGCCCAAGTTCTTGCTGGCTCACGTGTCTTGAAATTGATGTGAGTCAAGAACTTATCTCTTTGAAATTGCTAAGTGATACATCTCACTATGTATCACATCGGTGGATACCTTATAAGGCTGGAGTTGATAAGTATACACTTTGCTTGATAACTTCTTCTTTCACTAAGTGACAAAAGTGTATACCCTTGTGAGTTGATATCACAACTTAGAAAATATACCTGCAATTTCGGTGACCAATATCATAGTGTCGGTGACCATGACATCAAACTTGATGACCTCATCTTATTTGATGTCCTTAGTACTTTTGATGACTTTTGAGTGTACCATCGGTGACCCACTATATTGGTGACCCAATCTTGACTTGGCAAGATGGTCTGAATATTGAAGTTGGTTGATACATCCAAAATTCCACTTTTTGATGTACAACCCCTTGATTGAATAGTCTTTGACTCTTCAATACTTGAAGCATATTTCAGACCTTCAAAAGAACCTGTAAAAATTCATTCATATAAAGGAAGGTGGTTCATCACCAAATCATCGGTGACCCAACAATCTCCCCCTATTTGATGATGATACCTGTAGGTTAGAAAAGAATTCTTTTTGACCCTTTCTATTTTTCTTTTGGGTTCTTTTGACTCAGATTTTTTTTTTTTAATTTTTTTTTTTTTTTTTTTTTTTTAACTGAGTATGTACAGTATGGAGTATAAACTGAATAAAAGAATAAGTATAAGTTTAAATATGTGCAAAGCTTGTAAAAATATTAACAAGAGATGGGATGGAAGAAAAGTATGAACTTTTATTAATCAACACATAGGATTGATCAGAGTACATGATTAACAAAGTTCATACTGCACTATACATCTGCAGGATCAAGGATCTGAGGAGGGTTCTCTTCTTTTAAGTTCATCCAGGATCATTCTTGTGATGCCATGGTCTTCAATGGGAGGCACTCCAAGAATAACAGAGAGGAAGGAGCTGTGAGCCCTTGGAATGTCAGAGGCTCTGAAGAAACCTATGTTGCCATAGATGTCCTCAAAGAATACTCCAAGTTCAGGCTCGGTGATCATGGTTTGCTCAGGATAAGCAATAGGAGTGGGAATAGAAAGATTAATACCTGATGCGTCAATCTTTATGCCCCTTTCATGAAGCATGGAAAAGTGTCCTTTCTTTTTGTTCTTTGGAGGTTTGACCAACTCTCCAGAGAGACCCTTTTGAATAAGGTACATCTGTTGACCTTCAAGAAAGGTGACAAGAATATTATGCTCCTTTTGAATCTTCACCATTTTGACAAAGAGCTTTCTGATGGTATTCAGTATCAATTCCTTGTGTTTGCTTTTGCTCTTGTCAATGCAATTTCCAAGCTCTATCCATTCAGAGATCCCAAGAGCTTCAAGCCAATCAACCTCACAAACTTTCATAAGAGAATCAGCTCTTTTAAGAGTGATAAGAAGTTTGGGAGAATTCTTAGTTGGGGGATGAATGGTAGCACCGATGATCTTTGAATCATCCTTTCTATTCTTCAACCTCCTTTTGAACCACTCTACTTCCTTTGCCTTCTTGGCCTCATCAACCAATTTTGCAAATTTTCGCATTTCTTCTTTATATTTTCAAGCTCATCTTTTTGAGCTTGAATTGCATCGGTGACTTTGGCATGAACAGCTTCATCATGAGCTAGCTTGAGTACATTTGTCTGATCATACTCAAGCTGAGCCTTGATAGCTTCTTCTCTTTCGACCTCGCAAGAATTACCCCAAGAGGATCGGTGAGTCTTTGGGGGCCGTCAAGTCCGAGAGTGTCCGCATTAGGATCTCTCATCCTTTTCTTTCTCTTTCTTTCTTCTTCCTCGTTCTTCAAAAGAGAGGCTTCTTTCCTTTGGCTTTTTCTTTTCTTTTCTTCTCTTCTTCAGTTTCAAGGGGTTGAGCACTGACACTCTCCCCCTCAACAGCTGCTTCGGGTACCAAAGGAACAGGAACCACAACCACATCGGTGGCTGGATGGCCGACGTCGGCGGCTGGCATGCTGACGTCGGCGGCTGCTTTGGCTGCTGCTGTGTCGGCGGCTTTGGCTGCTGCTGTGTCGGCGGCTTTGGCTGCTGTTGTGGAGGTCTTCACATTTTTCTCCCCCTCAGTGGTTGAACCCTTGAAACCCACTGAAGAGAGAAACTCCTTAATCCTTTCCACATCAGAGCAGAGACCCCCAAGTTTCTTTTCTACCCTTTGAAGGACAAACCTGTCAGTATCTTGGAAGAAGGAATCACCAATATCAAGTTCAACCGTTGGAGAAGAGGTTGGAACTTTATCAATCTTGGTGTGTAGGCTTGAGAGAGACTCCATTATTGCCTGTTGATTTGCAATAAGAGTAGAGATAATGGTGGCTTGCTGAGAAGAGGTGCTTCGGAGATCCTGAATGGATGAAAGCACAGATGCTTGACTTGAAGATAATCCTTGCTGAAGATCAAGGACATCCAAATGTAGAAGATCTAAACATGTCATTAGAGTTGGGTGACTCACCGACAACTCCTCTATGTTAGACCTGAGAGATGAGGAAAGGGAATCCATTCTTTCCTTTTCCTTGGTTGCATGTTCTTCTAAGACCTCCACCCTTCTGATAGTATTACTGGTAAAGGTGGTGAAAGCCTGTAGAAGATCATTCCCTTACTTTGAAGACATGGGAGCAGTAGGATGAGGCTTTGGTGGTTGATCAGTATCATCATCATCACTGGAAGAATAATCCACCAAACCTGTAGATTTTCTTGGGGGGGATTTAGGAGATGAGGGGGAGACACTCTTAGGAGAATGTCTTTGAGGGGATTCCTCAGTAATGGGTTCCTCCACACCCTTGTCATGTACGGGAGACGTACCTATCCAAGGAGTAGTGTCGGACATCAGAAAATCAGTAAAGAGGGTTGCTCCATCAAATGCACCTGGTTGTGGTGCATTCTCACGTGGAGTGTGGATATGGAGCTGAGAGAGCTCTAGGGGTGAAGAAGAGGTACCTTGGATGGGAGACTCCAAGTCATCTTCATCAACTAAGGAGAAAGTTGATGAAGGAATAGTAAGGGTGTCCCTTTTTACAACCAAGTCCTTTTGAGAGGGCATGGAGGAACTGGGAGTAGCTAAGTGTTCCTTGGGTTTTGTGAGGATATTTTCAACACCTACTGGCTTTTGGGAGCCAGTAGATGGATCATGTGCTTTAACCCTTTGGGTTCCCTTAGACTTCTTTGAGGAAGTCTTTGGGGGGCTTTTAGAGTTTCTCCGCTTATGGGATTTGGATGCTTGGGTGGAAGCCAAAGGCTCTTTTGGCTTCGTAGCATTGGTGGGTGCGGAGGTAGATGTGCCCGACGCTTTGGATCTCTTAAGAGATTTGGGCACACCAGTGACTCTAGGTACAGAGGGGGTAGAAGACATACCTGAAGTTCTCTGAAGACGCGGTTCATTCTCTCCCCAAGTAAGAGTTGCATTCCTTGCAAACTCAACCATAGAAGGTCTGAGAGGGTTGTCTGATGCTAAGACAGCCTTTTTCATGATCTGGTTACCCACTTGGTGGAGAGGGAGATCATATACTATATCATCTCTTTTCTCTAATTTATCTGCCAACTTTGCATGAATAATAAGAGACAAAAGTCGCCGAAATGGTACACCCGAGGACGTCGGAGGGTAGAGAACGAGGAGATCATTTCATTAAAGAAATAGGCGGCATAATCTATTTTTCTTTGAAAAATAAGAGCATGTGCCGGCTCGCCATTCTGAGAAGGTGACCGATCCGACCACTGTCTTCTTGCTCGGACACGTAATCGGATGAGCAAAGAAGAAGTTCCAAATACTTCCCATGTTTTTGCGCAATAAAGTACCTGGACCACTTTGACTTTGATCCCTTCTTCTCTTCCAAGTAGTTTAACACATCAACCACCATTTGATGTTCATTACCAAGAGGAATGGTTCATAGGAATCATAAACGAGGAAGCTTCGAGAATGCTTCTAACATCTTCCACATTGAAGATCACATCATGTTCATCATTACTTAGAACAGATGCAATAATTTGATCCGATGAGGCATCAAATGTGCAAGTTAACCAAAAGTTTCCAAGAAGAAACTTACTCATTTTGGGCTTTGTCTTTGTCGCAGCATATTGTAGAGGGCATCTCTGAAGAAACCAGCAAACATCATTGTACTCTGGATGAGCATTGTCAACTCCTATTCTTCCAAAGTAATTGCATGCAGGGAAGGAGAGAGATCCAAAGGTGATTGTTTGTTCTTCACCAATTCTTGAAGGAGAAGCCATTGAAGAAGATGGGAGTTGCAGGTTTGAAGTTCTTGCTTTTGAAGGTGAGGAGAAGATGGGTGCGAGAAAGGTGGTGAAGTAGTGGGATGGGTGGTTATATATGAGAGGGAAATTTCAACTTTCAAAAATAATGATTATTTTTGGTGATTGAAAGGTCAGAATTCTAAGGGTTTTAGAGTTGAATTCGGCGCATGGTCTGACATTGATGATGTCATTAGGGATAAGAACAAATAATCTTGCTTATCAAGAATGGTAAGTCAAGAGTTATCTTTTAGGGGTTAAGAAGGTGAAAGGTTTTGTAATGGTTACCTTGTAGAGTTTAAAACATAGGGCAAACGTCGGTGGGTGATGCACAGTGTATAGAGAGAACGTCGGTGGCTTTGTATGTGAGATAGAGACAAACGTCGGAAAGCTGACGTCAGCAGAAGCAATCGTCGGTGGCTTGAGGAGAGGGACAACGTCGGTGGCTTGAGGAGAGGGACAACGTCGGTGGCTCAAACCGAGGTGCAACGTCGGTGGATGAGATCGAGGTACACTGTCGGTGGGTGGCTTCGAGGTACGACGTCGGTGGCTCAAGACGTCGGAAAGCTGACGTCAAGTGATGACGTCGGCGAGTGACGGTGGCTGTGTTCTCGGTGACGTCGGCGAGCGGGAGAGAGAGGTGCCGACGGTGGTTTCGTCGGAAGGTGGCGGCGGTGGATGGAGCGTCGGCGACGGCGGGTCGGCGACGGTGGGACGCCGTCGGTGGGTGATCTCGGTGGATGGGTGGTTGTCGTTGGTGACTTGGCTTATGGTGAATAGGGTTAGGGTTTGATAGTTTTTAGAGAGAGAGAAGACACTGTCGGTGACCTAGTCACCGACATTACTGTATGTATATATATATATATTTTTTTTTTTTTTATTTTTTTTTTATATAAATATATTAATATAATATATAATATATAATATAATATATAATATATCTATAAAGTATACATATAATATATATATATAAAACATATAACATATATAAGTTATAAATATATAAATGTATATAATAACATACATTTTATATAAATATAAAATATATTAGTCTATGTTTATCATACCTAATTCACAGATGAGAAACTTGAACCTTGATTCGTCAAGAGGCTTTGTGAACAGATCAGCTAGTTGATAATCGGTGGGGATGAAATGAAGTTCCACATCACCTTTAGAGACATGATCTCTTATAAAGTGATACCTAATATCAATGTGCTTGGATCTTGAATGAAGCACAGGGTTGTTGGCAATGGCTATTGCACTTGAGTTGTCACACATTATTGGGATCTTTGAGAAAATCTGATTGTAATCACACAAATGATTTTTCATCCACAATATTTGTGCACAACAACTTCCAGCAGCCACATATTCTGCTTCAGCAGTAGAGGTAGACACCGAATGTTGTTTCTTACTTGACCAGCTCACAAGCTTTCCACCAAGTAACTGACAACTTCCAGTTGTACTCTTTCTGTCTATTTTTGAACCTGCAAAATCAGAATCAGAGTACCCGATGAGATCGAAACCTGAGTCTTTGGGATACCAAAGACCCAGATTTATGGTACCCTTCAGATACCTGAAAATTCTTTTCACAGCAGCTAGGTGTGATTCTTTAGGATTTGCTTGGTATCGGGCACATAGACAAGTAGCAAACATGATGTCAGGTCTACTTGCAGTTAGATAGAGAAGGGATCCTATCATGGCTCTATAATTTGTAATATTTACGTAAATGCCATCGGGATCGAAAAGAGTTTAAGAGGAGGAGCCATAGGAGTTTTCATGGTAGAGCAAGTATCAAATTGAAACTTTTCGGAAGATCTTTAATGTATTTACTTTGATTTATGAAAATACCTTCGAAGATTGTTTTACTTGCAAACCAAGAAAGAAAGTTAACTCCCCCATCATGCTCATTTCATATTCCTTTTGCATGAGGGAGCTAAACTCATCACACAAGGATTCATCGGTGGCTCCAAAAATAATATCATCTACATAGATTTGAACAAGAATGATATTACCTTGTGATTTCTTGAAGAAGAGAGTGTTGTCAACCTTGCCTCGTATGTACTTATTTCTAAGTAGATATTACGAGAGAGTGTCATACTGCACGTGGAGCTTGCTTCGGTCCATATAGAGCTTTATCCGGCCTATATACATGATATGGATGGACTGGATCTTCAAACCCGGAGGTTGCTTCACATACACTTCTTCGGACTAATTCACCATTCGGAAGGCACTTTTGACATCCATTTGGAATACCCGAAAATTCTTGTAAGCCGCATGGGCAAGAAATATTCGAATAGCTTCCAATCTCGGCAACAGAGCAAAGGTTTCATCATAATCAATTCCTTCCTCTTGCCGATATCCTTGAGCAACCAACCTTGCCTTGTTCCTTATGACAGTTCCTTCTTCGTCCATCTTATTTCGAAACACCCATTTTGTTCCAATAATTGTTTTGTTGGATGGACGAGGAACTAATTTCCAGACTTTGTTTCTCTCAAATTGTGAGAGCTCTTCTTGCATGGCAATTACCCAGCTTGGATCAGCTAGGGCTTCATTTATCAGCTTAGGCTCAACAATGGAAACAAAGTTGACATATAAGCATAGATTGCTTATGCCTCTTCTGGTTTTTACACCAACTTGTGGATCACCTATGATTTGATCTATTGGATGATCCATGGTCCACTTTAGTGCAGGAGGTAAGGAGGAAGGTAGAGAAGAGGATGAGGTAGGAATTTGGGATGGTGAAGAAGGGTTTAAGGGAGATATAGTGTTTTGGTGGGTAAGGTCTTCTAAAGAGTTAGTTTCAGGAGGTGGAGAAGAAAGAGAAGGTTCAGAAGGTGAGGTGGTGTTTATGGGAGGCTGAGAAGGGTTGCTATCTGGAGGATTGGTTTGAGAGGAGGATGGAATTTCACTAACACATGAATTTATCCATAGGTTTAATTCTTCTTCATTACAAGATAATGAAGAAGTTTCAAACTCATCAAACTTTACATGCATGGATTCATCTATGCATTGTCTTCTTAGATTGAAGATTCTAAAGGCTCTTGAGGAGAGAGAATAGCCCATGAAAATTCCATCATCAGACTTTGGATCAAACTTTCCAAGTTGTTCCTCGTCATTTAGCATGTGACAAGCACCCAAACACATGGAAGAAGTCAACTGCAGGTTTTCTACCATGGAAAACTTCATACGGGGTCTTGTCATGCCTTTTGACTATGATAGACCTATTTTGAGTAAAGCATGCAGTGTTAACTGCTTCTGCCCAAAAATAGGTTGGCAACTTGGATTCACTCAAAGATAGACCTTGCAGCTTCACATAGTGTTCTATTCTTTCTCTCAACAACACCATTTCTTTGAGGAGTGCGTACGGCGAGAGAAGTTCGAGAGATTCCTTTTAGGTCAAAGAAATCTTCCGGAGCAAGATTCTTGAATTCGGTGCCATTATCACTTCGAAGGACTTCACCGCCTTTACCATTCAAATTTTCAATTTTTCTTGTAAACCTTTGATGATTTCTTCAAGACATCACTCTTGTGTTTCGTAAAGAACACCCAAGTATATCTAGAGAATTCATCGACGATTACTAGCATATACTTTTTACCACCCAGACTGGGTGTACTGACTGGACCGCATAGATCCATGTGAAGCATTTGAAGAGGTTGATAGATAGAAGAGCATTGTTTTGTTTTAAAGGAAGTTCGTGAGTTTTCCTTTTTCACATGCCCCACACAAAGCCTTTTCTTTTTCAAAAGCTATTTTTGGCATTCCAACAACCACTCTTTGTTGGAAAGTTTGTTCAAGGTTTTAAAGTTTAGATGAGAGAACCTTTTATGCCACAAACAACTTTGTTTGGCTAGTTCTTGAGAAAGGAGACACACGAGCTTCTCCTATTGCACTTTCCTTCATGTTGATTATGTACACGTCATTCAGTCGGGTTCCTGCTAGTACAATCTTATTCTGTACGTCAAAGACCAAACATACACATAGCTGGAACATGACCTTATAGCCCAAATCACATATTTGGCTTATGCTTAGAAGATTGTACATCAGCCCTTCAACATGAGCTACTCTGGAGAAAGTGATGGTTCCATTTGAAATGGTACCATATCCTTTGGTGACCCCTTTTCCATTTCCTCCAAAGGAAACAGTGGGTCCCTTTTCTTTTGAGAAGTTAGAGAGAAGAAGTTTGTTTCCGGTCATGTGTCTTGAACATCCACTATCCATGTACCATATATGATCTTTATTTGGTACCTGCACCCAGAAACAAATTTAGACTTTTGGTACCCATTTTGAGGTGGGTCCTTTGGGATTAGAAGGCATTTTAGATTTGCAAGGAGTCAAGTCTTTTGGGCAATTTTTAGCAAGATGAAGAGTGTTGCCACAGTTATAGCACTTCTTTAAAGGGAAGGCCTTTTTAAAATCCCTATCATCTAAACTTTGGACAGAGGTTGAGGAATGAGAAGAAGAAGAAGGATGTCCAACACCTGGTCTTGGTCCAAGAATACCTTTACCAGATTTCTTGATTTCTTCAAGTTCTTACCGACCGAGGAATAAAGTCGGTAGCTATTTGAGATTTCCTTTTGGATGAAAATTTTGGTTTAGAAAAATTTTTCTTTTGAGGAGAAAATCCTTTTGAAGAAGAGTACTCAGCAACTTCAGAAGGCTGCTCCTGGGAATACCTTGACTCATGAAGACTTAAGGAATTTAAAAGTCTTTGGATAGGTTTGGGAGAAGAAGAAGAGCTTGGAAGAGTTGAAACTATTGAAGACTCAGAAGAGATTTCTTTAGCTTTAACAAAGACTCCAAACTTTTTGGAACCGCATTCTACTTTGAGCATGTCAAGTAGATCTATAGAGTGAACGGAGGTAGAATCCTCAGATGAGTAACCGAAGAGAGCATCATCGTCATCGGAAAAGAAACCGGCAGGAAAACCTTGACACTCAGAAGAAGAAGGGAGTGGAAGGTCAAGAGGTTGAGGAATATCTTTTCCATAACCAAGGCCAGACTTATCCTTGCTGGTGATTTGATCTTGAAGGATCCTTTCTAGATTCTTAGAGGATTTAGTCCATTTAGACGTAACCTCTTGTTCCTTTTCAAGTGTAGAAGAAATCTTTGATTTTTCCTCAGAAAGGCTGTCGTTTAAATACCGAAGGTTTTCCACATCAGCTTTCATTTTGTCAAAATCTTTTAGTTTTGAAAAGCAAGAGAGAAGTTGATCATTTAGACATTTTATGTGTATATCAGCCTTTTTCTTTTGAATCTTTAAGTCACGAAGTCAACGGTTAAAGAATCAAAGGCATCGGCCTTTTGATCATCGAGAGAGAAAGGTAAAAGGATGTACCCGAGGTTTTGTCCCCGAAGTGGATCCTCGGCGAGATACAAGAGTGGTGTAGAGTGATTTCTCCATGTCTTCTATCTCATCAATTTTGGCCATGAGGCACTTAGTGACATACTCACTCTCACTCTCGGAAGGTTTGCTCATCTTCCCGAATGAGCCTCGGCAACTAAGGTTTTATTTTTACCTTGGTTTCTCTCCTTTTCTCTCTTGTATTTGGCTTTGTATTTCTTGTACCTTGAGGTTTCGTTGATTCGTAGTTTTCCTTAGAGGATTGGCTATTTCTCTCTTCATGCTTCCTAGAAGCTGATTTTGAGAAGTCATGGCCATAAGAAGAAGAAGGTTTAGAAGAAGAAGCTTTTGATCTGCATTCAAAAGCAAAATGACCTTTCTTTCCACAATTGAAGCATTCTTCATTTGCTTTATCAGAAGAGGATTTTTGAGAAAAAGATTTTCTATTAAATTTGGAGCGGTTTGAAGAAAATCTTTTGTTCTTAAGGTTTCCAGCAAGCATTGTCATACTATCAGAAAGTATGTCAATGGCTGATTCTTCTCCTTCATCATCAGCAGCACTATAGTATGCATCTGACAGATGAGAAGAGTCTTCCTTAATATCTTTTTCTAATTAGAAGAAGGATAGGTGATTCTAGGAATACAAGAAGAAGGTTTTGAATCACCTATCAAAGCAATAGAGCAGGATTTGATATCCTTTATAAGAGACTTTCTCTGATTCTTAGTTTGTTCATAGTGAAGAAGAGTTCCATAGAGAGCGATTAAAGGCATTATTTCTAAGTCCTTGGTTTGCTTGATGCAAGTACGTATAGTTTCCCGAAATGCGGAAGACAATCCATAAACTTGCAGAGAACTTCTTCATTATCATAAACTCGTCCAAGAGCTTTGAGATCGTTAAGAAGACAGGTAAAACGATTAAAGTAGGTAGAAAGAGATTCTCCCTTTTCATGGGAGTAAGAGTTCATACTTTCTAACAAGACGGTATCCTCGTTAGATTTCTTTACTTCTTTGGTGCCTTCATATAAGACACTCAAAGTATCCCACATCTCTTTAGCAGTGGGAAGGTTAAGAAGAGAATGATACACATCATCAGGAAGGGAAACAGCAAGAGCAGATTTGACTTTAGTATCTAAAGCAACTAGGCGTTTATCATCTTCACTAAATTTGTTAGAAGGTTTAATGATATATCTACCGCTTTTCTCACTTCTTTCGTCATCTGACTCTATGTCCTTTCCTTCAGCGTCCTTTTGAGGGCCAAAGCGAGCCCATATTTTAGGAATAATAGGTCCCTCACTGAGAATGTTGGGATACCTGCAATCTATCCCTTCCAAGAATAATATCATGCGATTTTTCCATAACCCAAAGTTGTTTGGGTTGAATCTTGGGGGTTTAGCCAAAGATCCTAAATCATATGTATTACCGGGAAGAGGTCCGCAAGGTACCATCAACATTTGAGGTAGTAGCCATCACGTATCTGGTTTATGAGATTAAACCAACTGCTCTGATACCAATTGTTAGTCCCCAAAGAGAGATGGCTAACTAAGAGAGGGTTTTGTAGAAGGGGGGGGTTGAATATAAAACACACAGAATATACTCTTTTTAAATTTTTTAATATAAATATTAAAAATTTACACACAGATAGTTTGATGCGGAAAAGAACAGGCAGACTATTCTATCAAACTAAACACACGGATAACGATAATTAACTATTACACTAAGCAAGTTAAAACAATACCGTTATAGCACACGGCTTTGCCACGATCAAACAAATAATCACTCGAAGATTTGTTGAAAGCGTGAGATTTACGGGAAGGACTTCATCTCCTTTTATAGTGTCCATGCATGGGATGCAAGTGGACGGTACCGTCAAGGTTTCATTAGCCGGAAGATTATTCGATGGACAAAGGAAGAGACCACTTCCTTTGTACTAGAATAATGGATGAACCATTCCTTGTAGCACGTAATGTCGGATAACTTTATCTTCTTTTCTTCATGCTCGTGAAGTCCCATCAAGCCTTTTAGCTAAAAGACAAATATTCCTTTTATAAGAATAAAAGAGAATGTCTTTAATTAAGGCTTGGTGCCCAAGTTCTTGCTGGCTCACGTGTCTTGCAATTGATGTGAGTCAAGAACTTATCTCTTTGAAATTGCTAAGTGATACATCTCACTATGTATCACATCGGTGGATACCTTATAAGGCTGGAGTTGATAAGTATACACTTTGCTTGATAACTTCTTCTTTCACTAAGTGACAAAAGTGTATACCCTTGTGAGTTGATATCACAGCCTTAGAAAATATACCTGCAATTTCGGTGACCAATATCATAGTGTCGGTGACCATGACATCAAACTTGATGACCTCATCTTATTTGATGTCCTTAGTACTTTTGATGACTTTTGAGTGTACCATCGGTGACCCACTATATTGGTGACCCAATCTTGACTTGGCAAGATGGTCTGAATATTGAAGTTGGTTGATACATCCAAAATTCCACTTTTTGATGTACAACCCCTTGATTGAATAGTCTTTGACTCTTCAATACTTGAAGCATATTTCAGACCTTCAAAAGAACCTGTAAAAATTCATTCATATAAAGGAAGGTGGTTCATCACCAAATCATCGGTGACCCAACACAAACAATAGGGACGGAAATCTTAGTTACTCTGAAATTAATTTACCTTTTTTATTTACGGTGTTTTTAATGGATTATATAATTTAAATTGATTATCGCCTTCTTGCAAATTGATCTCCTTCTTGTTTGACTGATTATAACGAAAAACTTAGTAATTAATTTGTAATAACTGTGAGATCCAAGCTCAACAATAAATCAAATGATAAATTAGAAAATTAATAATTTTGATAATCTTGACTAAATTTTAATTAGAGGACATTTTAGATATTCTGGAAGTCTTATATGTCCTCTTTCATCTCTCTGACAAACCTTATTCCGGCCAACATCATCTTACCACAAGATACACAATGTGATATTAAAGCAGTAGGAAACATAAAAGGATTTGACTAGCGTCTAAATCCAAAAAGGTTAGAACTTCCAAGCATAAGGACTAAATAATAATGAGATAAAACTTAAAATACTCTAAAAAAAGAAGAACTTTTATTAATTGATAACGTAATTAACAAACTAGAACTCAACCCTTTTTATAATCTAAAACAAAATAAAAGATAACTATTAATAACTAAGACTAATAATCCTAATGACACTAGGAAATTAAAAATAGCTAATTAAGACTTAAAAAAGAAAAGAAATAATAAGAAGGATAATCAACAAATAAAGAAATAGATATGTATGTATGGCATGCAACGTAGATAAGGAAAACCAATTTTGGAATGCATGTTTAGCCGCCTTCATGCGGCAAACAGTTTGCTATACTTCAAACAGCAGGTTAAGCAGGTTTTCATGCGACTTAACCTGCATGCGAAGCCGCTTCGTCTGTGTACTTTTATTTATTTGCCCTTCGATTAGTGGCGGATCCAGAATTTTTGTCCATCGGGCTCCTATTAATTAAGGTAGACTAAAGGCGCGTAAAGTTACCCGACGTGTTTCAGGAAAATTTTAAAGTTTTTTAGTTGATTTCAAGGGATTTTCTTATTGTTATTGTCGATTTTGAGGGATTTTCTTTGTGTTTTTGTCAATTTCGAAGGATTATTTCGGGTTTTTTTATTGATTTCAAAAGACTTTTTTAGTGTTTTTGTCAATTGCCGGTAAGATGGGGTCATTTGAATTTTTTTACTGGGGGAAGTAAGGCTAAATTCAGTATTTTTGATATTTTTTAGCCTTAATGATTTTTTTTAACATTTCACTAGGGAGGGAGGGAGGGGGGGGGGGGGGGGGGCTTTCTGTTGTTGCATTCGCTCCTGCCTTTGATCTTCACCATAACTCTCCCTATATCAGTCTCGTCCACATTGAAAGAACTCGACCTCGAGTTCTCATAAAAAACTGAGTCTTGTCTTCCCTTTTTTGGTATCCCATCATATCAGTGGTTTCGAACGGTTTTTGCATGTGAGGCTTCGGTTTGTTGCGAACTCTGACTTTCCTTGTATATGTTGTCCTTGATTCGACTTCTTTGTTTGGAAGTTTGTTTATGGCCATGATCAAGAGGTTTTCCTTCTTCTCTTTTATGTCTTTCTCAAAGCGCAAAAGCGGTGTCATTACAATCATATGCGCAACCCATTGAAACAATACACATTGTCTCTTCCTTATAGTGCTTTCCAATGGAGATAGGAACCTTGCATGTTTGTGTTACTTGAACTTGTGGGCCTCTTTTCACCCACCGAAGATAATAAGGTTTATTAAGAGGTTGTGTCAGCAATTTCAAGTAATCCACGAATCTTTGTGACACCAAGTTCTCATAGCTACCATTATCCACAATTAAATCACATACCTTGTTGTTGACGGAACAATAAGATCGGAAGAGATTGTTGTGTTTCCTGTCCTCTTTGGGTGATAGCTAGACCCGTTGGAGCACAATGTTGATTCTTTCCGATAAGTCTTCTTCAACAAATTCGGCTCCGTCATAATCATCACGCTCTTCATCTTCTCCATGCACCTTCTTCACCGTCTATAAATCCAACAGTCCGTCGGTCACTACATTTGTTAGAGCGGTGATCCGGTTGTCCGCAACGGTAAAATTTGAGTCCCATTGGTCTGGCATAGGGATTTTTGGTGCCACGGGTTTGCTTTGAGACCCAATGGTGTTTTGAAGCGGATTAGAGTCACAGGAAGTTTGGCTTGGCATTTTGCTTTTCCCCGTATCAAGTGTAGAGCTAGAAGTTTTGGAGAGAGTTTGTGTAGAATACTTACGATGAGATGAGGCTTGAGTGGACTTATCCATGAGTTCGACCTTCACGGCTAAACTTGATGCTTCACTTACCGTCCATACAGTTTGGAGTTCAATCTTCTCTTGTATCAAACCCTTTAGTATGTTGATGAACCGAGCAACCTTTTCACCCTCCGTCTTGTCAATTTCGTTTCGTTCGGAGAGTCGTATAAACTTCGTAGTGTACTCGGTTACGGATCTCGAGCCTTGTGAACATAGTCTTCTGGTATAAATCTCTCCATCATCAATTGCTTCATACGTTGCCATGATTTGACGGGCCATTTCCGTTGTCTTTGGCGTTGAGCTACCAACTTATCCCACCATACAACGGCAGTGCTTTTTCGACGGAAAGCTACCATCTTGATCTGTTTACGGTCTGGTATCTCCATGACATGAAAGAAGCGATCAACTTCGACTTGCCAGTTTAGATACTCTTCTTCTCCTATATAGTGCCATAGAAATAGGGAATATCGACCTTCATTCGATAACCATGGTTGTTACGAGGCGGCTCAACTTACTCTTCATGTTATGTTAGTCCGGGAAGGGAGATGGCTAAGCTAGTAAGAGTGTGTAGAAGGGGGGGATGAATACAAACACACAATTTTTGCTCTTTTTAAATTTTTTAATATAAATATTAAAAATTTACACACAGAAGTTTGTTGCGGAAAAGAATAGACAACCTATTCTAACAAACTTAAATAACAGTAATTAACTTATACACACAGGAAGTTAAAATAAGACTGTTAGCGCACACAGCTTTGGCGAAATCAAACAAATACTTTCAGAGAAGTATTGTTGAAGACGTGAGATTTTTGGGAAGGACTTCATCTCCTTTTATAGTGCCAATGCAAGGGATGCAAGTGGACAACTGTCAAGGATTGATTAGCTGGAAGTTTATCTGATGGACAAAGGAAGAGGCCACTCCCTTTGTAATAGATTAATGGATGAACCATTCTTTGTAGCACGTAATGTCAGATAACTTTATCTACTTTTCTTCATGCTCTAAGAAGTCCCATCAAACCTTTTAGCTAGAAGACAAACATCCCTTTTATAAGAATAAAAGAGAATGTCTAAATTTAAGGTTTGGTGCCCAAGTTCTTGCAGCTCACGTATCTTGCAATTGTTGTGAGTAAGAACTTTATCTCTTGAAATTGCTAAGTGATACATGAAGCCATGTATCATATCGGTGGATACTTTGTAAGGCTAGAAATGATAAGTGTACACTTTGATTTTGCTTGATAAACTTCATCTTTCACTAAGTGTTGAAAGTGTACATCCTTGTGACTTGATATCACAGCCTTAGAAAATATACCTGCAATTTCGGTGACCAAGATTGTAATGTCGGTGACCATGACTTCAAACTTGATGTCCTCATCTTGTATTGATGTCATAGTACTTTGATAACTTTTAAGTGTACCATCGGTGACCCATGGTGACCCAACAATCTTGACTTTGGCAATGGTCTGAAAATTAAAGTTAGTTGTCACATCAAAAATTCCACATTTTGATGTACAACCCTGTAACATCCCATACTAACCATACCACATTATAAGTATATAGAGCAACTAAGGTAATTTACGTAACAAACTATTCATGGTTATAGACAACCCATTGTTAGGTTACATAATATTTACAACCCAAAAGTAACTACACAAAAGTGTGGTCGTCTATCCAGTTAGCCTCCAAAATGCACTCCGGTCACTCAACCCGGATATATCCCAGTCAGTCCTTAAAACCTGCCACGGAATAACAAACGTGGCTGAGCAATAACTCAGTGAATAGATCAACAATATAAATAATAAACAAAGTTCAATATGAAGGATAATCAACGATACATAAACAATGAAAATTATAGAAATCAATTGAAATCAGAAAGATATAACTAGTGGGTTCACATAATCACCCAATTCCGTGTTTCGTGTTATCCAAGTTCACATGATCACCCGAATACACTAACACGTTGTTCCCAAAAGGATGTACGGTCCTATGGGCATAGGTGAGAACTAGCAGTGTGGGCACAACACCCACTAGCCCACGACTACTATTAAAGTAGTCCTAATTCTGTTCGGTTCCTAGGATATCCATCCGCCCCCATGGCCGGATCAAGGCCAGCGCACTCACCACGCATAATCGAGGACGCCATAGTGATTATAGCCACCATGGAAACATCACATGGTCGGTGCCCCCGACCAAGTGTCTGGGTAAAGAATAACAACAAATGCAATGTAACGGAATCACAAGAATTGATCAATAATCATTTTTAGCAACAATCCATTCGCGCCTCAGCATTCGGAGTAAAACTCAAGAACCGGGCCAACGGTCCCTATTAGGAGCAATCAACCTTGGAACATTCCTAAGTTGTGCTCAACTAATGGAACACCAAATGGAAATCAAATAAGGAATAATAACAATGAAAACCCAAGAATATATGATTATTGAAGTCTTTCGTACATCAAATTTACCATTAAGTAAATCAATTTCGAATGGAATGACCTTTAGCAATAGGTCACTCCCGTGTCAAAGTAATAAGAGATTCGTACCTTATATAGCCGAAAATCAAAGCAATATGCTATTATGCCAATCGTTCCAATCTTTGCTAGTCGGATATCCTATCACAAATAGTGTATACTTAGAATTGTACCAATTACCTATGTTTGTTTAACCATCCTAATCTTATGTGTACCCTTCCTTATGACTTAATCAAGCCTTACATAAACCCTAATAACATATAATTCATTGTTAGTGTTGGTGATTGGATGATAGGTATCAATAATTAAACATGACATTATAAAGGAAATTCATTCCCTGCACATTTCAGTTTCTGTCCATCACTTTTGTGGACATTAACCACACACTTAGGAGCCAAATTAAGTGATACCCTTTAAATAAAAGTTGTAGATATGTATGTTATGAATTCAGCCCAACAAGATTCATGTCATTTGAAGCTATGACCAATTCGATATGAAGTTTTTGCCAACAGTGTGCAAATCCCGAGTACACTATGATCAGAGACTGTAATTCACTGTTTTGACCCACTTAAACTCCAAATTAGCTCTCGGACTCTTCATGACAGTTGTAGTAGACATTCTAAGCTTTCCAAAGACATATTATACACCTTAATTGGATCAATGGTTGATTTTATACGAATTTTTAAAACCAACAGCACCTACTGTTTCATCCAACATCACTATATTACCATTATTTGAAGATACCATCACTACCACATTACAACCACTTGGATTGGTAACCAATCTAACCATCAATTGATAAAATTAGACAATTTGAGTTTGATTCAACAGCCCCTAACATCATGTAAACCAAAACCCAATTGAATCTTATGTTACCAACATCTAACTCAAAGATTTGAAAAATTCTTACCTTAAGGATGAATACAACCTCCTCAAAGTGTTGAATTCTTCAATCTCTTCCAAACTCCAGCCCCTAATCAACAAATACACACATACTAAGTATGTGTTTACATCAAATAACTTAGATATCAAGATTGGAAGCTTACCCAATGGTGTACCTTCAATATATAACTTCAATTCCACAAGATTTCACCATTTCATCAACAATTTAACCCCAATTTCATAAAGGATTATGCTTCTAGGGTTTTAGGTCGTGAAGAAGAAAATTAGAGAAAACAAGAAATCAGATTATGAGTTTATTAATTTCAATTTGATATTTATGTTTTTCAATTTTTCACTTTTAGTCCCTCAAGTTTCATAAATTTCATTTTTATGATACTTGGTGAATTCTTTTGCATTTAAGTTTAGTTCTAGTTTCAATTGTACATGTTTAACCCATCACATGGTTATGTTTGACAAATTTAGTTTAGGTTCAAGTCCATATGCTATAGGTACAAGCATACAAAGCAAGTACTAACTCCAAACACTAACCTTTCCCTTAAGGTTCGTTATAAAAGTCCGGTTGTTATAAACCCTTAGATTGAATAGTCTTTGACTTTTCAATACTTGAAGTATATTTCAGACCTTCAAAAGACCCTGTAAAAGATCAAACAAATAATAGAGAAGGTTCATCACCAAATCATCGGTGACCCAACAATCTCCCCCTATTTGATGATGATACCTGTAAGTTAGAAAGAAATACTTTTGACCCTTTCTATTTTTCTTTTGGGTTTTTTTGACTCAGATTTCTTTTTTTTTTCTTTTCCTTTTTTTTTTGTTTTTTTTGACTGAGTATGTACAGTATGTATGAAAAAAAAGTTATGTCCAACATATGAAAAAAATTAAATAAATTTACATATATACCAAGCATCCGGGTACTTGAAGGGAATTGTTGCAGCATCTCTACTCTTGAGTTCATTGAAGATTAAATTGTAGAGAATTCCTTCATCTTTGCTATAGAGGACCACACTTAGAATTTTCTTGAAGGAAGCTGCTATCGGCAGGGGAATATTGGTAGCCTTAGAAGAAACATTTGTTCCTAAGATCATGTTTAGAGAACATACCATATTCTGGAGCAGTGATGATGGTTGTTGCTAATTGAACTAGCAAGGTTGGATTTGATAGATCAAAAATTTGAGATATCATGAATGCTTCCTTGTGGAATGGGAGAGAGAAGAATTCAGTCTGCATCGGGGTTAACATTTTGTCTGTCTTCGATTTTCTCCCCCTCAACAATTGCTTTCGACTCATTCTTCTTAGAATCACTTAGATGCTCCCCCTCAGCTGATATCTTATCACTTAGAAGATTTCTTCCCTTTCAACTGAAATCTCTTTTTGAGAAAATTTTATTCTTCTCTGTTGATTTCTCATTTTCCTCCTCAGCTTATAATACTTTAGCCTTAGTAGATTTCTTGAGAAGATTTCTTTTCTCCTCTCAGATGCATGAGGAGGATTTCTTCTTCTCCTTCTCAGCTTACAATACTTTAGCCTTAGTTGATTTCTTGAGAAGATTTCTTTTCTCCTCTCAGCTGCTGTTGATTTAGCCTTATCAGGAACTTTGAATTTTTTCCCCCTCAGCGGCTGAGGGGAGAAGATGAGTAAATGAGGTGAGAAGATGGAACAAATTTTGGGGAGTCCACCAGAGGGATAAATAAGCTATCAGAAATAAAAATAAAAAATTATTTTTATTTTTATTTCTCAAACCCATATATCGGAGAGTTCACTAGGTGGAAACATTTCTGCCAGAAGGAGATATTGGTGAACAAGAAAAATGGGAGTCCCTCCAATTCGACCAGTTTTGCCGAATCTTCATAGAGATGTGCAAGGTCATCAAGATCATATATCTTGGGTGCAAGGCTGTGAAGTGACAAAAATAGTCCTTGGATTGGGAAGGTTCCAAGTCATCCTTATCAACCAGAGAGAATGTTGAGAAGGGTTTAGTGAGGGTCCCCGAAAATACAATCAGGTCCTTTTAAGAGGGCATGAAGGAGCTAAGTGAGTTTTTAAAGGATTCCCTGGGTCCAGTAGGGAGAATTTCAACACTCACCAATTTTTGGGAATCAGTGAGTGGCTTGTGAGTATTTGACCCTTGAGGTTCCCTAAGTCTCTTTGAGGAGAACTTGGGGGGGCTTTTGGAACTCCTCCGCTTCTTAAAAGGATATTGGCTTGGGTAGATACCGAAGGCTTTTTTGGTATCGTAGCCGTAGAAGCAGGCGCGGAGGTGGAAATGGTAGAAGATTTATAAACCTTAGATTTCTTTTTTCTTCTTAACCATGTCCATATGTCGGAGAGAGAAGTTTGTGAGCAAAATTTGTGGAATTTTATGCTCATGAGATCAGAGAGAATAAAGAGTGAATGATTTTAAGTATCAAAAATAGAGAGAGAAACATCGGAGACTTTGGAGATTTTTTGAAAGAGAAAGGATTGAAGAATTTTGACAGTCAATAGCTGGACATTTTGACACTCAACAATCAGGAGCTGTTTTGACAGTCAAAGATAGGTGGGTATTTTGACAGACAGAATTCAAAAAGTAGTTTGACAAAATTATTGGAGGGAATTTTATCATGACAGAAATTAGAGAGAATTTTAACAGCAAGAGAATTCGGAGAGATATTTTGACAAAGATATATAGGGAAAAGTATATCTGAGGAGAAATTTATGAATTTTAGCTGTCCAAACTCTGAGAGAGGGAGATAAATAAAATTTCAAGATATGAAATTTTGGAGGGATGTTAGTTGTCTAAAATCAGGGAGTCAAAATTCAGAGTATGAATTTTGGGGGTTACCGAAAATTTCGGAGAGTACCAAAATTTTTGTGATTGAAGTTTCAAGAAAGAAACATTGAAAGTTTCGGAAAGTAGGGGTTTTGAAATAATTTTTTTTTTAAACTGCTGAAAATTAAGGAAATTTTTTTTTTTAAGAAAATCGGAAAGCATGACGTCAGCATGACATCTGCTGACGTCAGCGTCGGTGGGTGACGTCAGCGTGGGTTGCAGACGTCAGCAATTTTTTTTTTTATTCAAAAAAAATTTTAATTTTTTTTTTTATATATAAAGAAAAATATATATTTTAAAAAAATATACTTTTATTCGGAGAGTGGAAATCGGAGAAATCACCATCCAAATTTATTATTATATATACAAATATATAATGACTTTTTTTTAATTTAGAGATTGAAGGGATGACATACCTAGTTTTTCGATGAGAAAGTTGATTGACTTCATCCAATGACTTTGTGCAGAGATGGGTAAGTTGAAAGTCAGTAGGTATGAAATGAAACTCAACAAATTATTTTCCACGAAGAAGCTGACAACTTCCAATGGTGCTCTTTGGATCTATCTTGGAACCAGACGCGAGGAGCCTGCCAGTCCATACAAAGCTTTGTCTAGCCGATAGACATAATCAGAATGAGTGGGGTCTTCTAACCATGAGGTTGTTTCACATAGACCTTTTATTGCCTTTTCTTTTTGTTTATCCACCTCAGAGCTAACATCAATGTTGACATCTTTATCCAGTCAGACACTAGACTTCTCCCCCTGAGTATCGGCGCCTGTGAATTTAGTAGCCTCTTCTTGAGCTATTTTGAGCACATTTCTTTGGTCAAACTCAAGGGTTCGGGCACTGACTCCCTCCCTCTCAATTGTTGCTTCAGTTATCTTGGTGACCTAGTGTTCGGTTACATCATCGGTGGTTGTGGCTGCAGCATCGGTGGCTACAGCATCGGTGCCTGTAGTTGCTGGATCGGTGGCTGCAACATCGGTGGCTGTAGCTGCAGCATCGGTGACTGCAGCATCGGTGGCTGTAGTTGCGGCATCGGTGGCTGTAGCTGCAGCATCGGTGGATGGAGGAGCAGCTAGAACATCGATGGATGGAAGAGTAGCTAGAATATCGGTGGATGGAAGAGCAGCTAGAACATCGATGGATGGAGTCACATAGGTGGCTGGAGTGACATAGGTGGATGGAGTCACATCGGTGGATGAAGTCACATAGGTGGCTGGAGTCACATAGGTGGCTGGAGATGGAGAAGCAGCAGCTTTCTTGTTTTTCTCCCCCTCAGTGGTTGAACCCTTGAAACCCACTGAAGAGAGAAAGATCTTGATTCTTTCAACATCAGAACCCACAGCATCAACCTGCCGTTCAACCCTTTGAAGAACAAATTTATCCTTATCCTAAAAGAAGGAATCACCAACATCAAGTTCAACCGTTGGAGAAGAAGTTGGTATCTTGTCAACTTTGTATCAAGAGTTGCAAGAGATTCCAAAAATTGCTTTCTGATTGACAAGGATAGAAGCAATATCGGTGGCTTGCTGAGCAGAGGCACTTCGAAGTTCCCTGATAGAAGAAAGCACAGAATCTTGGCTTGAGAGAAGCCCTTGCTGAAGATCAAAGACATCCAAGTGCAGGAGATCTAAGCATGTCATGAGAGTTGGGTGACTCACCGACAACTCTTCAATGCTAGATCTAAGAGTAGTGGCAAGAAAGGCCATTCTTTCCATTTCCTTAGTTGCATGATCTTCTAGAACTTCCACCCGACGGATAGTATGACGAGTGAAACTGATGAAATTTTTGATAAGATCATCTCCCTGTTGAGAAGACATGGGAGCAGATGGTTGAGGCTTTGGTGGTTGATCATCTTCATCATCACTAGAGGAATAATCCACCAAACCTGGGTGTGATGCACTCTCAAGTGGAGTGTGGAAAAGGAGCTGTGAGAGCTCAAGGGATGGTGAAGAGACACCTTGGATGGGAGACTCCAAGTCATCTTCATCAACTAAGGAAAAAATTGATGAAGGTATAGTGGGGATATCCCTTTGTACAACCATGTCCTTTTGAGAGGTCATGGAGGAGCTGGGAGTGGTTGAGTGTTCCTTGGGTTTAGTAAGGATATTTTCAACACCTACTGACTTTTGGGAGTCAGTAGATGGCTTATGTGTTTTAACCCTTTGGGAAACTTTAGACTTCTTTGAGGAAGTCCTTGGGGGGCTTTTCGAGTGTCTCCGCTTTTGGGATTTTGGTGCTTGGGTAGAAGCCAAAGGTTCTTTTGGCTTCGTAGCATCAGTGGGTGCGGAGGTCGATGTGCCCGACGCCTTGGATCTCTTTCGAGATTTTGGCACATCAGTGACTCGGGGTGCAGAAGGAGTAGGAGTAGAAATCATACCTGGGGGTCTCTGGAGTCGGAGTTCATTTTCACCCCAAGTGAGAGTTGCATTCCTTGCAAACTCAACCATAGATGGTCTAAGAGGATTGTTTGTTGCCAATGCTCCCTTTTTCATTATTTGGTTGCCAACTCGGTGAGTGATATGATGACGTCGGTGGGTATAATGTCTAACAAAATACACCGTCGGTGGATGATGAAGTCGACGTCGGTGGCTTCGGTGGATAGAATCGGAGAGAGAGAGAATCGGTGGCTTCGGTGGGTGTGGGTGTGAGAGAGAGAGAGATCGGCGGCTTCGGTGGATAGAATCGGAAAGTGTGTTCGTCGGTGGGTGGACGTCGTCGGTGGGTGGCGTGGTGACCGTCGGTAAGTGGAGCGACGGTGGATGGCAACATCGGTGGTTGTGAGGATAGTGTTGGTGGCTTGATAGTGAGTGTATTTAGGGTTAGGGTTTTATGAGAGAGAGTGAAAGTGGTGATGGGAATGGAGAGAGAAGGGTGCCACGTCGGTGAGTCCACTCACCGACAGTATATATATATATATATATATTATTATTATTATTATTTTTATATATATATAAACACATATATAAATATTATATAATATATATATATATATAATAGTCTGTATTTATCATACCTAATTCACCGATGAGGAACTTGAACCTTGCTTCATCCAGGGGCTTTGTGAATAGATCAGCTAATTGACAATCAGTGGGAATGAAATGAAGTTTCACATCACCTTTAGAGATATGATCTCTTATAAAGTGATACCTGATGTCAATGTGCTTAGATCTTGAATGAAGCACTGGATTGTTGGCAATGGCTATTGCACTTGAGTTGTCACACAATAATGGGATCTTTGAGAAAATCTGATTATAGTCACACAGCTGATTTTTCATCCACAATAATTGTGCACAACAACTTCCAGCAGCCTCATATTCTGCTTCAGCTGTAGAAGTAGATACGGAATGTTGTTTCTTACTTGACCAGCTCACAAGCTTTCCACCAAGTAATTGACAGCTTCCAGTAGTACTTTTTCGGTCTATTTTTGAACCTGCAAAATCAGAATCAGAGTACCCGATGAGATCGAAACCTGAGTCTTTGGGATACCAAAGACCCAGATTTATGGTACCCTTCAGATACCGAAAAATCCTTTTCACAGCAGCTAGATGTGATTCTTTAGGATTTGCTTGGTATCGAGCACACAGACAGGTACCAAACATAATATCAGGTCTACTTGCAGTAAAATAGAGAAGAGATCCTATCATGCCTCTATAATTCGTGATATTAACAGAAACACCATCAGGAACAGAATAAAGTCTAAGAGGAGGAGCAATAGGAGTTTTCATGGTAGAGCAAGTATCAAGTTGAAACTTTTTCAGAAGTCTTCAATGTATTTACTTGCAAACCAAGAAAGAAAGTTAACTCCCCCATCATGCTCATTTCATACTCTTTTTGCATGAGGGAGGTGAACTCATCACTCAAGGATTCATCGGTGGCTCCAAAAATAATATCATCAACATAAGTTTGAACAAGAATGATATTATCTTGTGATTTCTTGAAGAAGAGAGTGTTGTCAACTTTGCCTCGTATATACTTATTTTTAAGAAGATAGACTGAGAGATTATCATACCAGGCACCAGGAGCTTGCTTCAGTCCATACAGAGCTTTATCTAGCATATACACATGATATGGATGGACTGGATCTTCAAACACAAGTGGTTGCTTCACATACACTTCTTCAGCCAGCTCACCATTAAGGAAGGCATTTTTGACATCTATTTGGAATACCCGAAAATTCTTGTAAGCAGCATGGGCAAGAAATATTCGGATAGCTTCCAATCTGGCAACAGGAGCAAAAGTTTCATCATAGTAAATTCCTTCTTCTTGCCTATATCCTTGAACAACCAACCTTGCTTTATTCCTTATGACAGTTCCTTCTTCATCCATCTTGTTTCTGAACACCCATTTTGTTCCAATGATAGTTTTGTTAGATGGACGAGGAACTATCATCCAGACTTTGTTTCTCTCAAATTGAGAGAGTTCTTCTTGCATGGCAATTACCCAGCTTGGATCACCTAGGGCTTCATTAATTATCTTAGGCTCAACAATAGAAACAAAGTTGACATACAAGCACAGGTTGCTGATACCTCTTCTAGTTTTAACACCAATTTGAGGATTACCTATGATTTGATTTATTGGATGATCCATGGTCCATTTTAGTGCAGGAGGCAAGGGAGGAGGAATGGAAGAAGATGAAGAGGAGAGATTTTGAGATGGTGAGGAAGGGTTAGTGGGAGATATTGTGTTTAGATGGGTAAGATCTCCTGAAGAGTTAGTTTCAGGAGGTGGAGAAGAAGAAGTGGGTTCTTGAGGTGAGGTAGTGTTGATGGGAGGCTGAGGAGAGTTACTATCTTGAGGATTTGAAGGGTTAGGTGAAGAAGAGGAAGAAGGAAGTTCACCAACACATGAATTTTTTCAAAGATTTAATTCTTCTTCATTACAAGATAATGAAGATACTTCAAACTCATCAAATTTCACATGCATGGATTCATCTATGCATTGTCTTCTGAGGTTGAAAATTTTGAAGGCTCTTGAGGAGAGAGAATAGCCCATGAATATTCCTTCATCAGACTTTGGATCAAACTTTCCAAGTTGTTCCCTGTCATTTAGCATGTGACATGCACAGCCAAATACATGGAAATAGTCAACTGCAGGTTTCCGTCCATGGAAAACTTCGTACGCGGTCTTGTCATGCCTTTTGACTATGAGAGACCTATTTTGAGTAAAGCATGCAGTGTTAACTGCTTCTGCCCAAAAATAGGTTAGTAACTTGGATTCGCTCAGCATTGACCTTGCAGTTCTTTCAACAACACCATTTTGTTGAGGAGTGTGTACGGCAGAAAAGTTCTTTTATGCCATAGCCAACTTTGTTTGGCTAATTCTTGAGAGAGGAGACACACAGCTTCTCCAATAGCATTTTCCTTCATGTTGATGATGGAGACGTCATTCATTCGGGTGCCTGCTAGTACAACTTTATTCTGCATATCAAGGACCAAGCAAACACAGAGTTGAAAGGTGACTTTATATCCCAAATCACATATTTGGCTGATGCTCAGTAAGTTGTACATTAGTCCTTCAACATGAGCTACTTTAGAAAAAGTTATGGTTTCATTTGATATGGTACCATAGCCTTTGGTGACACATTTCCCATTTCCTCCAAAGGAAACAGTGGGTCCTTTTTCTTGCAAGAAATTAGAGAGAAGATATTTGTTTCCGGTCATGTGCTTTGAACAACCGCTGTCCATGTACCATGTATGATCTTTGTTTGGTACCTGAGGCTTTGTTCCTGAAGTTGATTCCTCAGTAGATACAAGAGCAGTGCAAAGTGTCTTTTCCATTTCTTCTATTTCATCAATCTTGGCCATTAGACACTTTGTGACATACTCACTGTCACTCTCAGAGGTTTGCTCATCTTCCCAGCAAACTGTTTCAGCAACCAAGGTTTTTCCTCTGTTTTGGTTCTTTTCTTTTTCTCTTCTGTACTTTGCTTTGTACTTTTTGTACCCAGAGATTTCTTTAGAAGAGTCAGGACTTTTCTTGGAGAGATGGCTACTTCTCTCTTCAGATTTTTTAGAAGCTGATTTGGAGAAGTCATGGCCAGAAGAAGAAGGAGAAGAAGTTTTGAATTTAGAGAAAGATTTAGATCTGTATTCAGAAGCAAAGTGACCTTTCTTCCCACAACTGAAGCATTCTTCATTAGATTTGTCGGAAGAAGGTTTTTTTTTTTTTTTGAGAGAAAAAATTTCTTTGAAATCTAGGACGGTTAGAAGAAAAGCTTTTGTTTTTAAGCTTTCCAGCAATCATTGCCATACTATCAGAAAGTATGTCAATGGCAGAATCCTCACCTTCATCATCAGCTGCACTATAGTAAGCATCTAATAGATGAGATGATTCTTAAGAGTTATCTTCAGAATCAGAAGAAGAAGGGTAAGTAATTCTAGGTACACAGGAAGAAGATTTAGAATTACTTATTAGAGCAAAAGAAGAAGATTTAATATCTTTTATAAGAGACTTTCTTTGGTTCTTGGTTTGCTCATAATGAAGAAGAGTCCCATAGAGAGCAGTTAAAGGCATCACATCAAGATCCTTGGTTTGCTTAATGCAAGTACATATGGTTTCCCAGAAGTCTGGGAGACAGTCCATGAACTTGCAGAGAACTTCTTCATTATCATAAACTCTTCCAAGAACCTTAAGATTATTTAGAAGACAGTTAAAACGATTGAAGTAGACAGATAGAGATTCTCCTTTCTTATGGGAGAAGAGTTCATACTTTCAAACAAGACAGATCCTGTTAGATTTCTTCACTTCTTTAGTGCCTTCATATAAGACACCTAGAGTATCCCATATCTCTTTAGCAGAAGAAAGATTTACAAGAGAGTGATATACTTCATCAGAAAGGGATAGAGCTAGAGCTGATTTAACTTTAGTATCTAGAGCAACCAGGCGTTTATCATCTTCATTATACTTATTTAAGGCTTTGATGATATACCTGCCTGTTTTGTTACTCCTATCCTCATCAGACTCTATATCCTTTCCTTCAGTATCTTTTTGTGGACCATAGCGAGCCCAGACTTTAGGAATTAAAGGTCCCTCATTTAGAATGATGGGATACCTGCAATCAATCCCTTCTAGAAAGAGTAGCATGTGATTTTTCCATAACTCAAAATTACTTGGGTTGAACCTTGGAGGTTTGGCCAAGGATCCTAAATCGTATGTGCTACTGGAAGAGGTTTGCATGGTACCATCATTTGAGGAAGTAGCAGCCATCACAGATCTGGTTTATGAGATTAAACCAACTGCTCTGATACCACTTATTAGTCCCGGAAGGGAGATGGCTAAGCTAGTAAGAGTTTGTAGAAGAGGGGGGGGGGATGAATACAAACACACAATTTTTGCTCTTTTTAAATTTTTTAATATAAATATTAAACATTTACACACAGAAGTTTTTTGCGGAAAAGAATAGACAACCTATTCTAACAAACTTAAATAACAGTAATTAACTTATACACACAGGAAGTTAAAATAAGACTGTTAGCGCACACAGCTTTGGCGAAATCAACAAATACTTTCAGAGAAGTATTGTTGAAGACGTGAGATTTCTGGGAAGGACTTCATCTCCTTTTATAGTGCCCATGCAAGGGATGCAAGTGGACAACTGTCAAGGATTGATTAGCTGGAAGTTTATCTGATGGACAAAGGAAGAGGCCACTCCCTTTGTACTAGATTAATGGAAGAACCATTCTTTGTAGCACGTAATGTCAGATAACTTTATCTACTTTTCTTCATGCTCTGAGAAGTCCCATCAAACCTTTAAGCTAGAAGACAAACATCCCTTTTATAAGAATAAAAGAGAATGTCTAAATTTAAGGTTTGGTGCCCAAGTTCTTGCAGCTCACGTATCTTGCAATTGTTGTGAGTAAGAACTTTATCTCTTGAAATTGCTAAGTGATACATGAAGCCATGTATCATATCGGTGGATACTTTGTAAGGCTAGAAATGATAAGTGTACACTTTGCTTTTGTTTGATAAACTGCATCTTTCACTAAGTGTTGAAAGTGTACATCCTTGTGACTTGATATCACAGCCTTAGAAAATATACCTGCAATTTCGGTGACCAAGATTGTAATGTCGGTGACCATGACTTCAAACTTGATGTCCTCATCTTGTATTGATGTCATAGTACTTTGATAACTTTTAAGTGTACCATCGGTGACCCATGGTGACCCAACAATCTTGACTTTGGCAATGGTCTGAATATTAAAGTTAGTTGTCACATCAAAAATTCCACATTTTGATGTACTACCCTTAGATTGAATAGTCTTTGACTTTTCAATACTTGAAGTATATTTCAGACCTTCAAAAGACCCTGTAAAAGATCAAACAAATAATAGAGAAGGTTCATCACCAAATCATCGGTGACCCAACATGTTATGATTCGGAACTTGAACTGAAAGTTCGGTTATGTCGGCCACTACGTAGTGGTCGATTACGAAATCCTTGCCTATATCTCCTCCGTCATTCATCGTTGTTGGCGTTGATCTGGTTTACAAAAATTATGGTTAGAGTGGTGAGGGTTGCGGTAAAAGCCGTTGTGATCCCATCAATATCCACTCGAGTAAGGGGTTGTTGATCTGCCATCGCGAAGTTGAAGAGACAGGAAGTCTGTGCTCTGATACCAACTGACGCAGTAGGAAACACGGAAGGATTTGACTAGCGTCTAAATCCAAAAGGTTAGAACTTACAAATGTAAGAACTAAATAATAATGAGATAAAACTCAAAATACTCTCACAAGAGAATTTTTTTTATTAATTGATAACGTAATTAACAAACTAGAACTCAACCCTATTTATAATCTAAAACTAAATAAAAGATAACTATTAATAACTAAGACTAATAATCCTAATCAAACTAGGAATCAAAAATAGATAATTAAGACTTAAAAAAAAAAACAAATAATAATAAGGATAATCAACAAATAAATAAATAGATATGCATATATGGCATGCGCCATGCAACGTGGATAAGGAAAACCAAATAACGAATGCATGTTTAGCCGCCTTCATCGTCAAACAGTGTGGTATGCTTCAAATAATAGGTTAAGCAGGTTTTTATGCGGCTTATCCTACATGGGAAGCCGCTTTCGTCCCTGTTTATTTTTATCTATTTGCAGGGCCGGCCCTGAGATTTATGTTGCCCATGGCGAAAAGCGAAAAAAATGCCCCTAAAAACTTATTCTCAATACTCAAAATTGCTAACCCATTCAATCTTTCTTGTTTTTTTTTCTTTTTCTATTTTGAGCACCCGAGGGTTGTGGTCAAGGAAACATACTTAATTCTTAAACAACTAATACGATACAGACTAATAGAGAATAGAAAGATAACACCCGACTTCGCGAAATTGTCAAATGTCTAATAGGTCGAAACTCATAAACTTTGCTTCTGCAATATTAGCAATGGTAAACGGTAAATCATTGATCCGAAAATAAAGTAATCAAAACTAAACAAAATAACTAAACTAAAGTAAACAAAATATAAAAATAACCCTAAGTCCCTAACCAAAAGTATCAACAGTAAACTCAACTAAACAATACTCAAACTAAATTAAATCAAAAAGTAAACATTAAATAAACCAAATTAAAAACAAAAATTGAGAAAACAGAATTTTACCAACATTCAGAAGAAGTCAAGAAGACTCAGAACTCTCGATGTCGATGATTCCCTTTACTGAGTTAGGGCAAAAACTCAGAAGTCAAAAATCACTCAAATCCGACCAGACGAGAGCGAGAGGCGAGAGCAGAGAGCGAGATGCAAGAGCAGAGAGGAGGTCGAGAGACTGAGAGAGAAGAGCGATAGATCATAATCACAAAATTCACAGAGGTTCGTCGTTGATTTGAAAGAGCTTCGTTCGTGACTTCGTTTTGGGAGAAGGAGCGAGCGACGGATGGTATCAAGAGCTTCACTTGGGCTATACTAACGGTAACATCAATTTTATTTAGGCCCAAATTAAACCTACTATTGGTAAACTGAAAAAAAAATTCCTGCCCTCTAAAAATCTGCTGCCCTGGGCCATCGCCCCTTTGGCCTATGGCCAGGGTCGGCCCTGTCTATTTGCCCTTCGATCTTCACCGTAACTCTCTTTATATCAAATATTTAAATAACATTGTCACTTTAAAAAAAATTACATACAAACGATCCTCATTGTGATACCCAAGATGCATACAATAGTCACACTATCATACCCATTGTATACACATTGTGATACCCACTTGTATATCCATTGTATACACGTTGATGCCCACTGTGATACTCATTGTTTATAACGTGTTATAAAACCAACGTTGTGATACCCATTTTAGACACGTTGATAATCACCGTGATACCCATTGTTTACAACAAAAGCATCAATGTTAATTTTGGTAATACAAAATGAAAATGTGGAGAGTGAGAGAGAGTAACGTAGTTAAATAATTTAATTAAACACAAAATGGGAATTTAGAAATAGTATTAATCATCTTAAATGATTGACTCACACTAAATTTCAAGGTTATCACCAACTACTACTTTTCATTTGATTAGGCCTATGAGATCAGCTTATTTTCGTGAGACCCTTGAAACCACGTAAATAACATTGAATCTTCACAACAAGACACTATGAAGGTAAACCTTTACAGTTTTTCTGTTGTGAAGGTTCGACGATTTTTGTACCTTTATAATGTTATTTTGTGGTCTCATGGATCTCACACAAACAGTTTAGTCTCACGAGAAGCCGACCATATATGTGTATATCGACTTGGGATCATGTTAGACCTGATTGTTTTTATGAGACCCATGAGACCACTTTTTTATACTTGAAAGTTCACTAGAGTGTTTTTCTTATGAAGATTCAGATTTTTTACTTTCACAATGTTCTAATGTGAAATTTCAAGTTTTCAACTGTAAAAACATGGGCTCATGGGTCTGACAAAAACATATTGATCTCACGTGAATCCAACCATGTATATATCCATATATGCAGATATGAAACTATTTCATCAAGTGAATTATATGAAATAATTTCATCAGATTAAATAATTTCATCAAACAATTTGACAATGAAATCGACGGATGAGGATGGTTTGCCTAGTTTGTACAAAAAGCTTAGTTTGCATTTGACGCCTCCCCATAGATATATGCATATATACATGTATGTTTACACACCCGTAGACTTGATCATATGAATGTGAGATAAATACATATATTTTGATCATGCGATTGGTGCATGAGAGGAATAAATTTTAGTTACCTTTTTAATATAGGAGCCACTTTTGACAATCATGCTAATGAAAGGAAATAGTGGAAGAATGATAATCCGTGAATGGAAATAAGGAAGAAACGATGACAAATGGAAATAAAGGCAAAAAGAATAGTGAATGGAAATAAGGAAGAAGCTCAAGCATCTCCAATGGTAAAATTAAACCCAAAGAATTGAAGTAATAATATATATAAAAAAAGTACATGTTCCACCGTAAATTATTTTTTTTTTCTTTTCTTCTCACATCATATTCTTCAAAGACTTGAAGAAGTTCAAGTCTTTGATGTCAACCTCTTAATCAATCTTTTGCTCCAATGGTAAAATGGTTCATCAAATCTCCTTCAACCTATTCATCAAGTCATTTTTTTTCTTGCATTGGAGATGCTCTCAGTTGCTATATTTTTCCTGCTACATGATTGCCACCTCAATAAAGTAAGAATCTCCGTAAAACTTTACAATGAAGGTTTTATAAAAACCCCACTTTTCTTATTTTTAATTAATAAAATATAATTTTATTCGTAGATTATTATATAAATTTAATATTTGTATATATTATAAAACTATTTATAATTTGAAATATATTGTTAACATATTTGAAAAACAATTAAAACATAATCATAAAAATATAGATCACTCATAATCTTGATTCGATCAAATATGTTCAACCAAGTCGGAGCGGAGTTAATAATACAATAAGATGATCAAAAAACTTATATAAAATTTTACAAGAAACGTAAAATAAAACTAAATTTAAAAAATTATTTTGTATTTTTTTTATAAATTTTAACTTATATGTTTTATAAATTTATTAAATTAAATAGTTAAAAATAATAACAAAAAAGTAAAGTATGGAAGAATCTGGTTATTATTCAAACACCTGGGTTCCAATAAGAACATGTGACTGAACAAGAACCACTGTTTTATAGTGGAGGTTTTTGTTAAAACCCCAAGATGTAATACCCAGATTTTTGGTTCGGAACACTTAGGAGTGAAAAATAGCGAAAAAGGGGTGTTTGGCAGAATTGCGAGGTTGTGCCGTTTTGATCATATCTCGCTCATCGAATCTCCGATTCAGATGATTCAAAATTCTAGGGAAAGACTAGAGGCAAAACTACAATATTTGTGTTTTGAGATATTTATAAATCGAGGTGCATTTGAGGTGAAAATGATGTCAAAGTTGATCAAATAAAGCTGTATAGGAAAGAAGAAATAAAAGAATTAATGGTGATGTTTTAACACAAAGCAGGGTCGTAGCCTAGTGGTAAGCATGTGTAGCTATATCCTGTAGGTCAGGGGTTGGAACCCACTTCTCAGTAGTAGATGCTTTATTTTTTTTAGTGAGGCTGTCACCCTTCTCTCCCTTAGCACGCGACTTGAGGTCGCAGCCTAGCTCGCGTATCTCACTGTTAAGCTGAAATTCATATATTTGAATCTCTCCTTCATTTATTGATATCACCTTCATACTAGCTCTGTTTTAGCCAATTTTTCTTCCTATATTCTCGTTTTTTAGAGTTTTTCAAGTATCAATGGAGTAAACTTGTTGGATGTTCCTAGAGCATTTTGGAAAGGTTTCATCTTCATGTTCTTCATCCTCTCTTCCACCATTGTTGACCAAACTTTGGGTTTTTCTCCAAATCGAATTTGTTGTTCGTGAACTAGATGAAGTTTCTACTGGTGGATCATGCAGATCTGGATTTTCTTCATTTGGAGATTTTGGGTAAAATCTAGATTTAGTCTAAATCTAGCAAGATGAGTTCAAGTTACTTTGTGAAAACTATGTACATGCCAAAAATGTTCATTTTGAAGTATCAACATGTCTTGTTATTTATCAAATGTGTGGGTTATTTGGTATATTTGGTTTTATAAATCATATAGAAGGTTTATATTAGGTTTTTGGTCATATTGATAAATAAATCATGAGTTTGAGTTCTTTTGAGGAATTATCCTCTAAATGAAGAAGATTTGATATTAAATGCATTTTAGAGTATTTGGTTGGAATATGCATATTGTTATGTTATGGAATCTTTTGGAGATATAAACGGCATGATTTTAATTGAAAAATGATTTGTCCCAAGAAATGATTGTTTTGAGTTGGTCATGTCTAGGGATGGAAATTTTACCCGTTGGGGCGGGTGGTTACCCTAACGGGACGGGAATTCCCCGACTTAACGGGTAACGGGGCGGGGACGGGGATCTCTTTTTATACCCGAAACGGGGTCGGGGCGGGGTGGGGATGGCATTACCCGCCCCTAATATACCCGATTATTTTTTAAATTTAATTTAATATATGTATATAGTGTGTGTATAAATAAATATACATGTATATATGTATTTATTTATTATTAAATGACAAATATATACTTGTTTTTAATATTGTTGATTAATGTAGCAACTATTCCTTATAACTTTAATTTTAAAATGTGTCGTTTTTTACTAAACGGGTACCCATCGGGTTCCCCGGACCCGTCGAGGATTCCTTCCCCCCAAACCCGTCGGGATTCGTCGGGTTAGGGTCGGGGTCGGGGGCCTTAAACGGGGGTCGGGACGGAGGGTGCATTACCCGCCTAATACCCGTCCCGTTTCCATCCCTAGTCATGTCTTTGGAACACGTGCTTGCATAAACGTCGGTCAAATACATTTTGTTGCTTTTGATGACTTTTATAGAATAGTCAATTGGGTTGTTGAGCTTTTGGCTCAGTTTTGACCTTAAAGAGTTTTGGGGACATTTATCCGAATTGTTGCTTTATGTCGAGCTATGGAGTTATATATGCGATTATGGCATAATTATATGACTTAATTACACGTTTTGGGTGCGTTGGTCATTCAATTAGAGTAGTGTAACTTTATGGCTAGATGCAATGAATCTATAGACATATATTGTTTACGAATGGGTTATAATCCCTATTTTAGACTTGGTACCTAAATAAGCAAAAAAAAACATAGTGTTCTTGAGCTTGGCACCTATATAAGCGATAGACATAATATTGTTGAACTTGACACTCGTATAAGCGATAGACATAATATTGTTGAAGTATTATCCATAATTTATATTATTTTAGAGTATGAACTTATCCATTATTTTCTATGAAAATTTTAGAGTATGAAGTATTATCCATAATTTATATTATTTGATCATTGAGACTTAATCGCATTTTGGTATTCTAAAAAATGGAGCCTTGTTCATATTTCGGTGTTTGAAGCATTTAAACTTATTCATGTCTTGAGTGAGTAAAGGGTGTAGAGTTTGTATTCGCATGGGTATTTCTTTTTAAAGCTTTTGTTACTATAATATTTTGATTTAAAACTTCATCACGAAAATGGTGATTTGGGAAAGATGTTGCTTTTACAATGAAGTCGTTATATTTGACAAGTTATTATTAAATCAAACAATCTTTCAATTTCAACTGATTACAAATATGTTATAAACTTTTGAATTCACTAGGCATTAAGCCTAATCTTTTTCCTTTGTCGGCATATGCAGGTTCTCGTTAAGGTTGGTAGTAGCGACACGTTTGGGCTTGAGTGCTAGGATGTAACACGTTAAAGATCTAGCTATTTGGTGACGTTTTCCGCATTCGGAGACATCGACTCTTTTGTGTTTAGTTACACCTCACCGTAATTATGTCTTAGTATAAGACTCGGCCTATCTTTGGTCGAGGTTTATATAAAATTATTATTCAAGGAGTTCCAAGTATTGATTTATAGGAAGAAATTTATCATTTGAATGATGTAATATTGAAAATTTTAAATTAGTCCCTATTTTCAGATTTGAGGGTGTTACACAAGAGAAACCTCACCAAAAACCTCCATCGTGGATGCTCTAAGAAAAGTAGCTATAAGAAAAGTAGCTAAGAGTACTTGAAGAGCAAGCGTTTGAACAAAGTGTGCATTATGTGTATCTTCCTTTTAGTGAAATCAAAAACCCACAATCGTAAATGAGTGTATATACTGTTTAGATCAAAAGTTGATTATTGAAAATTCTAATAAATTACGGTATATATGGAACATGCTTTTGAGGACACCAACCTAAAGACCATTTTTTTAACTTACTCAGCAGCTGAGGCTAGTGACATAGTAAAGATCGAACACGAGATCTATATATGGTACTAGTCAATACAATTTTACTTTAACAAAAATAAATCTAACCTAGTAGCTAAAAATTTATCATGGACGAACCATATCCTTCAAGGCTATATATGTAGACTATTTATTATTAAAAAGGTGAGTCTAAGGGGTAGTTTCTTTGTTTTACATTAAGTCATGAATAAATAAAACTATCTTTATATATTAATCTCATTGTATAGATTAGGAAGATTTTGTTTGGTGAGATTTTTTTATAGATGAAATAAACACATTTTTAATTGAGAATAACATGTTTAGAGAAAAACTTGTCTATCTACACAATTCTCTCCCTAGAATCTTCTTGTATAAGCCAATTCTATATATATCATTAACTCACTACCAAAGAGTCATATATAGTTACTTAATAATAAGTTATTGTGAGTTTCATTAAACTCATCAAACTGCTAACAAACAAACCGTAAATTCTCTACAGTTAATTTTTTTCCTCACAAGTATCAAAGCAAAAAAGGGTTTTTTTTTTTGTTTTTTTATCATTTTTTATATACTGATTTGATTCAAAACGAGTTTCGATAGGTATTCCGGTGACTTGCATTTAAAAGAACCGTCGATTAATTTCAATTGGGAATGATTTAAAATCATGTAAATTGTTTGTACAACAGTCCGACCCAGATTCCAGCTGATCGATGTATGAAAAGCTAAGGAGATGAAAACTGCATAAACCAGTTACAAGTTGACACGTGGCCCTAAGTTGATAAAAAAAAATTATGACTTCTGCTGTAGATGGACAACCTGTAAACATAGTAAATGTAGTACCATTATATATATATTTTTGTCTTGCCAATTTTGTTACAAGTTAGTGGAGATGGAATACCAAGTTTGCTATTTTGTAAACCTTCCAATTTAGTGAAACTTGATCATGTAAATAGAAAAAAGATTATATAACATTATAATGGATTAAACTTTTTTATATTTTTCAAAATGATAAAACAAGAGAATTAATATGTGGGTCTGGGTATACGAATTTCTTGTACACGATCGGGAATTTCTTGACTGTTATTTTATTTCGGCAACATAATTTTTATTACTTGTTAGACATTAAAAAAGTCTAGTCGTTCATGACGCTCAACTATCTATATCTAATGAAGCTTTTGAAGTTTATAAGATCAATAATTGTGTATTGTGTATAATCACGTGCATAATTTTTAGGACGAAGTTAAATCAAACATTATAAAAATTTATATATGTTGTGGAAGTTGGACGACCTAATATAATACAAGTAAATCGTCTTTCTTTTATAAGACACTTTTTATAGATGCCCAAGAATTAGTTTATGATCTATATATATAAAAGCTAACCTTAAAAGGAAAATATTCTCAAGGAGGGACAATTGGACATTTTCATCAAAGAGGAATTCTTTTTGTAGTGTGCTATCTTAATCTTCTATGTTAGGTTGTTTTCGAAGTAGCTAAAAGAATATGCTCACGGATATGGAGTCTATATGCATGCATGATCGTTTACATTGCAGAGAACCATGTTGTTCTTTTCTATTAATTATGAGTGACCACGACAAAAAGATGAATACTGCTAAAAATATTTCATGTCCTAATTAAGCAACAATAAGTTCTTTGAGAAGTGTTGCGCATCACAAGGTGATCGATTAAACATTCAACTACGAGGGTATAACTTGATAAGAACTCTATTCCCCCTTGGCTTATAGCCCTTTTAAGCGAAGCTTGAGTTCCCCTTTGGCTTATAGTCCTTTTTAAGCGAAGCTTCATTTCCAACAACCAAGTCGGCTAATATAAATTCATACATGATCCAAAGATAAAAACATGTAGCTCCGAAATAACAGGTTTTAGTGAGATACTCACAAACCAAATCGTCCCAAAACAAATTGTGCTACCTTACCGTACAATATTTTTCCCTAGTAAATATTTGAACACACTACAACAAAATTGGTTTTACAGGACACCATATCATGTCAAGTGTTCCAAAAGACTACTTAATAATTATTTGGCCTATATAACAATAAGTTGATAGGATCTTTTGAACGTCTTTAACAATTTTTATAAAAGTATTTTGAAGCAAAACATCATAGTTGTCTTTATGTATAACATTTTTTTTAAAGCACTATTCTTGAAAGTACCGTATATAAAACTAATATTATTGTCCTATATAAATGATTTTATACGTTGTAATGCCATGATTCCATAGCGTTACCCCACCAAATGAGAAAGGTTTAGATCATATTGTGGCATATTACTATCTTCCAAATTGATCAAACTCACAATATAACGTGTCTACATGGTCTATCTTTTCGAAGGCAAATTGTTTTATTAATGTTATTCTCTTCACATTATACCAGAGTTCCCAATTCCATCCCAAGTAAATGACTAGTTGTATTCAAAAGCATGCTTGAAGTCATTCTATAACACTGATATAAAAAGAAGTGGAAAAGAACTATTTCCATATAAGTTCTAGAGGGTTTTCGAAACTCTAAAGCTTTGTCGCCTAACTTCAATGGCCGAATCCGATTAGTATATCTAGCTCCAAATCCCATTACTACCAACAAATAAACAAGCAATTAATGTTGCTCACATGGTCGGATGTTTTTTCTTCTTCCATTTTGAGTTTGCACAAACTTCCGGTCACAACTTTTCTAGTTCTTTCATAGACACATTCTTTTGACACAAAAAGTTCATTACAACACGTTTATCACTAACATTAAGATTAATTAATCATTTGTTTCTCATGTTCCGTGAATAGCTAGAACATTAATTGAGTAATATCCAGAAAGGCATTCATTCGATCTTGTTGCTAGAAGAAACCCCATTTTGAACGCCTTTTAAGTCCAATTGATAACACTACCATAAGAAGATATATACTGAAATTGAAAACAAGAGTGCAACACGTATATGACGCCTGAAATGCTACAATATTTATTCCGCAATCTTGTATGCAATTGAAACTTACTCGTGTGACTAAGACAAAAGAAGATAACAATATTAATTCCATGCTACCTCATGTGTATTGATACGTCAAGGGTTTTACATATATTCTTTCACTACACAAATTTCTACCAAAGTAATCACGTAAAAGCGGTTGGCTTTCAATTTATGGCTACGGTGTTGTTTATTGATAATTTTTTTCTTGAATCGTAGTGTAAAAATGCTTAACAATTGGTTGTAATCTTTGTTTCCAACCTCTCGCTAGTCTTAATAAAAGCACCGTTCTAAAAAAAAGTGTAAAAACGCTTAAACGAGCAACTAGAAAAAAAGTCATAGCATCTAAAAAATGTACGTAATTGCATACGTATCAGTTGATTGTAAATATGGATCACGAGTTTGATCAAAATGTCACACGTATCTTCCTTTGTACTGTTTTCTATCTTCATCTCTCGTGGTATCGTCTTTTCGTCTTTATTTCTCTCACACGAAGTGAATAAAACTTCGTAACACAATAAATATTAAGATATCAAATAAAAATCTAACTTCACTTTATATATATATATATAGGAAACTTCAAATGCGAACTCAGATTTGGTTGTGAACGTGAGAACAAATGAAAGCGTGACACGTGTATAAATATAGATTATTCAGACTGAATAATCAAAGATTGAGTAAATACTATATTCAGTATGAATATTTCTTTGATTATTCAGTCTGAATATGATACGTGTCACGCTATCATTTGTTCTCGCATTCACAATCAAATTTGAGTTCTCATTTGTACTCGTGCCTATATATATATATATATATATATATATATAGAGAGAGAGAGAGAGAGAGAGAGAGAGAGGAAAGTGCAAATGTGAACTCATTTTTGGTTGTGAACGTGAGGACGAATCTCAGCCACTTATCCGGTCAATAAAGGCGGCTTTGACCTGGTTCCCCTCCTTTAATAATCTCCACCCTCCCATGAATCGCGTCAATCCTCCGTGATCGCGTCCACCATAACCGAAGATGTGTGACTGAGATTCGTCCTCACGTTCACAACCAAAAATGAGTTCACATTTGAACCTAACCCTATATATATATATATATAGATAATTTGTAGTGTATAGAAATACAAAGATAATAGTAAGAAAAAGTAAAGAGTATTTATTATTGAATAAAAATAGTAGTGATGTATAGAGATGACCAATGGTAGATGGGGGTTACCTAAAGATAGATCACCCCAGGGTTTCCATTTTCTTCTCACATTTCTCTTTTGAGAACACACTCTTTCTCTCTCTCTCCTCCAATTTTATCTATATACAAAACACAAGTTTCATGAATTAAAAGCACTTCTAAAAGTGGGTCTTCTCTTAACCAAGAGTAGAATTGTTTGCAGAAAGGAAAAAAAAATCACACACACACAAACACAAATATAAAGGAAATATTTTTTACTAAATAATCATGGGAAGAGGGAGAGTAGAACTGAAGAGAATAGAGAACAAAATTAACAGGCAGGTTACTTTTGCTAAGAGAAGAAATGGACTTCTCAAGAAAGCTTATGAACTCTCAGTTCTCTGTGATGCTGAAGTTGCTCTCATCATCTTCTCTAATCGTGGAAAGCTTTATGAATTCTGTAGCAGCTCTAGGTATATATATATATATATATAACTTTCTTTTTCATTATTGATTGTGTTTATACGTTTTCCACATTTTTTATGCACACAAAAAACCATGAAATTCTTTTGATTTGTGGTGGATTTACATACGATCTATCACTTTCTTGCTTTGAAATCTTGAGAAACAGCATGTTTCAGGCTTTTTCTTAATTAATTAATCTTTTAAAGATTGTAAAAAATAAGGGTTTTGTAAAGATCTGTGTTATTTTATTGTACTAATCAAATATATCTTCACAATGGATTTATCATCCAGGCTTTCACAAGCATATTTTGCAATTTTTCTTAGTTTTATAAAGGTTAAATTTATATATATATATATATATTTATTTATTTATTTCTGGGTTCTTGAGGTCTTGATTGTATCTGTAACCAGATTCAGGTTTTATTGTGTTTTTAAATTTGAAAAATATAAAGATGACGACAATCTAAGAATTGCCGTTCGGATGTTATTTTTTCTTCTCCAGATAGATTCGATGTTCTATCAGAGAAGAGATCTGGATAAAGCTGCAAAAGTGCAAATCTTTTGAAACCCTACTATGGTTTTATATCAAATTTTAAACTTAGAACCCTAGCTATAGATAATAAAATGATATTATATATATATATAGATTTTAATTTGTTTGTCTTTTGTTATAAGTGTAAAACAAACAATATCATCATTTTCTTTGTTGCAATTTTCTGGATTAGTTGTTAAGGAATTATATATATATATATATTTATAGATACTAGAAAAAATTGTTCAGTTTTCATCCTCCGCTTACTTTTCTCATCAAAAGTGATGTATCAAGCCTTTTAAGTTGATGTATTTTCTGTACATTTAGTCGTTTGATCTTTGACCGATCTTTCAAATATGATCTAGATTGATCTGAGTATCGATTTACTATCAAATGTAACTCAGAGCTAGATTAAAAGCAAGCTTGTCACTTTTTTGTGTTTTTAATTTCATGGGGATCGATCGAACAAAGGTCCATTACTTAAATCACTATCAATTGACAGGAACTTAACCGATTAGGTTACATATCACTTCAAGTCTAGTTTCTCATAAAAACATAAATGTTAATGTATGATATTAATTAATACTGCCGGTTGGTAAATAAGAATTTCGTTCAAAAAATGTTTTCTTTTTTACTTCTTTTACTAGAATAACCTTGATCCCGAAACCTGAGTTCTAAACGGTCTTCGAAGAACGCCATCTTTTAGATCAAGGATCAAGAATAAAATATAGTCGTTCTTGTTATATATATATACACACACACACATACAGTTGGTATCATCTCTTCAATAGCTTCTATGACATTGATTGTGTGTATGGATTGTTTTTGTTAGAAAATATTTTGATGATATATATATATATAGCATATATCGTTTTTGGTGACATATATACGTTATTTTCTAGAATCGATAACACTTGTTTGGGCATATTCGTGCACGAATTAGGTCAATTTATATCATGTTTTCCCGATAACTAAATTTTGGTTCATGGACCTTCAATTTTCAGCATGGTGAAAACACTTGAAAAGTATCACAGCTGTAGTTATGGATCATTGAAAGCCAGCCAACCGGAAAACGAAAGCCAGGTTTGTTGTCTGATCAACTTATAAGATGTATAGTATGAATGTGCAACCATTTTGAGTCTAATTATATGTTCACTTAATGAGTACTTTTTCTTCGTCGTGAATAAAATAATCACACAAAATTGTTTTAAAATCCCTTTTTCGTTACAATATAGCATCCACCATGTAAGTTAGGAATCCTTTCAGACATCTATCTCAGATTGAAAATATATGATGAATCAACTTAATTAGATCTTATCTGGAACTAGCACTTCTTAACAATGACATAACTAATTATTTGAGCAGTACAACTACCACGAATATCTGAGGCTAAAGGCAAGAGTGGAGGTTCTGCAACGGTCACAAAGGTATAACATCCTTATATATGTAGAGTTCTTTATTGTTTATTGGTCTGAAATCTTGATTTCTTTAATCCGGTAGCTAGAACACTATTGTTGTTTTTACTCGATCGATACCCAAATTGAAACGATGATCATATATGATATATTTAATCCTGCAGAAACCTACTTGGAGAAGATTTGGCCCCTTTAAACACTAAAGAACTGGAGCAACTTGAGCACCAACTGGAGATGTCTTTGAGGAAAATCAGATCAACAAAGGTTCAAACTTGAGCCCAATCGACTTCCAAATCATCCTTCTCTTGGCTTCCTTTTCTTTTTAAATATATATATATATATAGAGAGAGAGAGAGGGGAAAGTTCAAATGAAAACTCATTTTTCATTGTGCACGTGAGGCCAAAGAGAGCGCGACACGTGTCTCATTGAGTATATATAACGAAGGGTATTCCATATTAATAACAAAGGTAAAGTTCATATGATATTCATAATGCATGATGCAACATTCAGTATGAATAACGCAACATTCAATATGAATAACACATGGCCATTATCTATTGAGGATGAATAACCCTTGGGCGCAGAGGACATGTGTCGCGCTCTCCTTTGTCCTCACGTGCACAATGAAAAATGAGTTTTTATTTGAACCCGCCCCTATATATATATATATAGGGTTAGATTCACGTGATATCAACCTTTCGTGTGAGACCCATTTTTATACTTTGAGAACAAAAGATTTTGAAGGTAAAAAAATGCGAATCTTCGCAGCTTACGGCGTTTTGCTGTGAAGTTTCAAGTGTGAAAAGGTGGTCTAACGGAAACAGTCTGTCTCTATATATATAAATGTGCTTAGATATAAAAAGTGAGATTTCACTTATAAATTGTTCATATATCAAATATAACATTCCACTAGTAAGAGTGGAAGGTCATATAAATTCTATAAGTCATCAATGTTTTGTTCCTGAATTTTCAGACTCAATGCATGTTGGATCAGCTTGCTGATCTCCAAAGAAAGGTATGTATATATCTCTCCATAGATATAAAACTATCAGAGCACTACAAGCTTGTAAGATTTCTGATATCTCATTTGTTTTCTTCTTGTTTTTACTCTTATTTTGGTCAATCATATATACAGGAGCAAGTTCTTGCTGAAACAAACAAAGCCTTAAGGAAAAAGGTATCACTCAACATACACACCCTAAAAATAATACTCAATCCATCCAAAAATTACTCTCTACGTTTATGGGTTCTTATTTGATTATCCCCCTATATGTTTAATAAACACAGACATATATATATATATATATGTATGTGTATATATATAGAGAGAGAGAGAGAAGTTCAATGCGAATTGAACTTAAATTTGGTTGCGAACAAGAAGACAAAGGAGATCGCGACACATGTCCCATTCAGTCTGAATAATGAAGGGCATTCGGTATGAATAAGGAAGGTGAAGTCATACATTATTCAGTATGAATAACACGCATTCAAAGTGAATAACACAACATTCAGTCTGAACCGTGGCTTTTTCTTTTCCTTTGGAAATAGCCATAGCCACTTCATAAGAAGGGCTGACTTGGTTGAAGTCAGGTGATTACTATTCAGACTGAATGTGGCACGTGTCTCGCTCTCCTTTGTCTTCACATTTACAACCAAATTTGAGTTCACATTTGAACTTGCCACTATATATATATATATATAACATAAGTTCTATTTGTGAATGTAACATCACTAGTTTATAATACATATACCTGTTCTAATCTATTAATTTCTAGATGACTTAAAAGATGTTATTAATTAATTTGCAGTTGGAAGAAAGTGCTCAAGAGTTTCCAGTTAGGCAAATGTGGGAAGGGGCACAAACCATCCCCTATAATCCGCTTCCTACGCACTCCGAAGATTTCTTCCAGCCTCTAGGATTGAACTCCGTGATGCACAACAGGTGTGTTTAATTCTTGATTTCAATCCCAAAAACAAAAGTCTATTTAATTAAGTTTTTCACTAACTCTTTTCTAATGGTTTCTTAATTCAGTTTCAATGGATTGAGATACAACCCAATTGGGTCCGATGAGATGAATGTTTCGGGTGTCAACGCCAACCATCCTAATGGATTGTTTCCTGGTTGGATGTTGTAGTTGAAGAAATGCATAAAACCCTAATTAAGTTTCTCAAGGGTGAAAATAAGGTAATTTCTTCTCTTAATTAATTAGAATCATGAAACTTGTAACATTTTGTTTTATTTTTGGGTGTTTGTATTATGTGTGTTGTTTAATTATGCAATTTGTAATTATTTTCCGAAGAGATTCAAGGCTTCATAAGTCGTTCAGGGGACTTGAATGACGATGACTATGATTTGTAGAGCCCATGAATTAATCTTGGCATGTATGTACTAAACTTGTATAAGATTTTAAGCATTCTGGATTTGTACTAATTATTTTTGGTTTAATTATAACTTATATAATCTTGAATTTGCGGGTTAACTTCTTTTAACCTAAATAAAACCGATCAACATATTATTTTGACGGACATTTTTGCAATTTTCGTTGAGCAATGTGTTGTATATTTTAGGGCATACTTGTTCTAATATACAAGTTAGAGGATCGAGCTATCGTTTTTATAAGAAAGAATATATGTGTTATATATATATAGCTAGTAGCAATGGCTTTTCTTCTCGATTTTCTTACCTTATGTCATTTTATAGGGAATGATCGTATTTATAATAGAGAATATTGTATGTGTCTCTTGTTAAAGAACTAGGTATAGGGAATGAGTGTCGATACCAAAATTGGATCTAAAAATATGGATGGTGATGAATCATTGTCCGTAAGTAATATTTCGTATATATTTAGCCTTTGGATAATCCCTTCATTTGGGGATAATTCAAATTTTCATTCTACATTTTAAAACAAAATGAGGGGAAAACACAGGGATTATGTTATGTTTGTTGAATGTTCAAATAGATAAAGAATTCCGTTTTTATATGGGAAGTTAATCGATGGTTAATTTTGGGAGAGTAAGTAGTTGTTTGATATAGTTACCAAATTAAATAACAAAGGATAAACTTATATGAGCGTGCACTTTGTACTTTCTAACTCATATTTTAGTTTAACCAATAAACTCATGGATCTCTTATAAATTACAATTATACCAAATGATTACATTAAAATCACCATTGTATATATAAAAGAGTGTATATATGTAACTTTCTTATCCTAATTTTCAATTATGTCAACAATGTTATAAGCATTGATGTATGAAAATACATTTTCCCAAAAACATACATACATATATACATAGATTCCGGTGAGAATGGAATTTATGATGAGAAGAGTAAGAAGACATTTTCATCCTTGGATCATTAATCTTAATTGAAGATTAACATTAATGAGATGTATCGGACCGATTTCCATGAGAAGTGCAATTCATGGGGTGAGAGTGATATTAAAATAGATCAAGGGTCTAGATCCCTTCTTAAGTTTCTCACCTTAATTCATATTCTCACACGATCCTTTGTCTACACATATACATATAACCAAATGTTGTAATTATGATTAAGAATGTTTTACATTTTATTTATATATTTTCATCTCCTACCACATATTTTAAATGTACATAAGAATCTATAATAGTGCAAAAAACAATTGAACAAATAAAAACATACTACTGGTGCATAAACAACTTGTAATTGAACAAATTATGTGAAGTGAAGAAATAGTACACTACAAAACAAAAGGGTGTTACCGACCAAAAAATCTTTCTATAATCTATTGGAAAAACACATCACTGGCGGATTACTGATGTAATAACGCTTAAGTTGCTCGTCATATTTATTATATGATAAGTAAAGGCACTAAGCTAGAGGTTGTTCGATTCTTTTTTTCTATTAAAACATGTATGAGATAATTAGATTGTTTGTCTGAATAATTTCTGTTTTACCAACAAAACAAGCTCTCTAAACAAAGTGAGCTTTAATTAGGGTTAGCAATGAGTATGGCCATTGATTATATTTTGATTTGTTAGATAAACGTTTGAGTAAAGAAATTGTATCCATTCACTTCACTTTGCTCTTCTCATGCTAAATAATTGAGCAAAAAGAAAAAAAATTAGAGAGGGAGTAGAGAGGTGTTCTTCCAAGTCGAGAATTAGTGTCTTGTCAAAATCCAAAAGTTATTGTAAACCGAGGATGGAGTAATTTCTAAATTAAAACAGAAAATCCAAAAGTTGTTGGAATAAAATATAAATTATAAGTGGTGGTTGAACATATCTTACTAACTTCAAAAACGAGTTAAAAAAACCCAAAACGTGTATCGTATTGGTGTCAAATTGAAACTATAGTTTTCTTGTTTTTTGGTATAATTAGTTTAAATTCCGAACTACAAACGGATAATAAGAAATTAAAATAAATTAAAAATGTTAACTTTTACCGACAAAGGTGGTCGCTAGTGTAGCGACAATTAAATTAACAACAAATTTTATTGTGTCAATAATCCGTCCTTACTCTCTTGCTATACTGACACTATTTTTCAGTTTACAAATTTGTCATTGCTCCATCGACGTTTCATCAGTGTAGTTTTGTGAAGATTTAGTCTGTTAGTAATATCCATCGAAGATGATCCAATTTTTAGTGGTAAGTTTCCGACCAATCGCTATAGTTGAATATAAATAAAGCTCGTGGTTTGACGTTTTTATATATGAACAATGTAATGTTATTTATAAATTTGTGGAAGTCACTAAGGGGCCGTTACCATAAACGCTACCAAGTTTTATTACCTTAACCAATGAATATGACAATAACCAAAAATCTTATCTGGCAAGATCGAAAACAATTAATGATTGAGGGGCCGTTTGCCGAAAACAATTAATGATTAAGCGCTTACTGATAGGAATTGACACTAAAAATTATTTTAACGGGTAAGACTGTAGTCATTAAAACTTTACCGTATGCAACAATTTATCCGGTAAGTGCTTACCTTGGTAAGAGTCGTCACTCTCACTTACCAGGTACGACTCTCGCTCTATCCTTGTCATCGCTCATACTGGGTAAGATTATTGGTCTTTGTCATATTCATCTGGTGTGGGAAATTGTCCGGTAAGCATTTAGTGCGTAAGTGTTATTAAAGGCCACCGAGTCTTATCCGGTAAGTTGTTGCATATGGTACCTTTTCGATGGACTAAAATCTTAGTTACTAAGTAAGTGATAGTATTAATTTTTTTTTTGATAAACACTTATTCGATAAACCTTTGGTAAACAATCACTAACTTGTGAATGATATGAGTAACGTAATAGTATTTGTAATTGGTATGGATCTATTTGTTAATTTAGGTTCTTGTTGTAATTTTATTAGTGTATAGGTAAATGTTGATTTCTATCATGCGTTATAATTATATGAATGGTTTCAGGGCCGTTCCAATCTTTTTGGAGGCCCTGTTACAAGCCGAACGATAAAACGAGCAATAATGCAAAAAAATATAAAATTTTATACCATTTATTATATACTAAATGTCTTACAAGTTAATAGAACAAAACTGTTTAAAATGGCACACTAACGTGTGAAATTCTTCTAAATAAGATTATTTTTCTAACATAGATCACGATTCTTCAGTGACAAACTTATCATTTTTCTAAGATCATTTTGACATCCAAATCATATTAGCTAACCTTAGAAGATGAGACATCCGGCTTGAGGAGCGAGGATGGTAGTTTGAACCTAAAACTAAACTATTAAAAATATGAGTATTTGAACCTAAACAATATGAATCCTTAAGGTACTGATTTGTAAACCTAAACAGCATGATTTAAGAACCTAAATGATATGAACAATTAACATTCTGATCATTTATGGACATAATCTACTTAACTAAAAATCTGAATCAATGAACCTAAATAAGCAACGACCTAACAATTTGTATCCAATTCACACAAAACAACAACCCTTATTTATCAGTTTAGGAGAAGAGGCAAAAGAAATCCAATTTCAAAAATTAACAACTTAACATACATAAATCATCAAATCGATTTAACTGGAGAAATAACAAGAATCGGTTCAGTCATATAAAAGAAACCGAATTTACCTGCCCACTTATGTTGATGATAACAAACGTAAACAAATATTGTTGTCGGTATTAACAATTAACGAACGGATAAACCAAATAAAGTTCCACGCCTTAAGGACCGGTCGAGACTTGTTAGATATCGATTTGTATAGTTTCGTTGGATATCGATTGTAGAGAGGACACCAGATTGTATCGTGCAACTCTGTATCGTACAGAAGAGGAAGACGAAACCAAATGAAATTGACAAATCATATTTGTCCTTGAAGAACCAAATCATAAAGTAATCACTAATCACCTTTGGGGATGTCAATCGTCGAATCGGGAATAGAAGTGTCAAGAAATTGAAGAGGCACTCTTAATCGACAACTAGGTATACAGAGTCGATCTTCAATTTGATGTTGAGTTCTGGGTAGCAGATTTAGGCGGTTAGGCTACATATTAGGGCTTCAAACAAATGTTAAATTGGGCCCCATATTTTTGGGGGCCCTGTACACAATAGCCGTTTTAACAGGCCAAAGAACGGCCCTGAATGGTTTGTGGTTAATATTTGGATTTTGGCTTGTGCACATAATTTGCATATTATTAAATAAAATTATATATAAATCTTACCCATTACTAGAATAGAATAGGTAACACTATTTTGTTTTAAAAATGTATACATTCTTACTCGACTTCTAAAAGGAACAAGGTAAGAATTTAATCTTATCTACTTGGTTAGAACACAACAGGTTAAAAAGTAAGTAATCTTAAACAACTTTTATGCAACCGGATAACAAGTTAAATAATCTAATCCGGTTGGATGGAACACAACCGGGTAAAAAACTAAATAATCCTACTTGACTTCTAATTAACCATGTAACATGGTTGTGATGTGACAGAACATAATTAAAAAATGCAGGTTTATGGCCCGTTTAAAACACCAGAAGGCCTACGAAGTCTCGGTTTGACCTAGAACAAGTCAAGAGTGCTTATGTGGGTTGAAAATACACTTCTCTGATGTAGAGTAGGTTGCGTTAAGATCGAAAGCAAATCGATAAGAGTAAGCAAGGACGAAAGCCATTTCCCAAATGGGTTGAACCGCTTGAAAATCCACCTAATTTTCTGCCTGTTTTCAACAAAGCGGGTGAGAATGCGGGTTCAGCCGCCTGGCCACCCGCCTAACCGGTCGTTTGCTTGTTGCTTCCACCTTTTTGTTTACTTGCCACGTCGCCACTACCATGGTCCTTTTTTATGCCTATTATACTTATTTCCTTTTTATTTTATTTATTATCTTTAGTAATTAATTATTTAGTTTCCTAATTTAATTCTAATAGTTAGAATAATTATTGGTTTTATTATTAGAAATTATCTTTTCTAGTTTGATGGTAATCTTTTCCATGTTTTAGATTATAAATAGGATTTGAATCTTCATTGTTAAACACGTTTTTTGATAATAATATTTCGTTCTCTTTTGAGATTGTTTCGAGTTTTATCTCGTTGCTATTTAGTTCTTACGCTTGTAAGTTCTAACCATTTTGGATTTAGACGTTTGTCGATCCGTTCCGCGTTTTCTACTGCGTCAAATTCGTATTCAGAGCAAAACACAAGCTTTGTCTTGCGTTCGACATGCTTTTAGTCAAATGTTCTTGAGCTCCAAAAATGTTACGAGGATTGATGACAAACACTCCATGTACTTAGATTTTTTGTTTCATGACTTTTTACATTTTTGAAGTCCAAAAGTTCACGGCGGAAGATGGAAGAAGTGTAGAATTCAGCTAAGGATCAACATTTAGAAGACACCGTATCAAAGTCAATTGCAAGAGATCCCAAATGTATAAAGAATTAGATCAAATTTGAGAGATAATACACTCAGTTTGAAAACTTCTATTGAGCCAAGATTCTGCTCACTTCCTTCCAATCAGCAAAGAGTATTCCTTAGAAAGGTTGGCATTTTTTGTTAATGAGATAGTCTCAAGGCATGGAGTGCCATTGTCGATTCTCTCGTACAAGGATACAATATTCACGTCGAGATTAAGGGTTAACTTTCAACAAGAAATGACGACTCGAATGATTTTGAACAATGTGTATCATCCACAAATTGACAGTCAAAGAGAAAGGACAAATGCAAACCCTGGAGGACATGTTGAGACAATGCGCTATCGATTTTGGAGGGAGTTGGGATAACAATCTCCCGCTAGTAGAATTTTCCTATAACAATAATTAGCTACCACTCGAGTATCAAGGCAACACCATTGAGGCCTTGTACGACCATAAATGTTGGAGGCCAGTGTGTTGGGATGACATCGGAGAAATACAGTTGGCTGGACCTGAGTTAGTTCAGCAAGCTTAAGATAAAATAGTGCAAATTCGAGAAAGGTTGAAAATTGCACATGATAGGATGAAAAGTTATGTGGATAGGAGACATCGACCTTTGGAGTTTCAACTAGGAGATAAGATGATGTTAAAGATATCGTCATGGAAAGGAATTGTAACGCTCAGAAAGAGGGGCAAATTGAGTTCGACGTATGTCGGGCCATTTGAGGTCATTGCAAGGATAAGAGCAGTGGCTTACTAGTTAAAATTACCGGAAGAGCTCAAAGGTATACATGACAAATTTCGTGTGTCAAATTTTATAACACGCGGGATTTTCTTAAAATTCCTAAATTTGGTAATTAAATTGATTCTAGGAAGAAAATAACCTAGGTTGAGGTTTTTTTGTTAGATTTATGTTTGGTGATGGTGAGAATTGAATTTGGCAGCTTATATAAGAAATTTGAAGTTAGTGGATGAAATTTCGTACTCTCGCGACTTCACGTCGCGCAGGAAGTCGCGTAATCTCCATTCGCGACCCATCTAATGCAAGCGTGACAGTCGCAGCTCAAGTCGCATTGGTCTTTGTGTAGGCACTATCATATCCTAATAATCGTATTTCAACCCCCTTTTCTCACAAACCCATTTCTCACTGGATTTTCTCTCTTCTTTCTTCATTAAAGCCGATTTTTAGGGCTTTTGTTCCTCACTTCCAAACATCCAAAAGTTATTGATCATCATCAAAGTTCAAGATCAAACTTCTCATCCTCATCTTCTCCAATTTTCTTTTCACCGTTGTTAACCTCCTTTTAGATTTTACCCTAAAACGAATTTGTAAGTCATCCTAATCTTTCTAAACTATATTTCTTTCTAAGTCTTCCGTTTTTTTCTCTAGAGCATTTATTTTAAGGTATCTTTCATATTTTGGATCTTTGACCATTTTGGGTGATTTGAGTTTTGACTAACATTTGTTTAGAACTGATTTTGGGAGTTACTCTTGGTGTATTTTAGGTTGTTTGTGAAATATATAAAGTTTCTAGTGATTGATGCTTGTAGATATGAGCTCTTCACCAAAGGAAGCTCAAGTTGTGGATGACACCTAGATATAGCCTAAATCTAGCAAGGTGAGTTCAAGTTGTTTTATAAAAACTGTGTACATGCAAAAAATGTTCATTTTGAAGTATTAACATATTTATTTGTTATTTATGAAATGTATGGGTATTTGGTGAGTTTTGCATATTTGGTGTATTTGGTTTTATAAATCATGTAAAATACTTATACTTGAGTTGTTAGACATCTTGATAAATAAAATATAAGTGTGAGTTGTTTTTATGTTTTATCCCATAAATGAGATCGTCTGGTATTATATGCATCTTTGGAGTATTTGATTTTATAAACCGTTCGGAAAATACATGTTATTGCGTTATGATGCATTTTGGAAATTTCATTTAGAAAATGGTTTGTCTTAACCAATAATGTTTGTTTTGAGTAATCACATACGTGTTGAGTTGTTGAGCTTGTTGTCAGTTATGACTAAAATTATTCTTGAGAACAGTTGTCCGGTATACATTACTCTACTAAAATTATTTTGGAAGTTATATGCATTTAAGACATATTTATTATGAAAATTACACGTTTTGAATGTGTTGGTCATTTAATTTATGTCGTGTAATTTTAAACTGTAATGCAATGAATCCATAGGCATATAAGTCACCTTATTTATTACAAATAAGGTACATCCCTCGTATAGAATTACGTTGTGGAGGTCCAAGGTAAAGATCCGGATAGGGTTGAACTTGGCGACTTTTTAAGCTAAAGACTTGGATAGAGTTGATGCTTATTGTCTTCTAAAGCTAAAGACTTGGATAGATTTGATGCTTATTGTCTTCTTAAGCTAAAGACTTGGATATAGTTGATGCCCAGTGGTATGTTTGGCTAAAGACTTGGATAGAGTTGATGCTCATGGGTATGTTTGGCTAAAGACTTTTTTAGGGTTGATGTTAACCCTGATTTCCCTCTCAAGGGTTGCCACGTAACTTGTGTGTGTCCTACTTTTGTGTTCCACCACTAATCACGGAAATCGGGTCTCCCCGTTGTCGAAAGGCATTGTTAGAGTTTTAAACATTGTTTTGTTGATGTTTCAAGTATAGAGTGTCATCCATAATTTATGACTTTGAGATTATTGAGGTTCAATCATGTTTTGGTATTTTCGACATTATAGTCTTTATCCAAATTTAATTTTGGAGCACTGAACCTTATTCACGTTTCGAGTGAGTGTTGGGTGATGAGTTCATATTATAATGAGTATTTTCTCTTAAAGCTTGCATCATGAAAATGGTGGTTTAGGGAAAGTTGCTTTTATGATGTAGTCATTCTAGTTGAGAAATTATTATTTAAAAAAGCATTCTTTCGGTTTCTGCCATTTTATAATTATGATAAAAACTCTGAAACTCCCTAGGCGTTAAACCTATCCTTTTATTTGTCAGCATGTGAATCAGGTTCTTGTTGATGTGGTACTAGCAACATTATGATGATCAGAGTGCTAGTTTTAGACACGAGGAGGATCTATTCAATGACGTCTTCTGCATTCGGAGATATTGACTATTATTGGATTTTAGTAACACCCGACTTTGATTTAGTCTTGACATAAGAATTGATTTATTCTTTGTCAATGAAAATCTAGTTATGCTGGTGTAGGTAATTCAAGTAGGGGTGAGCATTGGGTCCGAAGCGGCACCAAACCGGTTTGAACCGGAAATGAGAGATTCTTAGGACCGAGAACAGGACCATATAGGCAATACCGGTGTCGGTGCCGTTTTGCCGGTTGAAAACCCGGTTGGAACCTATTGTTAATCCATTTGCTTTTCTTGAATTTAGTATTTTGTTTTTTAATCCATGGCATCACTACAGTAATCCATGCAATCCTTTTTATTGTTTTACAACTTTTTTTAAATATATTAATGCATGGCATCATTTTTTAAACAAAATTCACATTAATTCGTGTTGTCATTGTGTAGTAATCCGTAATTTCGTAAACACCTTTAATCCATGACATCACTGTGCAGTAATCCAAAAATATTCATAGTTTAATACCAAATCAACCAACAATAATCATACTCCAATTTTCCATTGCCCTCTTCGCCATTACTTTGTCATCTACCTTGTTTAAAGCTTGCGTAATCTCTATATAAACACAAAACCGAACAGATTGTTAGTATTTAATAACAAGTAATGCTCATTTTAAAATAGAACAAAATTTGAAGGAAAAAAACCAAAGCTATATCATCGTCCTTCAAGATTGTAACATCCTGATTTTTTGTCTCAGTTGTAGAAAGTGTTGAACCGGGCGATTGAGTAAAAAAGAATTAATTTCAGAGTTTGAGCAGTGGTGCCTTAAGATAGCGACATATGCCACAACAGCACCGATGGTACTAAGAGTATGGTCGTCTCAATAGCACAGGTGGTACCAAGTGGTTAGTGGTCCCAACAATTGTGCCATGTTATAGTGACAATGGCACAATCTATCAACCGGGTTTTAGTAAAGTGAAATCCCGAGTCCTCTTCGTATTTCAACTTAGAATAGTTGAAATAGGTCTTTTGAAGTAAATTATATTGGGTACCATCTGTTAGACGAAAAAATGGGCTCAAAACGGGTGAAAAGTAGGAAAAACACCTCGGTACAGTTGATGTTATAGTGCTATGCTATAGTGACAATGTCACTATAGTATGTTAGGATTTCTAGAAGGGGGAAGGGGTTCTCAGTACAATCGGGGCGATTGTGCCATGCGATAGTGCCATGGCACAATCGCATGTCACTATCCCGCGCGGCCAGCAGTGCACAAAATTGGGGTTTCCTTCATTTGGCCATAAGTTCTTCATTACAACTCCGATTTGGCGATTCAAGTGCCATGGATTTGTATTTCGAAGCTCTTCAAGATGGAAGCAATGAGTATTGAATATTTCTCAAAGAGATTAGATTCCTATAAGTCGAAAGGTAAGCTTTTGGGATTTTGCACCATATATAGGGTTTGGTTCATCTTTTTGATTTAGGGTTTCTTGTGGTGTATTTTGGGTTTGTTTGTGATCTATATGAAGGGCCTAGTGATGAATGTTGTGGATCTGAAGCTCTCTCCACAGAAAACAGGAGTTGTGGATTAAAAACCTAGATTTAGCCTAAATCTAGCAAGGTGAATTCAAGTTACTTTGTGAAAACTATGTACATGCCAAAAATGTCCATTTTGAAGTGTTAGCATGTTTACTCATTATTTATCAAATGTGTTGAGTATTTGATGAAATTTGCATACATTGTGTTCTTGGGTTAATACATTTTGAAAATGCATATATTTGAGATCTTTGCATATTTTGTCAAATAAATCACAAATGTGGGTTGTTTTAATGTCTTATCTCATAAGTATTTGGTGTTATGAGCATCTTTAGAGTTTTGATCTTATAAATCGTGTGGAAAATACACCTACTTGCATTATGAGGCATTTTGGAAATAATAGTATTTGAGCAAAGTATTTGTGTTGGGAAATTATTAATACATCTTGGTTTATGTATTAAACTTACTGACTAGAATATAATGGATCTGTAGGCATATAAGTCCGTTTTAAAATCGGATTGTCATCCCCTTTTCGGTCAACATATAGGATCATCGGAGGCCATACATTGTTGTATTATTGCCTTGGTCGATGCTAATATCCATTGATCCTTACGTCAGTCGCTAACTGGAATCATCAGAGTCCATAACTTTGAGTTATTATTGGTCGTTGCCAATAGCCGTTGATCCTTAGCGCGGGATTTTGACTGGAATCATCATAGGCCATAACTTTGAGTTATTATGGTCGGTGCCAATAGCCATTGATTCCTGGCATAAGCTCGTAACATTGAAAAGTGACTCACTTATATGTTTTGTAACTATAAATGGTAAATCGGGTCTCCCCCGGTTCGTATATTTTACACCCTTCCAAGGGTAAGCACGAGTTAATGGTTTACAAAATTTGGTTAAAGCTATATTTTTTATCTTTATGTTTACAACTTTATTCATGGTCGCATGAGTATTGGGTTTGGTCTCACATTAAATGGGTATTTTGGTCGAAGTTATTTCATCACAAAATAATGGCTTTTGAGGAAGATGTCATTGTCATATTTAATACATTTCATTTTGGAAATTGTGATTCAAACAGTATTTTTCCAAATTACTGTTTTATATAAATGACTGAAAACTCTTGAACTCACTAGGCATTAAACTTAACTCTTTTTATTTGTCGGCATGTACATTAGGTCCTCGTTGGGGATGGTTCTAGCGACACCGTGATGAGTACTAGTTAGAGGCTCAAGAAGATTTTAGTTATTCGTGGACATCTTCCGCATTTGAAGATAGACAGTTATTGCGTTTTAGTAACACCTGACCTCGACTTAGCCTTTACTTATGACTAGTCTATCTTGTATTGATGTTCAATTTAGATTTAATATTCGAGGTACTCCATGTAATGACTTATAGAAAATGAATTTTCCTTTATTTGTCCTATTTATGAAAATTTTAAATTAGTCGTTCTTTCCAGATTTCAGGACGTTACAAAGATGTCGTCGATGTCGTCTATTATCGGTTTTTCTAGAGTTTCTAACCCAATCTTTGGTGCACGACAAATCTTCAACTATCAAGGTCGACAAACTAGTCTGATACTTATTTAAAACTCTACCACTAGTGCTAAACGGGGGAAAGAGATTTGTGTTACAAAGTGTTTTTTGAACTTTCTTGATTAATCTAGATTGGTTATTAAAATATGTATTGTTTTGGAAATTAAGATAATCATTAATTAAAATAAGATTTCTCTTGAAATTCTGTTATTAAATTAGGATTAGTGTAACACCCAGATTTTTTACTATCCATAATTTCAAGTTTCGTATGTTTTCGACCTTAGTATAGACATTTAGAAGTATCGTGGATGTCGGTTGAGTTGGTTATCGGATAATTCCATCTTTCCACAGAAGGATAATCCAATTAATGCAATCAGTCCAGTCAAGTCCTTGACTTTGGCAAAAATCATATTTTGGTCGAAATTTACACTGCTCGCGACCGCGTTCCTATTTTGCTCGCTCCCGAGAGCAAACCCCTAAAAGTGGGCAGAAGTATGCTCGCGACCGCACCCTTATTTTCCTCGCGCCCGCGAGCATCTGGCAGAAACCCTACAACCCCTTTCTAAATACGATTTTTCCCTTCTTTTCCCCATTTTTCATTTGTTTCTACTCCTACTCATTTCTCTCCCTCTCATTTTTGGTTCTTGATCATTTGTTACTCCCAATCGATTTCTCCATGAGAGTTTGTGAGATTAAGAGTAGAGATTAAAGTTAAAGGATTGAAGCTCAAGATCTTCATCTTCTCCAACTTCCTTTTCACCATTCTTGACCTAGTTTTGGGTTTTCCCCTAAAACGAAACTGTAAGTCATCCAAACCTTTCTAAACCTTGATTCTTGTCAAAATACTTCATTTTGGTCTCCTAGCACATCTTTCTTTGTGTATTTTACACATCCATGGATTTTGACCAATTTTGGGTATTTTGGGTGATTTTAGATTTTTACTAAGGTTTGTATGGATCTGATTTTGGAGATATGTTCTTGGTATATTTTAGATTGTTTATAAACTAGAGATGATTTCTAGTGAAGGATGCTTGCAGATATGGATTTTCTTCAAAGAAGGATTTTAGGGTAAACCTAGATTTAGCTTAAATCTAGCAACGTGAATTCAAGTTGTTTTGCGAAAACGGTGTGCATTACAAAAATGTCCATTTTGATGTATTAACATGTTTTATTTGTTATTATCAAATGTTTGAGTATTTGGGTAGGTTCTGCATATTTGGTATAAAAAAAACTTATAAATCATGCATGAGGCTTATACTTGAGTTTTTATTTTGATAAATGAAGTATAAGTGTGTTAGTTCTGAAAATGTTGTATCCAAGATGACAACTATTAAAGACATGAAGGGTCAAAATGTAAAAGTCAACAAAGTCTTTAATTAGGAAATATTGTATGTTTAATTATAAGGAAACGTTGCTTTATTGTAAATAAGGCAAGTGTATAATGTCTTATCTTCTAGTTTCCTTATTACGATAAATGTTCTATATATAAATAGAGGGTTAGGGTTATCATTAAAAGTAAGCACATTATTTCATATCATTAGAGAGAGCTTATTGAGAGATTACTTTGTAATCGAGATATTATACAAGTTAGATATATGACATACGGAATTCATTGATTTTATTAGTGTTATTCATTGTTACCTGATTAAACTGGGATCTACAATTGGTATCAGAGCTAAACGATTAGAGTTTTGATTAATTCGCAAAGATTTCTTGAAGAAAAAGGTACACACGGTTTGCTTTGCGATTTTAGAGAGATTTAAGATATTTTTTTTACGTGATTGTTTATATTTGATCTTGATTTATATATGTGTGATTTTTTTGTGATTAAATCGATTTCGTAATTAAAAAAAAAGTTTGATTTTTAAGGATTTTTTTACGAAAACGGTTACTTTTTCATTCCGTATCGCATCGATTTTCATATATTTTGCCAAAACTCCAAGCTTTAAACTTGTTTGCATTCGTCTTGTGAAAAACATACTAAAATTTCATTAAATTTGGACAATTTTTGAATTTTTTCCGGGTGAATAGTAACTTGTCGGATGAATAGTGCTTGTCGGGTGAATAGTAACTTGTCGAGTGAATAGTAATAAAAAACTTTAAATTAAATTTATTTTTGCATCCTTGTTTTCTTAAATTTTGTTTATGGAATCCTATTTTCAAAAAAAAGTTTATAATTATTTTTGTTTATTCTGCGGTACTTTTGCTTCACTTTTATTAGAAAACTCAGAGTCTCTGACTTCTGCAGCTTTTCATGTTTAAGGGTTCTCAAGTACACACCATAAACTTTACTAATTCTATTTACTTTATTTTGAAGTAATTGGAGACTCGGAGACTTACATCTTCTCTTCCATAAAAAGACTTGTTCTTTTTTGTTGATGAAGGCTTCGTTCTTGCTCTTCAATTTTTCAAAATAAATATAAAAAAGAATTTCGATAAAATTGTTCGTTCAAATTTTTTGATTTTTATCGCATACATTAAGACCCGATAAGAAATCTTGTCGATACCTCAACACCCTATATAAAGTCTTGTCGATACTTCAACACCCGATATAAAATCTTATCGATCATCCTTCACCCGATAAGTTTTCTTGTCGAGTTACCTTAACCCACATAAATTCTTATCGCATCTTTATCTATCGACATTTTTTCTGTCAAATCGAGATTTTATTTTTTATTTTTAAAAGAACTCTTAGAATTTTTTCAAAACTCACCGATCGAGATCATTTTATCAGGTAACCAGTGTTTTTTTTTCACAAACTGATTTTGTGTGTTTGAGTTGAAAAGCTTAAATCAAGATTATTACTGACCTGTTAATACTCGATCCAAAATCCATTAAACATGAATACTATATGGGTTGGAGAACAATAGTTATTCAACTCGAGGAGTTAAAAGGGAAATATGCAAGTTTAGAAAAAGAAAATAAATATCTGAAAGAAAATATTTCTAAGTCAAGGCAGAAATTTGATTCTAAAATAAAATCATCTGATTTAGAAATAGAAAAAGAAAGACAATTCTCTTCTAATCAGAAAAACAGGTTTGAAATTGAGCGAAAAACTTTTGAGAGCAAAATTAAAACTTGTGAGCTGATAATTAGAAAACTTTCTGAACAAGTATTCGATTTTGAGTAAATTGTGATTTTAGAAATGAAATCATTTGAAACGAAATGTGTGAAACTATCAAAGCAACTTTCTGAGCTTCAGAAAATTCAAGATGATGAACGAAAAGTATTTGAAAATGATAAAAAGAATGTTTTAAATAAAAGCATTTTAATTTTCGATAAAAATAAACGTTTCGAGAAAGAAAGAAAAGATTTTGATGAGAAATTTTTTAACTTTCAAAGAAATTATCTGAATTACAATCAAATCTTGTGATTGAAAAGAACTTGAGATCTGGATTTAAAATTAAATATGATTTGATGTTGAAAGAAAGAGATCATTTCTTAATCAAAATTAAAGAAATTGAAAACGAGATTTCAAAGAAAAAACAATTGCATACAGAAAAATCAGAATCATTCAGACAACTCACTCCCAAACAAATACATGCGGAGTTAGATGACCTTGAAAAAATATTTTTTACTAATGATTCTGATTCTGCTTCAAGTTCAAAGATGACTCCTCTTTCTCCAGTTAGTGTCTGTCTGAATAACTACTCTTCAAATCTTAAATCAAATGGTTATTCTCACAGCTCCAAATCATATGGTTCTTCAAATTTTCGAACTCATAATTCTAATCGGTTTCACAATGATTTTGTTGCTAATTCCAGTAATTTTAAGAAGTTTAAAATGGTTTGGAGAAAAAATCAACTACAGATGATAGTGTTGGAAACATGCCGCATACATCTCCTGTAGTTGATACAAGATCATTTGTTTCCAAGACTAATTTGCCTTATTTTGTTAAATCCATCAATCAGCTAATTACTCTAAGTGCCACAAAGACTACTTGTGGAACAAATGATTTTGTCAATCAAAGGTTCATTCATAAATGGTATGGTGCTTACAATATCCCTACTTCCCCATTTATTGCATCTAAAACTACCCTTCGAGGACCCAACAAAGCTTGGGTACCAAAATCTTTTTAATTTATTTTGTAGGTACATCATGTGCGTTCTAAATTCCGAATATTCACATCACATGACAATCTTTCAAAAGTTTATGCTACATTTGAGTGGGAGTACCACATGTCGTATCTCAGCTATGAACCTGTTCTTAATTATTGGCTTTTGAATATCTCAGTTCAGAACCCGTTTTACATTGCATTATTACTTCTGAATACACCAGTTCAAAACTCAGACTTCAATGTTTCAAACTCTTTGTGTGTGATAGGAATTAGAAGTTTCAATGGTCAATCCAAAGCTGGAAGGACCTGCCCATTAAACACATCCCTAGGTTAGACATTTTGAAAGGGTGTGATTGAAATAAAATTGAGTGCTTGTGAACTAAAAGAAAATGTGAGAGTGTGACAAGACTTAAAAGAAAATATTTGGTCTTTACCAAAACTAAACAGTTATCCGGGTAGCCACATAATCTATTCATTCTCAATTCTTTGGAGATGAATATTGAAATAGACATGGACCCAATGTTGATAACTTGTGTCACCCCACCCAACTACTCAAGTATCTCACAAAAGATATTTGTTTCATATATCACGGAGAATGAGCATATCTGCTATCTTTTCTTCACTCAGAAGATTAAAATATTGAAAAAGGAAGACACATATCCGGTCTCCAAACTTCACATTCAATGCACATTGAGTCTGTGAAATGTATTTTCACATTTTGAGCCTTAAAATTAGCATTTAATTCATAAATTATTTCTACACATTGCACGAGTCTTTGTGATTCACATTGCATATCTTCGTGTTTATGCCAGAACAGTTTGAGAAGTTAGTTTTATAACTTACTTCTGTGATAACTGGAAGTCCTATCTGTGCCAACCCGCTGCCAACACTGAATATAGGCCACTTAATTGAATTTCTTTTTGATTTAAGTGATAATAGTTGCTTTATGTGCTTCGATGTTAGCTCTTACCCACTATTCCACATTCACGCTTCCACTTAATGTCTTTGACTATTCATAATGATTCGGTTTCTCCTTATCATTATGAGGGGAGAAAAGGTATATCAAAGACGAATGCTTATTGTGAAGGGAAGAAAATGTGTTTCAAAGTCAAATGAAGAAAAGGTAGAAGACGTATCGACATACGAAGACAATTTTGAAAACTTATCGACTGCTTAAGACCCGACAAAATTTCTTGTCGAGCAACAAAGGATTAACAAATAGACTAAGTGTTTTCATCGCGTCCATTTGGTCCGACACCTGATTTGATCGACTCATCTTGGCCCGACATCAATTCTTGTTGAATCTACTTGGCCCGAGATCTTTTTATGTCGACATCGCCTGGCCCGACATACTTTTTGACCTGACTAGTTCGCGGCTCCTTCGATTTTCTTTTCATTCTAATGTTAAGGGGAGCTACGGAGCTTACAAGAGATCATTTTCGTAGGGGGGGAAAAGAATCAAGAAGAAAGATTTGTTGACAAAAGTTTCACTGTCTTCAAAAAGGTGCTGATTTGCTGAAGTGTAATCTCGAATACAAAGGGGGAGATTGTTAGGTCTGAAAATGTTGTATCCGAGATGACAACCATTGAAGACATGAAGGGCCAAAATGTAAAAGTCAACAAAGTCTTTAATTAGAAAAGATTGTATGTTGAATTATAAGCAAACGTTGCTTTATTGTAAATAAGGCAAGTGTATAATGCCTTATCTCCTAGTTTCCTTATTACGATAAATGTTCCACATATAAATAGAGGGTTAGGGCTATCATTAAAAGTAAGCACATTGATTCATATAATTAGAGAGAGCTTATTGAGAGATTACTTTGTAATCGAGATATTATAGAAGTTAGATATATGACATACGAAATTCATTGATTTTATTAGTGTTATTCATTGTTACCTGATTAAACTGGGATCCACAAAGTGTGAGTCATTTAGGTGCATTACCATTTAAATGAAGATTATTTGGTTGTATTTTCATCTTTTGAGTACTTGATTTATAAATCATTGGAATTACATGTTATTACATTATGGGGCATTTTGGAAATATATGAATATGATTTAATTTGGAAAATGGTTTGTCATAACCACTATTTTGAGTAAATCACATAAGTGGTGAGTTATAAAGCTTTTGCTCGGTTTAGTTTTATGGACTTTTGTCCAATCTAAAAGGCTATATGTGGGGTTTTTAGAGTTATATGCAGTTAAGGCATATTCATTTGATATATTACTCGTTTTGGGTGCATTAGTCATTCGTGTAGCGTCGGGTAATTGTATGGCTAGAATGTAATGGATCCATAGGCACATAAGTCGGTTTGGTTGGGATAGTCAGTCCCATGTTGTTTTTTGAGGTAGGCATCGGGTCTTTATAGGCATTAAGGTGTGGGCTTTTGCAGTCGGGCATCGGCCATTGATTATTAAGATGTAACCTTGTGAGATAGGCATTGGGTCTTTATAAGCATTATGGTGTGGGCTTTGTGGTCGGCATCGACCATTAACCATTAAGATGTAATCCCTAACATGTTGTAGTTTGAGATATGCATCGGGTCTTTATAGGCATTAAGATGTGGGCTTTTGTAGTCGGACATCGGCCATTGACCATTAAGATGTAATCCTTAGCATATTATAGTTTGAAATAGGCATCGGGTCTTTATAGGCATTAAGGTGTGGACTTTTATAGTCAGGCATTGGCCATTGACCATTAAGGTGTAATTTCCCACGATCAGATTTGGTTAATCTAGCCCATACCTCGTTGAATGGTGACCCACTTACGTGTCCCGTCATTTTTTTTATGGTAACATGGGTCTCCCCCGTCACCGAAAGGTGTTGTTTTGGGTGTAGAGTCTTATCCATGATTTTTGGTGACATTTTTAGAGTATAATGTATTATCCATAATTTATATTATTGGATCTTTGCGGATTAATCGTGTTTTGGTATTCTAGATAATGGAGCTTTGTCCATAAAATTGGTATTTGGAGCATTTAAGCTTATTCACGTTATAAGTGAGTAAAAGGTGTAGAGTTCGTATTTGAACGAGTATTTGTATTGTTAAAGCTTTAATTTCTACAGTATTTGATTTAAAGCTTTTATTATGGAAATAATGAATTCAGAGAATGTTGTTTTTATAATGATGTTATTCTATTTGATAAATTATTATTTCATCAAGCAATCTTTCGATTTCAAACGATTACAAATATGTTATAAACTCTTGAGCTCACTAGTCGGTAAGCCTAACATTTTTATTTGTCGGCATGTGCATCAGGTTCTCGTTGGGGTTTGGTACTAGAGAGATGTGTTGACTTAGTGCTAGAGGGTAGCACATTAAAGATCTAGCATTTGGTGACGTTTTACGCATTCGGAGATGGCGACTCTTTTGGTTTAGTAACACCCGACCATGATTATGTCTTATATAAGACTTGACCTTCTTCTATAGAAGTGTATATATAATTGTTATTTGAGGAACCTCAAATATTGATTCATAGAAAGAGATTTATCCTTCAATTGATGTAATATTGAAAATTTTAAATTAGTCGCTATTTCCAAATATGAGGGTGTTACAATTAGATTATCATTTAAACTTTAGGGCCGGTCCCGGTTAATTACTCGAAAAATTGGCACCGAACCGGTTTAGAACCGGTACCGATAATAGAGGATTTGAAGGACCGAAAACCGGATCGGTTAGATTATACCGGCATCGATCCCGGTCCCGGTTCGGGCTGGTTCTTGCGGGTCGATTGTTCACCCCTAAATTCAAGTATCAATTTAATAGGGAGGATTTATCCTTTATTTGTTGTATTATCGAAAATTTTAAATTAGCCGTTATTTCCAATCTTGAGGGTGTTACAAATTTAAGGAAATGTTTAGCTCAATAATAAGCTTAACTAGATTGTGAAGAGCAACCCAGGTATTGGACAGGAAGACGAAACAGTTAACGAGCAAAAGTGTACCTTTGGTAATAGTTAAGTGGTGATTTCATAAAGGGTCAAAAATAACCTAGGAACTCGAGCAAGAGGTGAGTGTGAATTCCTGGGACTAAATAATAAAAATAAATAATAAATAATAAATAATTCCTGGGACAAAAGTTCTTAAAAAAGAGAGGAGGCTTGTAACACTAAATAATAAAAATAAATAATTCAAATGACAGTGTTGGGTTAAAAGTGAAAAAAGGTGGAAAAAAGGGTTGATAACGTACAGTTCAGGGACCTGTTATGCTACATCCCCAAACATGTGAATCAGGCTAATTGGGAGTTGTTTCCATCTTTTTTATGGCCGCAATTTTAAAGGTTACACACGAATACGAGAACACCCTTTTTACATCATTACAATCGTGAATTGGGAGAAAACAATTGACCAAAGGTGTGACGTTTCGGTGTTGTGATGACGATTAAAGGTTAGTCTTTATGTTGGTTTTTACAAGTAAAGGCTTATTTATGATGTGAGTTTTCGTAAAAACCGAAACATTTAATCGCGAATTTTAGGCTCTACGATGCATCTTTTTTCAATGATTCTTGAGCCATGGGTGAGGAATTATGTTACAATGAATTAAGTCAAAAAGATTCGCGGAAATAAAGGCGAAGAAACGAACCAAACGGGCCAAATCGCGGTTGTCAGCATTAGCTGTGCGACAGCCACCGGCTGGCCGGTTCAGGCGTGCTTCGAACGGTCTGAGCGTGTTGCAACAGTTTAGATGACGATGCAACGGATCAGGCGGTTTGGTAAGGGCTGACCCAGACGATCTGATGAGCCAGACTCACCCGACGATTTGGGCCAAGTAATTAAATACTTTTTTGGGTTGTTTTTATTTAAGGAGGTATAAAACAAATTATATTTTTTGGGCTATATTATGGGCATAATTATTTATTAGATTTTGGGTCAATAGATTAACTGATTTCAAAGGAGTGTAGTTAGTTAATTAATCATAATAAGAATTTAATTAATTATTACATCTTCTAATTAATTATATTATTAGATTTAATTCTATTCTAGTCTATTTAATATATTTATTAGTTGAAATTAGGGAAAAGTTCATTTAAACCCAACCCTCTTTCATGTTTTGAGCGTTTAAGTCACTGGACAATTTTTTTGAACGAAAAAGTCCTTGGACTTTCTAAAACATATCATATAGGTCATTGAGGTTACCTTTAACCTGTTAAACCGGTAAACAAAAAAAAAAAATTATTCAAAGAGCCGTGTGATTAAACCCTATTTTCTAATAACCCCAAATCCCATCGTCGCCTCCCACAGATAGAACCGATCGTCGCTCAACCCCACCATGCACCCTCCGTCTTCGGCGTCCAAAGCAGCCATCCCTCCGTCGCCTGCGTCCGACGCATCCCTCCCTCTGTCGCCGGCGTCCGACTCAGCCCTCCCTCCGTCGCCGGCGTCCGACTCAGCCATCTCCGGCAACACAGTCATCTCTGGCGATGAAGCCCTCCTAATCGACGGCCACCACCAGGGGGAACTCTACGGCGATGAAACCCCCCTTGTCCCTTCCCCTTCGTTTCTTCCGGCCACAACCAGGGAGAACTCTCCGGCCGCCGTCCAGATCTTCCCCATCTTGCTGATGAAAACATTCAGATCAACATGATACATATTCTTGATCTGAACCTCAAAAAACATTGGCGGCTGTAAGCTTCGTGTCTCCGGTCAACAACCCAAGGTAAACCCTAAATTTATCTCTTCAACTTCATTCAGATCAATGATGGGTATTCTATATTACAAAATTGCACATGAGTTTGGGGAGGAGGTGGTGGATCGTGAGCAGATCCAGATTGAAGATTTTTGTTTCAAAAGGGTTTCCACATGGATTTTTGATTTGGGTTGTGAAAGTGTTATTTTAGATCTGTTTGTATAAATTAGGGTATAGAAATTTTGTACAGATTAGATTTTGTGATGCTAGATGTTTGAATGTATTCTTGATTTAAGATTATGTTATTTTGTGATTTTGATCAAGTATTTAGATGAAACATTGGCTTTTGATTAAAGATTTCCTAATGGATTTGGGTTTTTATTAAGATTTCTTGATGGATTTGGGTCATAAGGACGTAAATAACAGGTTCTATAAAGTCCAAGGACTTTTTTGTTCAAAAAAATTGTCCAGTGACTTAAACGTTCAAAACATGAAAGAGGGTTGGGTTTAAATGAACTTTTCCCTTGAAATTAATATTAGTTAATTATTAATTCCTATAATTTTTATAATAAATCATTCGGACGATTAATTAAATTACGAAATATGTCGTAACTGACTTATTAGAAATTTAATCAATTTAAATTAGTTCCAAATTTAGTTAGTATACTAAATTTGATTTAATATATTGATTAATTATAATATAATATTTATTACTAAGGGATGTATGAGCATAAATCATTTAATTATTTAGATGATTTAATATTACGATTGAAATTTTGTAGTTGAGCCAAATGCTATTTGGAACATTTTAAAATAGAAGATGGAGCTTAGAAAATTATGGAGGGATTAAATAGACCTATTAACTTTTGTGACCTCAGTGAGTCGTGTGTTTGGGGGTTGACCATAGTTGAAATTTGTTGGCTTTTTGGCGAACTAGGCCCTTGATAGAATATTTGGTGCATGTTGTGTAGGTCACTAAGTGAGGTTAATTGTTTGGACACATGCACATTCATGTGAGTTTTCATGAGATTTTCTGGGATGTGTATATACGTAATGAAATCTATTTTGACCTTGTATTTATTTTTTGTTATGTATGTGATGAACTGTGGTATAGTTTTATGTGCATGTTTACAAGTGTATGTTTACATGCTATTTATTTGTCGGATTTCTTAAATGTCTTTAGCATGCTATATTTTGAAGTTGGTTTTTATGTGACATATTATGGTGTCGATATTTGGGTATGGGGTCGGGACCGAAATGTCACATTTAGGGGTGGCACGACCCCATAATGGGTCTCTACGGGTGTAAGCCACTTAAGCCAGGGAATTCTAGTGGCATAGTGGACCTATCCGAAGAGGCAGTTAAAGAGAATTAACTGGTATTACTTGTATCGATGTTAATTGTTTACGCATGATATGGAGTGTGTATTTATGTTCACATAAATTATGAACTCACTAAGCTTTTTAGCTAACTATTAATATGCATCCTAGGGGCCGGTGATTCAGGTTTAGACAAAGGGAAGAGAAAAGCACAATTAGGTTCCTTATGTTATATTTCTTTCTATGTATTTGCTAGTTGTTGAACTTGTTTATGTTATGTAGAGTTTATGTAACATAGCTTGGTATGAGATGGGATAATGTAGAAGACTTGTATTGTTTTAAGTTAAGACTTCCACTTTGATTGGGATTTCAGTTGTACCTTATTAACATGTTCGACGACGTAAGGTAACATTTGGGATGAATGATGTAACATTACTGATGGTGGAAATGAGGGTGTTGCATACAATATGTCAGCCTAATTAAATACAAAAGCACCAATGTACTCATACTTTAGTTACTTTATTGTTCCATCGGCATAGAGAAATATGAAGTAAGTTAACAAAGTATCTACATCAAAGTCAATCAGAGACACGCATTAAAGTTGGACAATAAGCATTTAATGCAATAGTGGTTATAAAAGGTCATCATTGTCATTCAATGTTACTCACACGTTTTGAAAGAACATATTTGTGCGTGTTTTTTAAACAAAATTTATGTCATCCTCGGAAGAATTTTCTTAGTTCTTCAGATTTGAAAGAGAACCTCATTTCCCCTCTCTTTTCGTTTAGCAAATTTGTTACGGTCTGATTGTTTAAGATACCTTCCTAACTTCTGTATCAAATATGCAATTCTTTATTTTTTTACAAAATATTGAAAAACGAATTAAAAAGTGAAATCAGTTGTGTTTGTATTTAACCTTTCCTCCCTTCTACAAACACCTTTTTTGTAAGTCATCACTTCCCAGGACCAACATTTTCTATTCAGACATATAAGTTATATATCCGATTCCAGCTATAGAATTTTTTATGAAGAAAGATCATTGGATAAAATCAATAACTTAGAATATTTTGTAGGTGATTTGAAGATTAAATCCAAGAGACTAAGTATTAGATAGTTCAATCGAATTTTTCTTGTAGATGAGAATTGATCAAATCCGAGATATGATCCCACTAAACATTCTTAGTTATAAATTTGATATCGCTTAAGATCCAAAGTCTTGAGTTGTAATTCTTTACTATGCAAGGTTTGGATGATAAACCACTTGAGTTATATCTGATGGTTGTTGGTCATCGGATATGCTCATTACAAGACAAAAGTATCGGGAATTTCTTTTTAAGTTTTTAATCTGATATTAAATACACTATTTACACATCTGATGGCTGAGGCCGACATCACGCGTTAAGATGCTAGTACTTTATTGTAGGACACCGCAAAGATGCATAAATATATATAATACAAGTATTATTAAGATACGTGTGTATTCAGTTCATACAAATATCATCGACATGTACTGAAATTATTGTACTTGGTTCATTCAGTTTGTGATAAACTGACCCCAACAATTGACAAGATTTTTGTATCGAGATCTAATAACTTCATATGTTTCATTCTGCATATGTACAAAGGTGTAACACAACTTTCATATCCAATTTACAATGCACAAGTTTTTGACGTTTCAATGTCTTGTGTCTTTTTCATATTCTCTTTTCAGTTATGCTCCTTATATTTTTCAATTAATCTTTCAACATTTCTTTTTAGGTAATTGCGAAATTCAATCTAACTTATCAAATAAGTTTTAATATGAGTGAAGTTACAAATTTAACACTGGACGCAACTTCTCTGCCAATGGAATGCATAAGTTGATCTACCTTTACGTAACGATTGTGTGACCGGCATGGACGGATGTATGGCTTATGTTTGGGGTCAAGTTGATCCTAGAAAGTTCCAAAAAATTATTGTTTTGTGGTATATATATATTTTAATTTCTATAAAAATTCTTTTGTTTTGACCCCCAATTAAAAAGTGGTTTGACCTCATAATTTCCAGTTAAATTTCGAGTAATTTGAAGCTCTTCTAGAGTTTTGGACCATGATTTTTTAACTCAATAAATAATCCAAAACTCTTTTGGAGTTTGTGTTCATCGTATCATATTGGAAACGAGTCATTCTAAATATATTAATTTTCTTTAATTCTTTGATTTTGTGATAAAAAAAATTATATATTATTTAATATGGATTACTTTGTTAGCTAAGGTAAAATAGTTAACTTTTAATCTTAGAGTTTTAGTTGATGCAAAATAGTTAAATTTTGGTCGATTGCTAAAGTTAAGATTTTTTATTTGATGCCTAATCTTTAATACTTTTTTTCTATTTTTAATCGTTTGGAGCCTAATTATTAATTGTTTTATTAATTATTTCGTTGAAAAGGGAAGGGTTTTTTTTTAAAAAAGAACCGATAATGATGGTAATGATATTCGTAATATTTCTCAACCTAACTCTATTACTCTGATCCCATCATTAGAACTTCTGAATCTGTCATTGATTACCGATACGATTTAGGTGCCTCATATGATGATGCTACCCTTTTTTAGCTTATCAAATATGTTTTACATAACAACTAGGGGTGTATAAAAAACTGTTAACCTGCGAAAACCGTCCACCTCAACCCACTAACAACCCAATTAAACCCAACCGCCAACCTGCGAAACCGTCAGACTGTTAATTAGGAGGGTTGAAATTGGGTTAGCAAAACTCAACCCAAACCACCAACCCGCCGCTAATATATATTATTTTGATAAAAAAAAAATTATATATATATATATATAATATTTAGAACATTATAATTTACAACCCAAAAATATGTATATACTTTATCCCAATTTACATCCCAAAAGATAAATGCATATATTGTTAGTTTAATTTAGAGACCAAAGCCAAATTTAATTCGAGTAATTGAGAATGTGTTCTTCGATAAACATTAATTTACAATTGTAGATTAAGGTTTAACAATTGAACTTTAAGTAAGGTTGGTTTTTATGTTGTGGATTCTATCAACATTTACAAATGGACACTATAAATATATATATAAATTTGTAGTCAATTGGTCGGATCAATGGACGTGAATATGAAATAAATAGTATATATATGTTTTATTTATTTATATAAATACAACTTCAATCTACATGACAATGTCATCTAAATTTAATCACGTAGCATCATAAATCAATGTCGATATATTAAATAAAATATGTTTAAAGAAAATCACATGTATATATATACACATACATATAAAGATTTTATCAACAAGTAAATGGTTTCATCTAATTTTCCGCTAGGGTTCTTTATAACTTTCTTTTTTTAAAAGTGGAAAGATCCGACAACAATATACGACAAAAACATAAAAACCCTCTATCGAAACTCTTTGTATATTTTTAGTATTTATCGTATTTCATTTCTTAATTTTTGTATACTACCAACCCGCTTAACCCGTCCAACCCGCCACAAACCAAAAGGGTTGGATTAGGTTGAGTTGATATTTTCCAAACCGTCATAATTAAGTTAGGTTGTAAAAATGTCAAAAACCGTCCAACCCAACGTGCATATACTCCTAATAACAATTGTTTTATTAAACAACAATTAAGTTTTCATTTAGTTTATGAAATAATCATAAATGACAATTTAAGCCCCTCTCAAAACACAAGTTTTGTAGTTGCTTTGGGTCGGATTCCAATTGAAGGTGTTGGGCCCACAATGAACCATCCCTACGTTGACACGTATGGAGAGGAAGTGGTCCCCTTGAGGCGACAGGTGAGGGGCGTCCACCAATAAGAATTCAACAACGTTTTCTGATAAAAACCACCAATCTTTTCAAATACCACCTTATTTCCTACGATACCACTTTTACTAGATTCCTTATTTCATTCACTTGGTCCCACCGTCATATTATATATTCCAAAAATAAATTATTAAAAAAATATGATATTTGTGTTTCTAAAACGACATCTCCAACCCAAAACACTACAAAAAATTACTAAAAACTCTAAAAATTGTTGGTCATTTAAACTTTAAAAAAACCTAACTTCATCCGGACACTAAAATAAAAACACTAAAAACACTTTTAATAATAAAATAATATATATATATATATTTATTATTATACTATTTTATTAAACTAGTAATCTTTACATGTAATTAGGAAAATTGATTAAAATACTAATATTTTTATAGTGTTCTACTTTATGGCTTTCAAATATAGAGGCGAACAATTTGCACCTCTATAACTTTTAGTGTTTTAGTGTTAGGCTGAAGATGAAAACAACACTACTTTTGTGTTTTTAATGTTTTTAGTGGTGGGTTGAATATGGTCTAAAACCATCTCCAACACACCTATATAAACACAAAAATAGAAGTAATTTCACCTCCCACCCAACACTAAAACACAAAAATAAATAGAGAGGCAAAATGTTGGCTTACATATTTTGAGGTCCAAAAAGTAGGCCACTAATTTTTTTATTAATATTTTATCTAATTTTTCTAATTATATATATATATACATATATAGATTAAAAATATTATATAAATAGTATAATAATATATATATATATAGAGGAAGTTTCAAATGAGAACTTTGCATTTTTAAAGGAACAAAAGGACATTTGTGTATCACATATGATGTGGGTCCCACATAATATTAAATCATAAATGATTTAATACTATGTGGGACCTACATTATATGTGGTCCACAAATTGTTTCTTTGTTCTTTTAAAGATGAGTGATTCTCGTATGATTTTCCCCCTTATAAGTGTTTTTAGTGTGTGATTGGAAATGGATTTTTTTAGTGTTTAAGGGACCTACCGATTTTAGTGTTTTTTGGTGTTTTTAGTGTGTGATTGGGTTGGAGATGCCCTAAGAACCCAATTTAATTAAAAAAATAAGAGTTAAGATGGAAACTGTAAAAATAGATCTCAACATTTTTGATCAGTTTTAATCTTATGTTTATCCATATGTACCTCGTTACTATTAACATTCAATTATGATTAATTTAAAGATGAAGATCTATTTTTACGATTTTCATTGGAACCCAACCCTTCAATTAATTTACTTTTTTTTGCATTTGGTAATTTTGTATTAAAGTTTTTTTACTTTTTTTAAAAAATTTAATAGATAAATATAAGAGAAAAATATTATAGTTATTTTAATAAATATAGGTTAATTCTACTTAAAGTCCTACATGTGATAGATTGTTGCATGTTTTTGGGATGATTAAAGAAAACGTGTTTGCTATTGAAATGAAAGGGAATATATTTGGCTTCAAAATAGGTATTATTACAAAAGGAATATTCGATCAAAATAGATATATTTTGTTTCAAATTTTATTTTAAAAGATCTGTTTTCTAAAATATGCATTCGAGGAGTATATTATGGTTTTTATGTAACTAATAGGATATATTGGAAAAGGGTATCCTAGTCATTTGTCTAGACTAATCTCTAATAATTTTAATACTGTTAAAACATGCAGGCATGAGATAATTTCCCAGTGGTCACAAGTTGTTTGCGTCTGGATTCGAATCTGGGGTAGATGGGTTATCTAGCCTCATCCCCCACAAGTCTTAACCATTACGCTACAAGCCTTGTGGTTAAAAATGCACAATAAAGGACTTGAACGCAGAATTCCATGTATGAAAATCAATGAACCAACCAATACACCAATTATAATGTTGTAAAACTTCTTTACCATTAAGTTATAAATACAACTTAAAAAAGGATGATACATACCCCAAGAATTGAACACGGAATAGGATATATTATGCATTTGATAAAAATAAGAGATTACAATAAAATATTTTGTGAATAAAAAGGAAAATCATTGATTGGTAAACAATTTTTTTGGATGTTATAACAGAATTAAAGTTTGTTTTCTAAAACAATAAATAAAACAAAATGCAATTATATTTAATTATAATTGGTCATATTAAGTACAATCTTTAGTTTTGTTAATGAAAGAATTATTATGTTTTTTACTTATGGAAAGTGTTAATGGCATTCTTAGTAGGATGTACGAAATTGTTTATATTATTATAGTTTTTGATGTAGATATATGTGAGGAATAATTCAGCTCTAAAGATGTCATTAACCCTCCCCTTTATAAAATCACAATTTTAAATATCTAATTGATGATGACTGATGAGAGTTTATATTGGTTGTGTTTTGTGTCATGAAATAAATGTAATATTTTTAGTTTTAAATTGTAAATGGAATTTATTTTCTTTGTAAAAGTTTTATACCAAAAAACACATATTCTATTTCTATTATATGGATTTTTATACTTGTACTGTTGTAAAATGGTTCATTCATTTCATAAAATTATATTTTTAGTCAAACCTTATTTATTTTGAAAAAGATCATGTGTGATGACTTTAATTTTGGTAGGGGTGTTTACATTTTGACAAAAAAAATTAGAAGCAATATAATCGGTCTAACCTTCATATGTAATAAAAGATTTAGAATCATATGAGACAATGTTATTCATTTTTCACGAGACATGTAAGATCATATTGGTGAGCTTTTATCAAAACATGTCTATCCGGGTTCGAACCCAGCGGTGTACATGTGAAGATATCCAGATCTTAGGTCCGCCACTTTGTAGTATCCTTAATTGGATTGGTCCGCCACAGTGTGTGTGTGTGTGTGTGTGTGTTAACTTGCCTTTCAAAAAGAAAAATACTGGATGAGCTTTTTTATCCCACCAAGTCTTTGCATCAAAAAACATCGAACCTTACAGTAAAAAATATCAGACATTAACAGCAAAGTATTAAATCTTTACAGGACCGAAAAAAGCCTTCACATGACTCAATGTTCACATTTGAAAAACTAAACATTCACATAGAAAACAAACGTTTGTATGATAAACATCATGAACCTTCACAAGAAAAACACGCCAAAAATTTACTACAAGCACACATCGAACCTTATAACAAAAACAATAGCCTCATAGATGCCAAGAAAAGTGGTTGGTCTTGCCAGAAGCCATCCCTATTATTCCCAGTTACATGTATAGGTTATTTTGAGAAGTGATAAATATTTGAGAAGTAAAAAAGTAATCATTGCCTTCTTAAAGTCAGAAACTATTTTTTTTTCTTTATACATGATACCAACCAAGTATATATAGAGGGAGATGACAAATCAAATACAAACAAATCTTAACCGTCCATCTACTTTAATGAACATCTTGTATCATAAATACATTGATTGTTTCATAATATAAAACGTTGATCATTAATGAATTTTAATCATCTTTTATAAATATTTAAATCATAATAAATTAACTTTCATCACTTCTAAGGATATCTTAATTGAAGGAAACAAAAGAAAAGAAAGGGAAAGGAAAGAAGAGAAAAGAAAGAGAAGTAAAAGAAAATAATTTTTTTATTTGTGTTCTTGAGATTGAGGGGATGGGAAGGAAAAAGAAGAAAAAAAATTATGTGCTTGGATAGGAGAGAAAGGAAATGAAAGATGTCATTTTTACAAATATATCCTTATTTATTTTATAGGAGAATATAATTGATGGGTAAATATGTAATTTTATAAATATTTCTAATTTTTATAAATTCTTTTTATTTACTTTCTTTCTCTTTCCTCCCACATTTGGAACGAAAATTAACATGATTTTTCTTTCCTTTTTTTTTCCTTCCCTCCTTAAAAAAACTCGAGAACACAAGATTTTTTTTTCTTTTCCACTATTTTCTTTCCCTTTCCCTTCTTTTCTTTCTTAAAAAAACTTTGAAAACGAACAAGTCATATATGAGGAAAATCACCAAAAAATAGTTAAAAGACTGAGATTTATCAATAGAGCAATTCTAGACAAGTTATTTTTGGTAAGGCGATATGGATTGGAACATCAACACCATTATTTTTTTTTTCCATTTTTAATTCAAAACCGTAAAAAAATATGAACGATTTAAATTCTATGTACATATTTAATTTTTTTTACATGAACTATAAAACTGATAAATCAAATACTATTGTAAGCGATTTGACTAGTCTAACAAGTTCGGTTTATTTATTTGAAGTTTGTTAAATCTAACTTTCCGATTCGACAAAGTTTCTACTATTCAAACCAGGCAATGCACATTCCTAGATTGCGGTACAAAAAGTCTCCTAATTTATTACACACTAAAATACTTTAGCTTTTTGGTAATTATTTAGATTTTGGTGAGACCAGTTATTTTATATGAGACTCGTACGATAATTATGATTGTACAATATGCGTTTCTTGTAGAGATTTACCTTTCATATGAATGATTTTTCTTGTAAATGTTTAATATTTTTGACTTTGAAGGTCCCGCATTTAGTTGTAAAGGTTCAACAAAATCAACCCGTCGAAAAGTTCAAGATGATCTCATGAAAAAAAAAATATGATCTCATATCATTGTAAGTCTAAACATATATAATAAATATTTTTTTAATATAAAACAAGAGTTGAGTTTTGATAAGAAGTGAAGTTATTTTACGAAAGGTAAGAAGAGATTTTTACCCTTGGATGCACCGAGAAAAAATACACCGAGATACACCGGATCAATCCCTGTATCAAACGCAATTCATGGATAGGTTTGAGATTAAAAATGATCAAGAATCAAGACAGGGACGGACCCAGATTTTTTTTTCAAACGGTTGTACCGTTTAACAATAAGAAAAAAAATCGAGATATTTTTTACAACATCATAATTGGTCTATTGGTTAGTTCAGTGATTTTCATACGTGAGATCTTGAGTTCAAGCCTTTTATAGCACATTTTTTAGAAACATAATAAATTTGAAATTAAAAGCAAAAAATTAAAAAAATGATACTAGCAAGATTTGAACTTAGGTCTTGGGTGTAGGAAAAACCTTGCAAACCAACTCTGCCAAATAAAGTTTGTGTCTATATTATAGTTTTAAAATATATATGGTGGCACAGTGCAAAACGATACGGTTGCACCTTGCAGAAACCTAATTTTTTTACCCTTCGTCGGAGTAATAATACGGTGGCCCACGCCACCGTTGGCTACACTACAGGTCCGCCCCTGGATCAAGATATATTTTTAAGCTTCTCACCTTAAATTCACTTATCACATGATCTAATGACTATATAAAACAAGGGGGAGGCTAATGACTATAAATGTTGTTAATGACACCCCTGTAAATAAATTTCTCCTTACACACATTTATATAAAAACTAATGTGGCATTTGTTTTTTAAGAGGTCCGAAGTCTGAAGTCTGACTTCAGTTTGGAAATGGTTATGAAATGCCTAAACGAATCAGACATAAGTGGTGATTAAGAGCTTAAAATGAAAAAAACAAACAAGTCCTAACTGTTTACTTTTTTAAGACTACGATAATATAAAAGATTCCGTGCACACCCCTACTAAAGGGGTGCCGTCAGCACTCGTTGTATTTATATTTAATAAATATCAGTAAAATACAAAAAAAGTCAAATGATGAAATTTGCAAATAATAAGCTTGTAAAGCAAAAATACAGAGAGAATAGGTAGAAAAGGGAGGTATCTTTGAAAATATCTATTTACAATGGAATTTGTTCTTCTCTCTTCTCCACCAGATATACAAGAAGTCATAGCATAGCATAACACCAGCAGCAAATATCGAATCGATCTGCTTCCAGATTACTTGCAGGTTTCTTTTGCTACATCTGAATCTGAAAATGGGGAGGGGAAGAGTGACGCTGAAGAGGATCGAGAATAAAATCAATCGTCAGGTAACATTCTCCAAACGGAGATCAGGATTGTTGAAGAAAGCTCATGAAATCTCCGTTCTCTGTGACGCCGATGTCGCACTCATCATCTTCTCCACCAAAGGAAAGCTCTGCGAGTTTGCTACTGATGCTTCGTACGATTCTCTATCTCTCTATCTCTCTCTCAATTTTTTTTATAACTCGTTGCAATTTCCCCTAAATTTTTGTTGATTTCTGAAGCTTCAAGTGGTTTTTTTGATTTCTACTTACTTACTAAACATATTCGATACTCGTCCACTTTGATGTATATGATCAACACAGCATTTGCTGGATTTTGTTTTTCAAAATTTTATACCACTTCGAACTGTTGCTATGAAATTTTCATCTAATTCTTCAGAAAAATATCCAAAATCGCAGGTGGGAGCCAAATCTCTATTTGTTTGAACAGATCTGTGGTGGTTGCATAGAAATCATATTATTAGATCAAAAGAACTAAAATATTGACGATAATGTTATTCTATATTTGATGTTTTGACTCTTTGCAGACGACGAAGCTTTTTCTAAATATGGAAATTAACCAAATTCATGCAAACTACAATCTTATACGAAATTATGTAACTATATTGTTTGATGAATACACACAGGAATGTTTCTGGTAACTTTTTTTTTTCTTGTTTCCTTTTTTCTGGGTGTATGTGGGGTATAGGTTCTCATCACCGTTAAGACTAAAGATGGAATTTTAGGGTTTACGATTTTTGGAGTAAGTTTGCTGCTAGAGCTAGGCCCATGATCAGGAAAGCAACCAATGAAACAACGAAAACACATACACTAGGTCAAGTCCACTAGGTACTTCCATCATTATTGCTTCTTTCTCTCTCTATCTCTCTCTTCTTTTTTTAACATTTCTCCAATCAAAGCAATAAGAGGAAAAAAATTGGGTCCTGCTTTTCTGGCTCAGATATCAACCAGAAATAATTTGTTTAATATATATATATATATATATATATATTATCTTATTTCAAGTCATTTTAAGAACAAATGATCCATATAGTCTGTAACTGTGTATATATATAACTAATGAATATTTAGTAAAATCATTAATATATTAATTAAAAATGGTCCCTAATATAATATTACTAAAGTTTATTTTTTTAAGGATTAATGTCATCATATTTATTAAGTCATCAAATTTGCCACCAATTTCTCACACGAACTCTCTTTATGTGTAAGCTTACAGTGGAAGGAGACCTAAAATTATGGGTCTTGATCAGTACCCCTACAACTTCTGAAAAATTGTAAAAACTTTTGAATAAGGTTTACACAACTATATTTTTAACAACCACCTCTTCATTAAGAAATCAAAATTTTAGGATATATATAAGTTGCTTTTAGAAATCAGTAATGAACATATGAGTTAATAAGTAATGTAGCATAGTTTTCAAAAAAGAAATAGCAATGTAGCATCATTTGGGCAATTTGACTCTAACATTAGGGTATCCGAAGTCAGTGGGAATAAGAGACTCTAAAACCCAAGAAGGATTTTGCAGAAAATACTGTAAAAATCTTTTATATCTTATGGCATTATTTATAGGGTCGATCGATAATTAAGTAGAATTGTAAGATATAAGTATATAACGTTTAACATCAAAGTCTTGAGTGTTTTTGTGATTTATAATATGGATTCTAGGTGTAGACGTTTGTTCTACTGAATTTACAGTTGGATGAGGGTAAAGTGGAAGTGTGGAACCACGATCATATTTAATATATAGTTGAGGAACTTATGCAAATTAATTAAGATATGATTAATCAGACGAAGGATAAGAGAAGCAGGGTACCCCTTTGGACTATTATCTAGTTTGACTCATGGTCAACTTGACAAATGACTTTATGAAACTCAAGGGACCATAGTTACATGTACATGCAGATGCAGGTACTTGTGTCAACTTGATAAGTGACTTTATGAAACTTAAGGGACCATAGTTACATGTACATGCAGGTAATTGTGCCTTCAGGAACGGTTATTTATTAAAGATCCAACCTCATAGGCCACCGGTTCTATACCTTTTGGACTCATGCATGTACTCATACACATAGTCCAAGATCCTTTCGGATATAGGCTCTGTGAGTTAATAATATATATAGAGAGAAAGTGAAGAGAGAGAATGAGAATCTATATTCACAAGGCACAACTACAAGGTACAACCGTACAAGCTAACATACTCCTTATATTATATATACTCGTTATATATATATATACATATATATATAGATAGATAGATAGATAGATAGATAGATAGATAGACGAAGTAAACCAAACGAGCACAATATATGCTATTGAGAGGTGAAATGGGGTGGAACAGGGAAGGGGAGGGTAAGATGTAAGGGTGCTTATGGGTTGGGTTGATCGGATTGAAAAATTTTGAACAACCCAACCGATGCAATACTTGCGGTTTGAAAATTTTAACTCAAACCGTACAAGTTGGTCAGGTTGATACTTTGATACATCAAGATATTATCTTAATCTCTACTCATAATTTTTTTTCATCATCAACCAATTATACAACTGGTTCATACTTCTTAAATCTTAAATATATTACGTTCAATTAATATACATTCAACTAATTCATACTCGATTAACTACCGGTTGCTTCAAGTTGAGTTATTTTGTATTGGGTTGGGTTGATCATATTTTTGAGCATCCGTGGTCAAATGTATGCATATTTGACCTCTACCTTTTTTTATCGTGTCAACCCCGCTAGTAAAAAATGTGTGAAAAATATTAAAAAGAAATATGTTAAAATTTGAAAAACTATACGAGGGTTAATAATATCAATAAAACTAGAAAGTAAGAAAAACTGACATGTGAAATTTTAAGAAGTTAAGTACATGAAATGTGGAAACAAGATACCCCTATTCACTTAGCATTTTGGTAACCTAACTACGGACTCAAACCATATCCCTTACCCTCTAGCGGTAGACCCAAGTGCAATCGAGTGCGGACAATTACCCACGTCATGTCATCCGACCCAAATTACCATTATATCTCTTCTTTCTTTTTTGTCATCTATGATTTGAGTTTTCTTTAATCTATAATTATTTATTATTTATCAATAATCAGTTATCTATTTTTTGAATTATATTTTTAATTGTTAGGGTTTGTTAAGTCAGAAAATGTTAATTCAAGGTAAGGTTTGTTGAAATTAATTTGCTTTTTCTTTATTATTAAATGTTAGGGTCTTTTATTAGGAAAATGTTAATTAAGTTTGGGTTTGTTGAAATCGATTTGTCTAATGTTAATTCTTAACTGTTAAGGTGTGTAATTTAAAATATGTCGATTTAAGTTAAGTTTTGTTGGAAAATTGATATGTTATAAGTGAAGATACAATGACTCACTTTCAAATTATTGTATCTTTTATATAACTCTTGCTTTCATATTAGGCTAATTATAGTGTTCCTATGTTTGCATGCTACCATCTACCTCTCCGACTTCCTTCTCCCATCTTGAACCACACCACTAGTTTGTTACCCTAGTCTTGTGTCTTGAAAACTTTCATTAGAGGTCACCTCGAAATACATAAAGTCAATGTGTCCAATATCAATTGCTCATCACCTCATCCTACGTCCTCCTTGCCCCTCGATCATCACATTTTAAATTCTACTATTCTCACTGGAGCTGTCATCCCTTGCTCACTATACGTACTGACGTACATGACCAAGCAACCACAATATTCGCTCCCACAACTTAATTACCTTTGATATGCGCAAAATAGAAGAATATGTTATACACTGGAATAGAATTGGTCGGCTGTTGGTTTTACAGAATTTCCTTAGACATCCGAGAGGTCTGAGATCTCTCCATAAAGCGTTTCTACTCAAATCAATGTTTACAAAACACAATGTCCTAAACTAATAGCCACCGACTTTATTTAGGATAATTCTATTTACACCCCCTTTTATAAGATGCATGTGAGTGAGTAGAGGGGTATAAATTATAGGGTATGTGAGTAAGATAAGGGATAGGAAATAAATGAGTTGTGTGTGGGAAGGGGCACGAATAGCAATCCCCCTTTATTTATAAAACTCCCAACTCACCGACTACCTTTACTAATAGACGTTCCTACCAGCCTACAAATATGGACCAGTTGACTTCTAACTCAGGATATAACAAGGGTAATTATATCTATACCCCCTCCTATAAAATATATGTGAGTGAGTAGAGGGGGTAGAAAGTATACAGTAGTATAGGATATGTGAGTGAGGTAGAGGGTAGAAAATAAATGAGTTGTGTGTGAAAGGGGGTAGGAATAACAACCCCCTATAACAATACCCGACCCCTTGAATCACAACTTATTCCACTGAAAGTTTCTGCCTATTGATTAATATCAAGATCCACAATACTCGAACAAAACCATCCCAAATAAGGTCTTCAGTGTATTTCGGGGAACAATTTTGGCCAGTCTCCAATGCTTAGTTGCTTGTTCTTTAATGATCTTGATCTTTTTAGAGTTGAACCATGCAAGACTTTGTCTTTTTATCACTTACACATTTCGGTTCTAATACTTCATCTTCTACATTGTTACGGTTATTGAAAAATTCAAGTAACTGTTGCTGCTTCTTCCTTGGTTTATCTTGATGATGTTTAAGGTGTTATTATCCATGTTCAATTCCACTGCTTCTTCCACTGCAATTCTCTAAGTGCCTGCACATACACTATCTCTTTCCTAAATTTATTTCCCGAAAAATTACCAGTCTCGTACTCTTTACCAATTACCCCTCCTGTCCTTTGGGTTATCAGGTTTAGTGTAAACCCAATTTAATAGTATAATTTGTTTAAAGTAATAAACCAATTTAATTATATTATTTTACAACAACTTAATTTACGTATAAAACATGATAAAGTATAAAACAAATTCTAAAAAAAAGTGCAACTAAGTTTCTTTTGCAATAGAAGATTTGTAAGTGAAAATATTAATTAAACTGATGAAAATCGTACGATCATTTTGATCAAAATGGGTCAAAAGACCCATTTTTGCAAAGGGACTATCAAGAGACCCATTGCAAGGGTTTTTGAGAAAGGACCCATTTTTACAAATAACCCCTTATTGCAAACCACACATCAGATGAACCAAATACCTGTATTAAGTTGGAATTGGATTACAATTATTTGAACCCAACCCACCAGATGAACCCGATACCCACTTTCCCCCCTCAGATCTACTATTATTTTAGGTCCGTTGCTAATATGTACTGATGTACATTAGATCGTTGGACTATCACTCTTTTCGTATACATATACATATACTTAAATATCTTCTCTGTCTCTGTGTATATCCTGCAATATTTTTGTATATATATTAAGTAATGTGATCATATCTATCTATATATATGTGTGCGATTAAGAAAAACAATTGAATGTGCAGGAATATTTTGGTGCACCAAAGTTACAATCCGACTAACTCAACCCAGCTAGGTAGGGTTTAGGTTCGGTTGGATTGAGATTTTTCAAACTGCAAACATTTGTTTAGGGTGTTCAAATGCCTTTGTAACATCCCAGGCCAATAGGTACGGATATTGTCCGCTTTGTTTGCACCTGGACTCACGGTTTTAAAACACGTCTTATAGATGAGGTATCCAAGTCCCTTATAAGGCAATTTTTGTTCTCATCCCCAACCAATGTGGGATATTACAATCCACCCCCAGGGAGCCCATCGTCCCGACACACCAGTCCGGTTCCCGGCTCTTATGTACATATATTGTCCGCTGACCTGGACTCACGGTTTTATTACGTGTCTGATAGAGGAGGTATCCAAGTCCCTTATAATGCAACTTTTTGTTCTCCTCCCCAACCAATGTGGGATATTACAGCCTTGAACCCTGTCAACCCAACCCGTGTGCACCCTAGGTCGCACCACGGGGTTTAACTTGGTGTCAAAATCAAACCCAAGCTTGACCATCATAACATGTTGCCGCCATAACACACCTTGTCACACATTAGTTATTACAATAATCACAACCAAGAGAAAGGAAATAGGTCAACCCAGATGAATGGTAGGGGCGTTTACCAAACACTTACCCGGTAAGCGCTTACCGATAAAGTTTAACACTATCACTTACCAAGTAAGATTTTAGTCAACAAAAGAACATCGTATGCAACAATTTACCCGGTAAGCACTAACCGTGGTAAGAGTTGTCGCCTTCACTTACCCGGTAAGACTATCGGTCCTTGCCTCGTTCTTACCGGGTAACATTTTTGGTCCTTGCGGTATACTCATTCCGATAAGGTAATGTCACTTTTTTTTTTATTAACCTGGATATCCAACCCGCTATACAAGCCGACTAATCCCAGGTTGGATTATCTCTGGGGTATTTCTAGAATTAAATTTGTTTGAGGTGGCTTAACGGGGACAAGTGAGGGGTCTTGACTTGTCGAGAGATTTGGAGATTTCTCGAGAGATGGTGGTCTTTTTCCCTTCCGATGAACAGGTCGTTGGAGTCAATGTTAGCCGGTATCAAAGACGCGTCCAACAATAGTATCATGAGGAAGGTCGTAGAAGCAGTTTTATACATCACCTGTCATACCTTGTGGAGCTTCCGAAATAGGTGTGTCTTTGACAATCTTCCTCCTCGTAAAGATACTATTCCTGATATCATCATGGAGAAGTCGTTTAGGTGGGTTCCGAGTAGGTGTAAGGAGAGCGAAAATAACCCGATTGTATGGAGATGTTACCCCTCTGACTGTATAAAAACTTTGTAATGCCGGTTTTTGGTTGCTAGTTGCTTGCTAGCGTTTTTTTTATGATATTGGTTGCTGTTTCCAAAAAAGTGAGGGTCCTGACTTATTCCATATATAGCCATTTTGGTTTAACAACTTAACAATTGAGCCTTAAAGAAACACTCCTATATGGCTGAATGACTATACCGTCCAAACCATTAAGCTCATTAAGCTGTATGTAAATAGCTAAGTATGTTGGTGCTATATATAGAGACTGTACGATTAGCTATAGAAGTGGTATAATACTAGTAACAAATTAGTACTTATAATCAGCAGGCCTGCAATAATTTACAGAATGATATCCTTGGAATCTTGGTTTTTGTAAGGTCAAAATTGTGATATATTTATTTAGATAACTATACATTTAAAGATTGTAAAATTGTGTTGTTTTGGAATAGAATAAAAAAGTCTACAGGACAATGGGAACATTTTAATCATGTACTAAATATTTTGTCCCAATGAAAATTATAACCACTTTCATATTTCATAATTCTGATTCCCTAATTATACAATTGTTCCCAATTTCCATGGCATTTGGTGGGGTATGTAGGATTTTTCATTTTTGTCATAAATATTTAAAATTTGCAATAAGACAAATTGAAATATAGTGTTGTTTTCTTCAGCTATAGATATCCATAACCTAATGCTTCTTCAGAATCCATGAATTTATACAGAAGCACTTGAAAAGCATATACATGTTAAATTATCATGTGACCAAATGAAAATATTAATTTAACTTTCAACAAATGCTTCAATTTCTGGCTGTCTAGCCCTCTCTTGACATTCTGGAATAATTTGTGCTTGTTTATCCTCCGTTTCTGGAAGTGCTCTCTTTTGATCATGCTAATCATCACTATTGCTTGATATAATAATAAAGTTGTGCTTCTTGATGAAAATTTATTGCTCAATATTGACACTTTTAAATCTATAATCAATATGTTCACTTCCTTTCTTATGTTTCAGTTTTGTTCTAATATTTGGATTATTTAATATTTTGACACCCCTTTAATTACTTCATTGAAGAAGTTGTAGCTAAGAGATCTAGAGGCTGGTATATTTATTTTTTACAATTATTTTTGGGAACAGAATGGAAAGGATTCTTGAAAGGTATGAAAAATACTCATGTGCAGAAAGGCAGCTTACTGCAACTGATCATGAATCACATGTATGTCTCTAGTTTTACTTTCAAACAGTTACTTTTATACATATATATCATGATACTTAGAACTTGTATTGAAAACTGACCTCAGTATATATATATATATATATATATATATATATTACTCATACTTATAGGGAAGCTGGAGTTTGCAACATGCAAAGCTTAAGTCTAGAATTGAGCTTTTGCAGAAAACACAAAGGTACTTACACAAAATAGTGAAGGTATCAAAAGTATGCTACTTTTTCATTCAAAAGTAAATATGTCAATAATTGAGAATGGTAGGAGCATTGTTATATACAAATGGAAGCAGGTTATAAAATGGTATATCATGATTTTTATCGATTGTCATGCTGAAATTTCATTAGAATTTTTATGTAAATTTTAAGGTGTTATAAGTTGGTATCAGAGCGTTGATTTAAGAGAATTAGGGTGTTATAAGTCTCTCTCTTGTGTGTGTGTGTTTGGGTCTTTTTAGTATGGTGTTCAATAAGACATTCTATAAAGATATAAATGATGATGACAACAAAAGCTGTTGGTCCTGATAGGCATATCATGGGAGAAGACCTTGATTCCTTGAGTCTCAAAGAACTTCAAAATTTGGAGCAGCAACTTGATACAGCTCTTAAACATGTTAGGTTGAGAAAGGTATACATATTTTTGCCTTAAAAATCATATATACTAGTAGCATGCTTAATTAAGAACAACATATATATATATATATGCTTTTGTATCATGTGTTAAACCGAACTTTTTGTTGTTCGCAGAACCAGATGATGTTTGAATCAATTTCTCTTCTCCAGAAGAAGGTATGCCCATTTTTTATTTACCATGAAGCATTAATTTTACGTTTTTCGGGTTTACTTTTGTGATGGTTGGCAAGGGAATATTTTGTGTAAAGCCTTTCTTAACAAGCTTGCTTTTGGCCGTAAACTAACCATTGGCTAATAAACTCGTTTGTAAACTAGTCATGTTTAATATAAAAAAAATTAGTTGATAAGCTGGATGACAATGTAAAATGACCTATAAAGACATTCTGAAAAACTGATTGCAAAAGTATAAGGGGCATAACTGGAAAAAAGTGGAAAAAAACCCCAAGTATATTGAAATGCTACTTGAATTAGCTTTTCAGAAAGCTAGCTTATGGCTAACTAAACAGGGCTTTTTCAATAAGCTCAAAGACTAAGGTAGCTTTTGATTGCCAAAGAAACCAACTTCAATTTGTATTGACAGATTCAAGAATCTTGTTGTTTTGTTGTTTGAAGTGGACATTAGGTAGCCTATAATGCAATTGAAGTTTTTCACAATAGAAACTTAAGGCAATACTCTTAAGACTAATAGAACACGAAAACATGAAGAAAAAACCCCCCCTTCAGGAATGACCATCTTTACCTTCATTCTAGTTTTTGAACGAGAAATAAACCTTTGTTGAGATTTGAACCCCAGACCGACCCTCCGGGCCTTTGGTGAAGGTCATTCTACTTCTTATATAGTTAGAATTAATTAAGATTAATTGTGTCCTAATTAATTGAAGAGTATTTAGATGGTAATATTATCTGACAAAAATCAATCATCCACAGGACAAGGAATTGCAGAATCAAAACAACGTTCTCTCAAAGAAGGTAAATTTAGTTCCCCTTAATGTCTCCTATATATACTCTCTCTCTGTCCCATGAAAATTATTTAAGGCTATGTTTGGCAAACTAGAAGATAAGCTAGCTGGTAGCTCATAAGCTAGCGGATGACTGATAAGCTAACTGGTAGCTTATAAGCTAACTGGTAAAAAATCATGTTTTGCAAAACTAACGTATAAGAATGTAAAATGACCAAAAATGGTATATTAAAAGATAATAATTAATATTAACGAGGGTTATAATTGGAAAATGTGACAATAAGCTTCCAAAACGCTACTTCAAGTAGCGTTTCAATAAGCTAGCTTATAAGCTAACTTATAAGCTAGCTTATGATTTGCCAAACGTGTATACTGAAAATAAGCCTGAAAATAAGCCAGCTTATAAGCCAACTTATTTTTGCCAAACATAGCCTAAAAGTGTTAAATATGAACACCCTTCAAAATTAAGCAACAAGGTATGGGAATCTTGATTGTTACCAAAATAAATATCACATAATGTAATGATAACAATAAACAAAGTGTTGATGTCAATCTATATATGAATCTTCCAAGCCAACTATATATAATGATTTAGATGGAATGAAGTGAGAAGATGACATCTTTACAGTGACTTTGATAAAAGCAATTACTATTTCACCCCATCATAAAATTAGCAATTACAGGTTACAACATGCTCTCTATCTTCATTATGCCAAATTAGATCACTTTAATGAGGTAAGTCTAAATAATAGCATATACTCCCTCTGTCCTAATTTAATTGTCCATATTTTTATTTATATATGTCCCAAAATAAGTGTCCATTTTCAAAAGTAAATAAGTAAATTCTTAAATTTACCCTTAATTAATGCATAAATATTTAAGAGTTGTGAACAGGGATAAATTAAATAAGGGTAAAGATGTCATTTGGTTTACCAAAAAGTGTATTAATTATGTATGTCTAAAACTGTGTGTCATTTCAATTGTGGACACTTAAATTGAGACGGAGGGAGTAATATGCATTTTGTTATATATATGACAGACCATTAATTAGATGCTAACAAGGTCATTTTTAGTGAAATAGAAGTTGGAATGTTTCGGGAAAAGGAATTTGTTGCAATTTGTATGGGACAAAGAGCATGTGAAATAACTGTATTTATGTATGTATACACAGGGTCTTCTTTTGAGAACCCATAAAATTATGATAACTTTGAGAACTTGTGCATGTTGTGTGTTTTTTTTTACATCTCAGACTAGAATTTGGAATATTAAATAACATATATTTGTTTCACATGTACTCACTTTTATAATGTGAAACTTTTGGAGTGTTTCTGGAAAATAAAAATACATAAAAAAGTTTCACACTGTTAAACAAATATATGTTAATCAATACATTACGTGTATACGTACGTACTAGTGCTTAGATAGAAAAAAATCATATCAAATAATACATGACGTACAAGTTCTCAAGGTTATCACAATTTCATGGGTTCTAAAGATGATTAAGCCCCTGTCTATATATATATATATATATATATATTTATTCATCTAGTTGTCAAAACTATATATGCAGATCACGGAAGTAGAGAAAGAACTATCCCAACAACCTCCAGTAGAGCAGCAAAACCCCGAAAACATATCTTCGTTTCATTTTGGCACCTACATGGGGTTAGCCTCTCTTTTTTTTCTCTCTCTCTCTCTATATATGTACATAGGCGAAAGTGTTAGAACTGGGGTAGAAGCAGAGTTTGTTTTATTTATATAATTAGGAAACAAATTCCTTAGAACATAATTAAAAATTAACATAAACGAGAAACCTGATTCCCGATGAAAGTAACGTCCCGAATAGTAAGAAGAGACCGGTTGAGGCTCGTGTATAACACGATTCCCTTAAACAGATTCGTCGTCTGTTCCCAGGGTACAACAGCTAAAGCAGTGTGTACTGCCGGATATGAAAAACTTGCCTAGAAAAATCACTGGAAAACTCGAGTGTGGTAGAGAGAAACCGAGAGAGAACCGAAGTCTCAATATTGTTTTTTTTGTATCCTTTAGAATGAAACCCAACGACCCTTTTTATATCGAGAATTGAAACCGACAAATTCAATTCGATATTAAATACGAGAATTGAAACCGATGAAACTGACGAATTCAATTCGATATTAACTGATAATTAAACCAATTAATTATCAATTTTAATATTAAGATTATAACCGAAATCGATTTTATTTAAAAACAAAACCGAAATAAAAAATAAAACTAATTTTATTGTGAAAAATAAAACTGATTTTCGGTTATAAAACTAAACTGGGTCAACAGCAAAAAACCGGTTGTCTTTTGCTAATGCTCAACTTAAAACATCGATATTTCATTCACACTTGATTCGTTTTGGACACATAATATATGGTTTTGAAGCTCTCATATAGGAGAACACAAACCCATAAAATATTATATATAACATATATATACATATTTAATTATGTCCAAAGTTAGTTAAAAATCACAATTTTAACTAAAATTTCCAACAAAAAGATCGTGTGAAAAGAAGACTTAGGTGAGAAGCGTAAGAAGGGATTTGGATTATTGATCACCTTTAATCTCAAACCCATAATTGTGTCTGACACGGGATTGGGCCAGTGCATCCCATCCTATTATAATGTGTATCCAAGGTTGGAGATCTATTCTTACGCTTCTCACCTTAACTCTACTGCCCACCGGAGCCCAGCCATATACAGGGTTGAGTTCCGGTGAGAAGGGGAGTTAAGGTGAGAAGCGTAAGAAAGAGATCTTCACCTTTGGATGCACATTAGGATGAGATGCACCAAGATGAGGTGCGGTGAGATGCACCAGATTAACTTCCTTTTAAAACGCAATTCATAGGTGATCAACGGTTCAGATCTCTTCTTACCCCTTAACTCTTCTTCTCACACGACATCCTATGCCTATATATATATGTGTGTGTGTGTGTGTATGAGTATGCTAGAAATGTGATAGTTATAAAAAACTTATATTGTTTCAAAAAGCTAGCCCATGGCCCGCAGATAATGAAACCCTAATGCCAAAATATATATATAGAGAGAAATGAAAATATTATATATAAAACATTTGTGAAATAAATATAGATGAGTTTGTGAGCATATATTATATATGGAATGCAGCAATGAATGGCAGGCAGGAGGTAATGGAGCAGTAGAAGAAGAAATCCCAAGAGAAACTGGTCAACCATCTATAGTGTTGCCCCCATGGATGCTTCAGCACATCAACCAGTAAGTAAAGCTTCCTTTTCCACTCTAAATTTTCCCACAACTTAAGAGATGGATGTTGTAAAGATATATATATATATATATAATATATAACTCATGTTTTCCATCTTGAAATTATATCACTACTGGGAGCTGGGCTTATGGATCATGTACGTAGAAGAATTAAATGTCTTACATATTCGCATGTTGAAATACCTTGTGATGTTATAATGGTGTATATATATATTTATATATAAGTTATATGTATAAAGTTTACCTCTATTTACTTGTCAGGTCTTCAATTTGGTTTTACAAGTACCATCCTGGAACTGTTTTGAGATTGTTAGATATGTAAAAATTAAAATGAATATTTGTATCTATTGTGAATTTGCAACTCTGAAGAGGGTCAGAAATCAGAAGATGAAGCTAGCTAGCTTATGTGGTGGGCCATTAGGGCTCTTCCATAATATTAATCGGGATATGTATAAGCTGATCGGGACAATCTACGGTTAAAGTAAATGGCATCATCCTGATGACACCCATGAAAAAGAAGTAAATAATTTTCTTAACATTCAAACAACGAGGTCGAGTGTTAGATCTCCACGTACCTGCAATGCAATTCATTTATGCTTTCAATTACTGTCTATATACTTGCAATTCATCTGCACTTTCAAAAGTGGTCCAAACATTCTAATTAATTAATTAACCATTATTTATGTAATAAAAAAGTTTGTTGGGATCTAGGCAGTAGTCAAAAAGGTGCGTCGTGGTATGATATGGCGTAAGACGCGTATCCGTCTTTACGAAACAACCCATAACGTTTCTCTAAAGTGTGGCTCACGCCATGGCACGACGTGGCGCGCGTTTTTTTTTTGTATGGCATGATTTTTTTCAAAAAAAAAATATTTTTTGATATTTTGTTATTTAAATTTTATAATTTTATAGATTTACCTAATCATATCACTCACAATTTCACGAATTTACAGACGTTATGGAGTCACGATTGAAATGAAGATGTAAAATTACATTTCTAAGTTTTATTTTAAATATTTAATCAAAAAATTGATTTTACAATAATAATCTATATGATTTTTCTCTTCTAACATAAATGTACATTTTTTAATATCATTATCTGATTAGATAATATATATAATTGTATATATGACACACAAATTTGTCGACTTATGTCACCACTTGAAAAACGCTGTGTTCTCGTCGTGGCACGTATGGCGTAAGGTTTGACCTTGCCGCCACGTTGCACGTGATACAAAACTTTGCTTAGGTGTCTATTTACAATTCCATTTGAAAAGACCTTGCAAGCACTATGCGGATGTTGTTGGGCTACAAACAATATCTAATTCAATCATGTTTTAAATCAATTCGTTGGTTATTTGGTTTAGTTTGAAACATCTAGTTTGGTTTGAAGTACTAAAATGTCGGTTTTTGAAAATATTGAACTCAAAACATTGATAATAACAATAATAATTATAAGTGTTTAAAAACATGAACGAATTTTTATAACAAATTATTTTATAGAGATAACTAATGTCATCATAAATCATTCACTTCAATGTTATAAAATAAATCAATCATTAACTTTTTAGGCATTGTTTGGCAAAAATAAGTTAGTTTATAAGTTAGCTTATAAGCTAGTTTATTTTCAGTGTACATGTTTGGATGCACATAAGCTGACTTATAAGCTAACTTATAAGCTAGCTTATTGATAAGCTACTTTAAGTAGCTTATGAGGAGCTTTTTGTCATCTTTTCCAATTATACCCTCATTAATATTAATTATTATTTTTTCAAGATGTCTTTTTTAGTCATTTAAATGGTTATCAACTAGTTTTTGTCAAACATATTATGTTCATCAACTAGCTTATAAGTCATCATCTAGCTTATCAGCTAGTTTGTCAAACATAGCCTAATGTCAATACTTTATAATGATTTTTTAAAATATAATAAATTTGTCATCATAAATTGTTCATATTTAAAATGTACGATCTTATAAAATAAGCACATTCTTAACATTTGACGTTAGGATTTATAATGGAACTTATAATAAAGGCATGTTTTAAAACACGATCAGATTCACAAACAATTTCTTAGTTATAAGTTAAAACTAATTCTTAATCATAAATTAGTTAAATTAAATTACAATATTTGTTCATGTGGTTCATGTTGGTTACAAAAAAAGTTCACTAAACCCTAAAATTCATGGCTAGGCTTTTCAGGGTTTCACTTTTGGTACGGATCCGGTTACTTACCCTAACTCAATTTAAATTTCTCTCTTTAATCAGGGGTATTTTAGTCATTTCATATTTATATTATCTATATAATATTAATATTTTATATAACATAATAATTTTTTTTTATTTATAAATAGTGAACACATATGGCTTCCCCCTCTCTTCCCGATTCCCGCAAACCCCCTCACTCCTGTTTTTCCAATGACCCCCTCTTTCTCCTTGTTTTTTCGACGACTCCTTCCCGACCCTTTTTTCCAGAGACCTCCCTCACTCCAAACGGTCACTTCACCTACGCATCTCTCTGGCGATTTTGAACTCAATTGATCCAGAATCAAACCAAGGACCACAATCAAGACCGTGCCAATCTTTTTAGAGGATCTGTTATATTCGTACTAAAACTATAGATCGTCTGCAAGAATAATAAACAAAATAAGATATAAATTTTCAAATCATATTAAAAAATTTACAAAACTAAAACAAACAAAAATGTTTAAAATGAAAAGTGCGAAAAATATCAAAGAGTCGTTTTTTTATTTTTGGTCGGCAAACTCTAAAATTAAATAGCCAATTTTGATTGTGAAAGAAATTAGATAGGTTCATTGAGTTGGGTTCACAGGCTGTGATATATAAATCCAGACCTCAAACGCAAATAAAATTGGGCCCAAAACTTTGGAGGCCCAGTTGAAAAACTAATACTTAACATGTTAATAGATGACTCTGGCCACAATGGTGGTTTTGAACGAGAATCGAACCAATGATGTTCATATGGGTTTGGGTTTCTTCTTCTTCGGTGAAGAAGAAATACATCAATCTAGGTTTGGGTTTCTTCAGAGATCTATTAGGGAATCTCAGTTTCATCTTTTTGTTCTTGCAAATGGCAACAAAGCACATGATTTATGTTCATCAATAACCACAACCACATACGAGAAAATAGAAACCGATCTGGATTAATGGAAGAACCCATAATAAGAAATCAAGGATTAAGCAACAACCTTATTTTTGGATCGAGGCAACAACCTCATCAGGCATTAAGAATCTAGATCGATCTCCTTATCGATCTTGAACAAAAAATTTAGTTTTTTTTCTTGGTCAAGTTTTATGATATTGTTTGCTTATCATTATGATATTACATATTTGGGTTCAACCCTTTAGTGTTTATTTGGACTTGGTTTGAGTTGTCAACCCGTGTAATTCAAATATGAACCCATGTGATTCAAATATAAATTAATTAATTCATATATTGTGATTCATATATGAACTAATTAAATGACTCACATATGAACTCGTGGTTCGTATGTTAATAAGTTAAATAGTTCACATGTGAAATAATTAACGGGTTTACATATGAACATATAGTTCATACGTGAAGCACACGAGTTCGATATGAATCTGTTTGCCACCTATTTGTAAAAGTTAAGAAACTATCCCTCTATCCATGCAAATAATTATCCGAAACTTTACAGTCAAGGTCGCAAACGTTGCACAAATGAAAGGTTTTGATCACTTTTTTACTTCCCAGATATTTATCACTTCTCAAATGAACATTTCTTTATCTATACTAGATTATAAAACATTTAGCAAAAACTCTTAAAAACCACTTTTAATGCATACAATACTGTTTATTGATGCATATTACTTAAAATTCAATATTACAAGTAGATTGTGTATAAGTACAACTTATTAAAGCTTTACGTTTGATTTTTTGTAACTAACTTCAGATAAAACATTATTAAATACAAAATAAACATCTCATTTTAAATATAAAAAATCTAAAAAATAGTTAGGATAATCATTGAGGTATAACATTATACTTATTTATTATCTTTATTAAAAATTATATTATTAAACCAAAATTATATTACATCGTTATTAAACTTTAAAAAAATTAATTTGATACTGATATCGATATCGATATATATTTTTCAAGTTTTTATTATATCTTCAAATTTATATTTTATTAAAACATAAAACACCATAAAATCGTACTATAATATCGATAGAAACAAATAATAAAAAAAAACATTAAAATCGAAATGTATCTCGCTGCATTGCGCGAGTACCTTTCTAGTATGTATATAATACATCTAATATTAATATATAAAAATCACATTTTTTAAAGAAAAAAAAGAGAGGATAAGGACCAAAATACCCTTAAATTAACGGAGTTAAGGTTAATGACTCTAGGCCACAGGATCTAATCCATAACTTATATCAACTACATGGATGAATTTTGTAATTTATTCAATAACTTATTAAAGATTAGCTATTGTTATCTCCGGCAACTTCTCTAAAATATAGAAAATTCATTTTTTATTTTCTATAATGTTTCAACAACTTCTTTATAATGTTCTCTATTAAAATAGAGAAAACATGAAAAAACTTCAAATTTAGTGAATACTCTAAAACTTGATGATTAATGTTTATTTTATTCAATTTCACCAATGAGATTTAATTATTATTATTTTATATAAAGTTTCTTTTTAAAAGTGTATTAGGATGATAAATTAGAGAATATTTAATAATATAATTTATGTTAACATCTCTAAAATAAAGAATATATTGGAGTTAAATGTAATAATTTTTAGAATTTTTAATTTTTAATTATACATTTTAAATAAATTATAGAAAATTTATCGAAAATGTTCACACATAATGAATCCATTAAATTTATTTTTACAAGTAATTACTACATAAAAAAACTTTAAATTTCATTAAACTTAACTAATAAAAAGCTCTTAAGCATGTTTAAATACAATATTCCATTATTTATCATTATCTTCATAAATGCAAAAAAAAAAAAAAATACTCCATCAAAATAAAAATAAATTACATGCTTATTTTTAAGTCTAAATATTTGAATTATATAAAACTTTGAATTAATAAACTATACCAAAATAAGATAATTTTATAATATTTATTTTGACCATAATATTGTTATATTTATTTGGGAACCTTAAGATAATTTTATAATATTTAATTTGACCATAATATTGTTATATTTATCTGGGGGTTTAATCTTTTTTGTCTTTAAATTAGTAAAACATAACCTTATAGTAGACTCAAACACAATTTTGAATTTTTAATCAAGATTTGTATTAATTTAATTATCGAAAGTTACTTTTCAAACAAAAAAAAGTTATTTTAGTTTTAAAAATTTAACATTAGTTATATTATTAAAATATATAACATATTTAATACCTCAACAAACATTCTATATTTAATTGATAGAAATATAAAAAATGTATTTCTCTTTTTGCTCAAACATAATTTTGAATTTTTAATCAAGATTTGTATTAATTTAATTATCGAAAGTTACTTTTCAAAAAAAAAATTATTTTAGTTTTAAAAATTTAACATTAATTATATTATTAAAATATATAACATATTTAATACCTCAACAAACATTCTATATTTAATTGATAGAAATATAAAAAATGTATTTCTCTTTTTGCGAGCATTTAATTTTAAAGGTAAGGTTCAAAAAACCCAACAAACTATGTTATTTTGAATGGTTAAGTCCTTAAACTATTTTTTTGATTGAAAAAATCTTCAAACTTTTTTATTTTTAATGATTAAGTCCCTGAACTATTGATTTGAATGGAAAAATCTTTAAACTTTCTTATTTTGAATGATTAAGTCCCTAAACATTTTTTTTAATAAATAAACCATTGATCTTTTAAAAATTAGTTACCTACACATTTTTTTAAATAAGTTACTTGTAACTCACTAAAAAAGTTTTTAAGTAAAATAAACTTAAATCGGTTTTACCGTTCCAAAAACCCTACGCAATTAAAACCCCTAGCAAAAAATGGTATCGCTTCCCCTCGTCAACTCCCCATTACCCCAACGTTGTTTGTTCTCCGTTTCGCCCCTGTCATTTTTCTTCCTCTTTTTGATCTATTTTTTATCCATCATAAGAGAGATAATCAAAAGATAACCGGTTAAAGATGGTTGATTTATGTTTAAAAGTTGTAAGTAACAAATTTTTAAAAATTCGATAGTTTAATTTTTTGAATTTTTTTTTCAGGGACTTGATCATTCAAAATAAAAAAAATTAATGGTTTTTTATTTCAAAATGAGAAAGTTTAATGGTTTTTTCATCCAAAAAAATAGTTCACAGACTTAATCATTCAAAATGAGAAAACTTAATGGTTTTTTCATTCAAAAAAGTAGTTTAATAACTTAACCATTCAAAATAGGATAGTTTGTTGGATTTTTTTCAAACATTTTCCTTAATTTTAAAGATTCTATAAATTTGTAGATTTTTTCACACAATCTTTCTCTTAGTTTCTCAATTCCATTAAAAAAAATAACATCTGAATCGTTAAAAGATTAATTTTGTTTGACAAAAAATAAGTTTGTCTTTTTTTTAAAGAATAAGTTTGTCTCTTAATGATTTTAAAATGCTCTGAATCATTTTGTATCATGGATCTCTCTTAACTATTTAGAGCTCTAATTTCATTTGAGAATTTTGCTGAAATGGCCATTTCAGATAATCAATTTACAAAAATAGCCATTGACTACGCCAAATGGTACTACGCCATGGCGTAGTCAATATTTTTCCAAATTTTTGCAAAAAAGTCCCTGACTACGCCATATTCCTACTACGCCATGGCGTAGTCTGACCATCCTTTCAAGTCCAGGGGCCGTTTTTGCCACTTTTCAAACTTGACTACTACGTCAAATGGTACTACGCCATGGCGTAGTAAGATCCAAGGGCCGTTTTTGCCACTTTTTGAAACTTCAAGGAGCGACTACGCCATGGTGGAGTAGGAATATGGCGTAGTCGGGGACTTTTTTGCAAAAATTGGGAAAAATATTGACTACGTCATGGCGTAGTACCATTTGGCGTAATCAATGACTATTTTTGTAAATTGATTCTCTGAAATGGCCATTTCAGCAAAATTCTCATTTCATTTTAAACAATTACCAAATTATTATATTTCATTTTATACTATATCATAAGAGTCTATTAACCATTTTGCATCAAATCGTTCAACAACTTCCAAACTGCTCCTTAGTCTTTGTTTTTTCTATTTTTAACAATTTATCGCGTATATTCTAGTAACAAGAATGATAATTATTTGTTTTATTTATTACATCGCACATACTTTCGAAAATAAACATTTTAGGATCTATACTTTCAAAAATATACATTTTAGGATCCATACTTTCAAAAATACACATTTTAACACCTGATTATTGGTCAACCCATCAAATGAGTCCCCAAAAGTTTGATTTTTAACTCAGATGATACCTTCCCTTAATTGTTGTAGTGGTTGGTACCAAAAGGGAAGGTATATGGAAACAACAAAAATGTTAGAAACGATATAAAAAATGAATAGAAAAAATGTAACGATATATATGTCAAATTAAATAGATTAAAATTCTTGTTTTTCTTTTTGGGTATAATTGGCTCTGATTTGATTATATTTGGCTTTCTTTTCTATTAAAAATGGAGGGGTAATTTTTTTTTTTCAAATCAAGTTGCAATCACCTTTATAATCACATCTCTTTGATCAAATCCTTTTTAACAATCTAGATATGTTTTTGTGTTTCTAATCTTTTTATTGTTTCCTTTGAATCTCCTTTATTGCAATAAGCCACTTAATAGTTTTAAGCCTTTATATTGGAAATATGGAAATTTCGGGAAATATTTGAAGGTTTTAGAAGTTAAGGGATTGGTTTGGGAATTCAAGAATTCGTAATAAAAATCAAGTTCCTTATTAGGTTTTGGGGAAAAATTGGAACATATATTAGGAGCAATCAGTAGTTTTCAAACATCAATTTTACTGATAAAAAGAAGTCAAGGAGGGAAGCTTGGTAGTAGAAGAGGGATGCCGGTGATCTAAGCAAAGGAGATCTAAGTTTCAGTAACGGTGTTTCACTAATCCAGGTAACACATGAAACTCTTAAACTTTATTTACGACTGTGAAATTAGTCTGTTGAGGTTGATTTGGTCATCGAAAAGCTACCACAAACGACGCTATGATGAAAGAATATATAAATACATATTGATTCATTCCATTAGGTAATACAATTGTACTATATGTGGAATTAGATATAGAATTACAGTATATTGATATCTGCAAGAAAGCGAGGTTGAGCATAGGGTTACTATTGGGATTAATTTTTTGAATACAAATGGAAAATCAAGTATAATGTTGCAAATTATTATATAGCAAGTCAAAAACAAAGATCTACTAATTACAATCGAAGAAAAAAGTATACTATCTAAAATAGTGTACATTTGAAAATAGAAACAAAATCTACACCATTAAGCAATCAAAATAAGAAAAGAAACATAGACCTTTTGTATTTGAATCTGTATCATACATAACATAAACCATAACCTACGATATATACGAAACCTTGAACTTTATTCGATTTATTGTAGCGAACCTCTAACCCGTCTTAATTATTTATGTACAACGTGAACAAGTAGCATTGGACTCTGAACACTAGACATGGTCTTAATATAACAGGGTCAAGGTCGGCCAGTGAGATAATAAAAGTTGTGTGAGAGAAAGAACAAAAATTAGGGTTTGAGTCGATTTATGAAACAGGGGGAACTGATTCATTTAAAAAGAAACCGGGTGGGTTTGAGAGTTTTACACCGGGATTGTAGTTCGGGTTATGGGTGCAAGTTGGATCTAGAGGAACCGAGTGTTGTTGAAGAAAGTTTGGGGATTTGGCATCCCCAACCCCTGATCTTTTAATTTTGATATTTAGGCACCAAATTTAGTCGCATGGTTACCCGAAGCTATTAATTATGCTATTTTGAGTTATATCCTATTTGGAAGTTATCTAATTAATCTTCGTTAAGTTAATTGGGTTTAAGACAAATTTGACAATCTTCACAAATTGATTTATCCTTAAGTTAGAAATTGTTAAAAACTTCAAATTGAAATTAATACATCAGTTTGATATCTGTGAGATTGTGACAGATGATTAAGAAGTGACTTAAATTTAGGTTTGTACAACCATGTTTGACTTGGTATCCTACAAGGTTTGTATAATTCACTTTTGATTAATATTAGGCTGAGTTGGTAATACAGGTGTTGGTAGCAAGATCGATTAACTTTACAAGTCAGATTCTAAGCGTGTGGACCACAAGTGAGTTTCACGTGCTATTTTTATCTACATTGAATGTAATATTTTATGGAAATGTATGTTTATTCTATTTAAAATGTATTGCAATTATATGAGCGTGTGGTTAAATTATATTTAAAAATTCATGAACATGTTTTGTTGCAAATTGTTTCGAATGTAAGGAGTTATCTCATAAAGTGGGAGTGGGGCCCACCATTACACTGTAATGGTCCACATGAGACATGTTGTATGCACAAGAACGTTGTTTCTTACCATTCATTTTTTATAGAATGGAAAGAATGCAATTTTTTCCCTGGTTTATCACATATATGTGATGGTTATAGCAACTATGCATAGTCAACTTCAAAGTAAATGTAGCACCATCTCCAACTTGAATGGAGAATGCCTATGTTGAAATTCTAAATCAAAAATCAAATTCAACCTTGGACTAAATACCCTTGATGGATATCGACACGATCCAAAACTTCCTCTAACGAACCAAATGAACCTAACGAATAAGGATCTAATGCTCCGAATGAAAACCAATGTCTCCAAACAAGTGGCATAGTCTTCAATGCACTCAAAGCGAGAATTGTATTTCCAACAGAGTGCCAATTTCTTCCAATGCACTCTGACCAAGAACCTTTGTCACCAAAGGAGTGTCGAGTTTTTTTAGAATACTGAAAATGAGTATTAATCTATACAAACACTCTAAACGAGAATTGTTGTCTCCAATTGTTCGATAAGAACCAAATCAAGTAAAATACGTTCGGCAATACCAAAACAAATCGATATTCAATCATATATCCCAAAACCAAAACATCACGACAATTTTCAAAATGTCGAAGATGCCACCCCTAATCAATTCAAATGAATAGTGATCTGAACAAGCTTTTCATATAACTTTTTGACTAGAGAAGAAACAAATAGCCATAATTCATTGAACCAAAATGCATTTATTTAATGCACACCAATCATCAAGAAACTCGAACCTCCTTGAAAACAAGTGTGGTATACAATACCAAACTCCTTAGAATAAGACTAGTCAGGAAAGAAAAAACTGTTAAAATGACCAGATTACCCCTGTATTCAGTAATCAAATATATCCAAAGTAGCATCATATATTCAATAATCAAATAGAAACCTTAAAGAAAAAAATGGCTTCATAGTCATCAGAAGGTCATAAATTTAATTAAAATTTCTTTTAAAGTTATAAACTTAAATATATCTACCAACAAACAACTGAATATGAAACAAATGGATCAAATAATAAAGATGAACAAACGAATGTGTAAATCACAATTAAAAAAAGCAAACAAGTAAACACTCAAAATTAACATAGTTCCACGACCGGCATATGATGGTGTATGTCCATACAAGAATGAAGGAAACTTTTTTGACAAAGAATACCGAAAAATCAAAACGAAGTTACAGACCAAAATCATAAAATCGTGATTAACCTCTCAAGAATAACTCTCACTAAAAATAAATTCTCTCTCACAAATTTCATTAATCTTAGCTCGATCCAAACACTAAAAACTAGGAATTACCGCACTTGATTATAACTTACAGCCATGTCGGATTTCCCAAATTTCATTAACACCGATTTTTTACCGGTCCACCCGTTATAATATCACACATTCTCCTCAGTATTGATGGGTTAATCTTTATGTAAATTAATTCCCATAAATAATCCCAATTCCTTTTGAAAATGAATTGGACAAAAGGGATCACCCCTAGCTTCTTTCTTTAATCCAATGTCAGTTGGTTGGTGATATGATATGGATATATATATATATATACACTCACATATACAGAGAGGGAGAGAGAGGGGAAAGTTCAAATAAAAACTAATTTTTTATTGCGAACGTGAGGACAAAGGAAAACACGACACATGTCCCATTCAGTATGAATAATGAAGGTGAAGTTCGTACACTATTCATTACATCATTCAGTATGAATAACACAACATCTGAATGATATAACACAACATGAAGTATGAATAACACATGACCATTATCTATTTAGAATGAATAACCCTTGGGCGTAGGGGACACGTGTTGCGCTCTCCTTTGTCCTCATGTACACAATGAAAGATGAGTTTTCATTTGAACTTGCCCATATATATATATATATATAGGGAAGGGTTCAAACGAGAACACCTCTATTTTGCGAGAATGCGAGAACACCCTTTTACTATAGGGAATCACATGTGATACTATTATTCCATCATATATGATACACGCGTGATACTAAATCAAAGATGTGGATGACTTTTGACGCGATCTAGGTTGCGGACCAAGTCGCACTTACACCATTAAGCCCCTTCACTTGTATTATCACATGTGATAAGCGTGTTCTTGATGTGATATTATAATCCATCAAGATCATCACGTGTGATACTAAATCATAGAAGCAGACTATCTTTGATGCGACCTAAGTCGTAGGGCACGTCGTCCGCACGTCATCAGGTCTCTGCACGTGTATTATCACATGTGATAAGGGCGTTCTCGCATTCTCGTAAAATGGAGGTGTTCTCGTTTGAACCTCCACCTATATAAATAATATGTATATATGTTGGGTTCCGGTGAGAAGTGTTATATATGGTGAAAAGTGTGAGAAGTGGTTATTCACTGTTAGATGAGAAATGGAGGCACATTAGGATGAGATGCACCGAGATAAGATGCACCCGATCAATTCCCTTATAAAGCGCAATTCATGGGAGGACATGAGATTAAAAGTGATCACTGGTTCAGATCCAATTCTCACGCTTCTCACCGTTATCTCAACTTGTCAACTTGTCACACGATTCTATGCCTATATATATATATATATATATAGGGGAGGGATCATATGAGAACCACACATCTTTAAAGGAACAATTTGTGGACCACATATGATGTGGGTCCCACATAATATTAAATCATTTCTGATTTAATATCAAATCATATTAAATCAGAAATGATTTAATATTATATGGGACCTACATCATACGTGGTCCACAAGTGCCCCTTTGTTCCTTTAGAAATCAAAAGTTCTCGTTTGAACCTTCCTCTATATATATATATATATATAAATATATATAAAGGGAGAGAAGAAAGTTCAAATGCAAATTCAAATTTGGTTGCGAACATTAAGACAAAGAAGAGTGAATAATGAAGGGCATTCGGTATGAATAACAAAGGCGAAGTTCATACACTGTTCAGTATGAATAACATGCATTCAAAGTGAATAACATAGCATTCAGTCTGAATGGGACACGTGTCCTGTCCCTAACTGCATATATTTTAAATAGTTGCATATTTTATCATAACTTGTATAATATTTTATCACACGAGGTGTTGTTGTAGATTGACAAATATGCCCTTGGACATTGATATTGATTAAATACACAAATAATTGGATAATCTTTCCCACGTCTGTTTGATATATGTAACACATAACATAAGAGTTGACCAAACATATTCTAAGTTCCCCAGTTCACCTTAGCATCCCCAAATCACTCATAATTGAGTACTAAATTCATCCACAAGATCTGGTTTTTGTCCACCCAACAATCATATCCTTATATTCAACCACCCTTATGCTGCCCACGATCAAGAAAACATGACCCACGATTGAAAATTAACATATCTAAATGATCACTATAAAAGTCTTTGAAATCTTTCTGTAAAACAAAAATTTAAGGAAAAATCGATCAAGATGATGAGGATGAGGACCAAATTGGCTGCTTTCAACTCAATGCGGGCCCGTGTTCAAGTCCGTTCACCGTCACCAAGGCACAGAAAATCCTACAGTTTGGGTCGAGTAAACGAAGGTATGAATAACGTTGCGTTTTCGAGCAGCGAAAACAGCAGCGGAGAGCTGAATTTCGACATCAAACGTGAGATTTTGAAGGGAGAAACAGTGACGGAAAACGGGTGTGGGAATAAAGTAATGGTGGTTATAGATACAAGTGTTGAAGCTAAAGGTGCACTTCAATGGGCACTTACTCATACTGTTCAGAATCAAGATACCATCATTCTTCTTCATGTTGCTAGTCCTTCAAAACTAGGTAAATTTATATATATATATATATACACATAGGGGAGGGATCATACGAGAACCACCCCTCTTTAAAGGAACAAATGAACAATTTGTGGACCACATATGATGTGGGTCCCATGTAATATTAAATCATTTCTGATTTAATATGATTTAATATTACGTGGGACCCACATCATATGTGGTCCACAAGTGTCCCTTTGTTCCTTTAGAAATCAACAATTCTCATTTGAACCTTCCTCTATATACATATATATATATATTAAGTTTATTTTTTGTGGGATGAGTTTTATTTTTGTGACGATGTTGGATCAAGAAAGTCTTTTTAATTAATCGGTACATTTGCAGGTTTTAAATCAAGTGGGGAAGTTAATCAAAGAGCGTATGAGCCTCTTTGCTCCATGAAGAAAAATGTTCAGATGAAGAGGCCTGAGGTTAGTAGAACGATATATGAACTTCCGACATTGAAAATTAAGTATAAATTGGATTTATAGGACGTCAAAAAGGTCTAAATGTCATAATAGACTGTTGTATAAGACTTAAGTTTATAGGACCAAACAATTGTGCATCCTATGTAAAGGTGTACAGTAGGATGGTAGGACCTAGGACGTATTTGGGTATCTGGCAAGTTTTTTAGGACATTTTTGAAACAAAATGTCCTAATAGATTTTTTGAGGAAGGTTCAAGGGAAACAGTAAAAAAAAAAACTGAAGAACACCTTGGGATCCCTCCATTCGAACGGTATGTACAAATGCATACAAACGATTGAAGTTGTTTTTTTTCCTATGCACCAATGCATGTTATAAATTTCAGTATGCATTTGTGCATAGCGTCCAGATGGAGGACTCCCAGGGTATTCTTCAGGTTTCTCTTTTTTTTTTGGCGTTTTCCCCTTAACCCGACCCTGGATTTTTTAGTATATCTTTAACAAGTGTTGAATTATAAACTCATCTATTTATAGGGTACTTGTTTTTATAATGCATTTTTCCAAATAACGTCATATAAAAAGACTATGATGTTTTATTTCAAAAATTATTCTAAAAAAGACGTGATAACGACCAAAAGTGTAATGTCAACTTATTGTAACGTATTTGCACATGACACACAATTGTTTTGTTACATAAACTTAAGTACTATAAAACAGTCTATTATGACATGTGGACTTTTCTAACGTTCTATAAAGCCAATTTTATTGTAGTGACCAGAGGGTTCAGTAAAATGGTGGTGGAAAATACCAAAACTAACTGTAGCAAGTTTGAATACTAAACCTAAAATGCCATTCATGATCCACCCACAAATTATAGATGAAATACCACTATAATTAACTAGACATGATATCAATTGACCTCATAGTCAATTGAGGCTAGATAACCCATCTATCCCAGGTTCGAATCCAGGCGCAAACAACTTGTGGCCACTGGAGAATTATCTCAGGATTGCATGCTGTAGCACTCTTAAAATTGTCAGGGATTAGTCTAGGCAGATGCCTAGGATACCTTTTCCAAAAAAAAATTGACCTCATAGTCAACTCTGTTTCGCCAACCTATGTTATCTTATTCGTTAAAAATATTGAATTTTTCTTCGGTTTTTTTAATCCGAAACAGGTGAAAGTTGAGATAGAAGTGAGACAAGCGAAAGAGAAAGGTCCGGCAATAGTTGAAGCAGCAAAGCAAGAACGAGTTTCTTTGTTGGTTTTGGGCCAAAAAAAGCAGTCAATGATGTGGAGAATTCGGAAGATGTGGGCAGGGAAGAAAAGCAAAAACCGAGCTGTGGATTATTGCATTCAGAACGCTAATTGCATGACGATCGCAGTGAGAAAAAAGAACAAGAAACATGGGGGTTATCTCATCACCACAAAGAGACACAAGAAGTTTTGGCTTTTGGCTTAATGCATATATATATATATATATCAATAATATGTGCATTTCTGAGCCTTTCAAGTTTGGATTTTGGACCAAAATGAAAACTTTTCGATTGAAAAACAACAAAACTAAGGAATGAATGATTTCAATCGTTTTAGCAAATAATTGCGATTTCGTGTTATATAGAAAGGGTTTGAACTAAAAGTACTAATGTGCCCATTCTCATCATTACAAATAGAGAACCAGTTGATTGATTTTTATGGCTATGAAACATCAAGAAATATTTGAAACCCAGAAAATATCTTGCAAGAAAATTGTTCAAAAAAGGTTTTTTCAAGTTGAAACAGACATAAAAATCACATCTTTTTTCAAGAAAACACATAAACAGGAAAGAATTCTAGCATAAAATACTCAAAGATGAAATGAATAATGTGAATCATTTCAATGATTACACATAAAGATATGGATAACATCAATGGATCAAGACTAATGAAAAGAAGTATTATTCAATGAATTTCTATAAAAAAAATTAGGTCAAAAAAACACTATAAAATTCATCCCACAAATGGGGTTTCTGTTACCATTCTCTGTATAATTATAGAACCATTATAGATTCAATAAATCAAGAAACAATATTATCCCACAAAACCAATATCTTTTCTTGATTTCTTCAATAACTACCATCAATATTCATACCGAGTTCAATAAGTTGCAAACCCAAAAATTGATTTTTCTTGAATACGGATTAAAATTGTATAAAATTGGTAGGTTTTATTCAATAAATCGGTTTTATATCTTGTTGAAAACTGATTACCAAATGGGTAATTCTTTGATGAACAATGATTAGCAAAATCTGAAAGAGAAATATTGTATGAAGATGGGGAAAAGAGGGACATACTTGACGGCAACGGTACGACGTCGTCTCTGCAGGCCAGGGTACCATGATTCGCTTTTCTTTTTCTTTTTTTCTTTTTCAGTTTTGAAATCGGAGCTTTGAAGCCAATCTAGTCATGTTTAGCAATTAATAAATCTAAAAAGTTTCAAGAAACAAGGATTTCAAAACTTTTATATTTTGGGCTTTAAAGATAAATTATGAAAACAATATAAATAAATTGGAATAATATTTAATCATGTTTAGAATGCATTTGGTTGACAAAAATTAAAACGATCAAAATAATTTGAATCTGACAGTTTGGTTGGTTGAATATAACAGTGGTGGTGGGAATAGGGGGTTAGGGCTCAAGAGGCGTGTCCATACGAGCACAGTAACAATTTATGAGAAAGCGAGGACAATCCTCAACTAATCATTTTGTACATGAAAATTTTTTCATGTACAAAATCATATGTGATTTTGTAGTAGCATCAAAAATGACATGCACTACTTTTGCCGCTGGAAAAGTCTCGGCTAATCATATATGATTTTCATGTACAAAATGATTGGCTGATGATTGTCCTTGCATTCTCGTAAATTATTACGGTCTCGCATGAACCTCTTTCTAGGGTCAAATTCAAGCTCGACACTTGTTTACAAACTTTAACTCGAGATCAACTTGATATTTACGTTATCAAATATTATATACTATTCTTGAAAACTTTATTACATTAAATAGAAAATTTTGAAATTTTATTATATTGATCGAGAAAAAAAATCATTATCGGCTAAGGGTTCGAGAGGTTACCGACTTAGGCATTGTTTGGCAAAAATAAGGTGACTTATAAGTCACCTTATAAGGTACCTTATTTTTAGTGTAATTGTTTGGATGATCATAAGTTAACTTATAAGGTACCTTATTGAGAAGTTAATAAAAGTAAGGTTTTGATAAGCTACCTTATAAATCATAAGGTATCTTATAAGCTACTTTTGTCAAACATAGCCTTATTGGATCCCTTAATTATTGCAAAGTGTAATTTCAAATCCTAAAATAAGTTTTAATACATGTTTTTAAATATAATTTCATAATATTTATGATAATGACTTCTTGCTCCAAACCAAATTTGCAACAATAAATTTGTATTTCCTGTATAAAAATTCTACTTTTATACTGATTATGTGGTCAGTTTTATCGATGTTCTAAGTTAGTGAAGACAAATATACACATAACACACAAAAATTCAACTGTAATTATAAAAAAGTTAGATTCATTTATGAATATGTTTTTATAGTCAATGGTAAAATTACCATGTCTTTCAACTCTAAAAGAAAAACAAGAACATATATGTAAAACAACCATGATTTTTCTTGTAAATGAAACATTTTTATCCTAAAAATATGATCCTTTTTTTTCCGATTAAAAATATATTAATATGTTCAATGGCGGACCCACTCTATTGAATATGGTAATACGGGTTACTGTTGTTCATTCGTCATAGTGTAAAAAATTATAGGGTCGTAAGAAGTGTCACCATATTATTGTGTTTTGTGCCATCATATATAATTTGAAACTACAATGACTGTACAAGCTTTATTGGTTGAGTTGGTTTACATGACTTTTCTTCTACCTTTGAGGCGGTTTGAATCCCGTTTGTTACATTTTTTTTAGTTTTTAGTTTTTAGCTTTTAGTTTCTGGTTTCTTATTTTCTTTTAAATGCAATAAAAAGATTCAAACGTAGGACCTTACATATGAAAAACAAATAACTAACCAATAGACCAATAATGATTTTGTGAAAAATATTCATATATCTTGTTTCTTAGAGTTAAATAGTGCCATCACTTAAAAAATTCTCTAGGTCCACCTCTCGATATTGTAAAATAAATGTAGAGATTTTTTCGTAGATTTTCAATTTGATCTATAGTCAAATAGTGTCATTACTTGCAAAATTCTCTAGGTCCTTTTATGGATATGTCATAAATAGTGATGGTGTACATAAGCCCGTAGCCATAGGTTTAAATGAGTGGTAAATATTTGAGTAAAAAAGTGATCCTAGCCATTTATACGATCAAAATCAGATTTCACTGAACAATTGCGACTTTGAATGGTCAAAAATTACGGTTATGGGAAAAAGAGAAGGGATAGTTTTGTAAATTTCACAAATAGGCGACAAACAAGTTCATATATGCACCTATGTGATTTACATAAGAACTATATATTCGTATGTTAACTCGTGTAGTTAACATATGAACTATTTTAATCGATTAACATATGAATCTGTATGATTTACATGTAAGCTAATTAACTGATTCATATATTAACTGATTCATATATTAACTGATTCACATATGAACATATGGTTCATATGTGAATCACATGCGTTCATATATGAACCCGTTTGACGTCTATTTGTAAAAGTTACGAAACTACCCTTCTATCTTTTACATACCGTGCAATAAATTATCTGGTGCTCCACGGCCACAGCCGCAAATGTTGACCTGATAAAATGCTAGGATCACTTATTTAATTCTCAAATATTACCACTTCTCGTTTGAACCTTTCCCTGGGCCTGTAACATCTTGAATTTACTTTTCAATAGTCACTAATTCGAATTATTGAATGTTTATATGACTGTTAACTTTTAAGTATTGTCTAGTATTCCATCAATTAGTAACTCATGATTCCAGATTTTTTTTTTGAAATTAGAGAGAATTTCACCTGAACAAAAATACTATAAATGCAAGATATAAAATAGGATTGTTGAACAAGGGAAGAGATCATACAAGAACACTTATCATTTAAAGAAACACGTTTAGAACCACATATGATATGGGTCCCACACATTTAGGATCAGATATGATTTTATATTATATGAGACCCACATTGTATATGGTCCTAAATGTGTTACTTTATTCCTTTAAAAATACAAAGTTCTGGTATCCGGCTGTTGAATAATAACCCGAAATAAAAATGGTGACATATTTTTGAAGGAAGGATAACCGTAGTAAGGAACCAAAGCACATGCTATTTCATGCGCTGGCCCTCAATTTCCCCAAATCGTCTCTATAACGAAAACGAGAACGACCCACACACACACACACACACTGTCACCTCTTCCTTTCCTTTCCTCCAAGCCGACATTTTTCTTTGCGTTTCAGGAGCTATTACCGGATTCATTGCTCCAAATTCCAAATTCCAAATCAACTCATACTCGATTCAACTCCAAATTTGCTCAATTAACACTGATTTCCCATCGAAATTAGTGTAATTGCTTGCTTCGCGTCTTTGATTCAAACCCGTGTCTTCTTTAAACATTGCGATTTTGTTCTGCAATTCGTCAAATTTGATCCAATTTTCACGATTGATTCGATGGGTTTTAACTCGTTATTGATTTGGTGGTGGTGGTGGTGAATTGTGGGATTCCGATTCTTGATTTAAAAAGATGCGCCGGCGGGCTGCCGACTACCGGCGTCGTGTTCGAAGAAGGCTTCCAATTTGGATCTGGGTGTTTCTTGTGTTGTTCTCCGTCGCTGGATTTGTTCTAATCTTTCTTCAACACAATTATCAAGATCAAGATCGGGTTGAACAACCCGTATTGGTAATAAGATTCTATTTTTTGTTTTATTAATGCAATTCTTTATAATGATAATTCTTTTTTCTATGTTTTATCTTGTTAATAATGTTCATTAACCTATGGTATCAAGTGATGCTAAAGTTATTGATTCTTGATGATTTAAAGCTTATTTTTAGGCATCTAACTGACAAATCCTTTTGTTTTATTGATATCTTTATCAAAGTGTATAGTTGTTATTTGTTAAGTTGTTATAGTGAGATTGATTACCCTTTAAGAATTATAGCTTGCTTGTTACAACTAGATGAAATCAAAGCAATTGATTCTAAGTGTTCCTTAAATATATATTTAGAATTACCTAAAGAATGTTATCTTTGCTTTTTTCGGTAATTACTTGAAGATAACACATCGGAAAGAGGGAAACTTGCCATTAACGTACACGAAAGGTTTTGAAAGAAAAAGAGAGTCGTGTTAGTAATCTTGTGTGAGATATGAAGTTTCGTTATATGTTGCGTGAGATAGTCTATGATCGTTGGTTGTCAATATAACTATTGATGTGATTGTGTCATTAAGAAGAACAAACACATCATTTAACTTGAAGAATTGTCATATCTTATAGTATTAGAATTTAGAAGGATAAGAGTTGAAAGTTCCGTCCTACCTAACAAGATTGAGTTCTTAACAACCCGCAAAAGAAGACTTCCATTAGAGAAAGCTCTATTATGTTTTGATTGTCCAAATCTTGATTTAATAATCTTGAAGTTCCTCTGGGCTTGAGGCCCTGGGGGATGTGGTGGAATATCCCATTTGCTGAGGGTTTGATTCCAGGCATACACAACAATTGTGGCCACTGAGTTTATCAGAGCTGATTTATTGCGGTCATAGTTTACCGTGATTAGTCTAGGCATAGCCTGGGATACCCTTAAAAAAAAAGTTTCTCCGGGCTTCAATTAGAAGGTTGTCTCTATTGTATTAGCCTGGCTGCTTTTTGTTGTGGCTTTTTGGTCTTTGTTTATATTTGGAAAGGGCTTTTTGGTCCTCATTACTTGAGCTTTTCCATTAAGACACTTTGCCGTTTACTTTTGGGAGTTTTTAAGTTTTGGTTCTATAAAAATCTGGAGAGCCCATTCAAGTGTGGGCTTCTGGCCTCCGAAATTATATTTGCCAATTGAACTTAAAATATGGTAAACAGATTAAGCTTAATGCTTTCTGTCACTCGAAATTGTTTTACCCAAGTGAGTATAGGATAAAGATCCTAACATTCACTTAATCTTGTAGTTTCTTAGTCTAATTGCAATTTGACTTTTTCTAGTCTTTTTTCTCTTTATACCAGAGTTTGACTTCCCGAATCTAGTCAGTGTTGTAAAAATCGGCCGTAATCGGGGGTAGAACATAGCGATTAGGGGTTAGTCGGTCATATTAGGCGGTCCTCGGGCTAGGCGGTCAACTCGCCGAGTACTCGGTCAACTCGGTCAAAGCCGGTCAAGGGTCCAATATTGTCAACTTTCAAATTTAGAGGACCAAATCTGTAATAATTGCTTTTAGGTTAAAAGTTAAAACAATCAGATGCATAACTCAGATGCACTCTGTTCTCCGAATACGTGAATCACGCACACTGTCGGCTTCAAACAATTGAACTTTTTATTTGAACTTTGAAGTATTTGTATTTTCAAACAATTATGTTGGTGTTTTTAAACATATATTTTAGGTGCTGTGAACAATTATCTTTATATTTGGTTTTTTATTATTTATGAACATGTTATATATAATATATATATATAATTTTAAAATTTATATATAAAAATTCCAATCCGAGTGCTCCACGCCTAGGCCGAGTACTCGCTACAAGGGGGTCGGCCGCCCGACTACCGCCTAGCGATTTTTACAACATTGAATCTAGTATTCTATAAGTTGACCTTGGCCTTTGAACCATAAAAGCTTGTAGTTGCTAAATGAGACTATGTTAGCAATTTTTGAGGCATCATAACCATCAAAGAATTAATCAAGTCGGTGCCCTTCCCTTTGCAATTTAGGCAAGCTTTTAAATGGCGTTAGGTGTGGCTTGGTGGCGAAGTCAAGCCTCAAGCGTCAGGAGCCATGGCGGTTTTCAGGAGGCGACTAAATCTGTATATCATATATATATATATAAGTATATAGGGGCGGGTTCAAATGAGAACTCAAATTTGGTTGTGAACGTGAGGACAAATGAGAGTGCGACATGTGTCCCATTCAAAGAAATATTCAGACTGAATATAGTGTTTATTCAGTCTGAATATACAAAGAAATATTCAGACTGAATATAGTATTTATTGAGTCTGAATAATGCTTATTCAGTCTGAATATTTCATTGTATATTCAGTTTGAATAATCTATATTCAGACACGTGTCGCGCTCTCATTTGTTCTCACGTTCACAACCAAATTTGAGTTCGCATTTGAACTTTCCTCTAAGTTTTTAATATATATATATACACATGTTTTTTAGTAGTACCCGACGAGTCAATGTTATCAAGCAATTTAAGTTGGGTTCTATACTAACAACTAAAAATTAAGACGCTAAAAGAATAAGACAACTCAAATATCGCGTTACTAGAGAACATTATTGGACTTCTTCATATAAAATTATAGAATGGTCGATTTTATCATATTCTTTTTCTGGGATTACTCGGTTTCTTAAATTTCTAAGATCTTATTTTGAATCATCACTTACATCATCTAACCATTTTTCAGGAACAAAATGTTAGAAAAGTACAAGTGACTCACAAGAAGTTGAATCTAACAAAAGAGATAGCTAGTGCCAATTCGTACGCCCGCCAATTATTAGAACAAATGACACTTGCGAAAGCCTATGTAGTCATTGCAAAAGAACACAATAACCTTCATCTTGCTTGGCAGCTAAGTTCAAATATAAGAAGCTGTCAGTTTCTCCTTTCGAAAGCCGCCATGAAAGCGGACCCCATCACACAAGAAGAAGCTGAACCCCTTATTAGTAGCTTATCGGCTTTAATTTTAAAATCACAAGATGCCCATTACGATATTGCAACCACAATGATGACGATGAAATCTCACATTCAAGCACTTGAAGAACGGGCAAACGCAGCCACTGTCCAAAGTGCGGTTTTTGGACAGCTGGCGGCTGAATCACTTCCCAAGAATCTTCATTGTGTAAATGTGAAACTTTTGGCGGATTGGATTACGAAAAAGAAGATACAGGAGCTTGCCGAAGAGAAAAACAACTCTCCAAGATTATTGGACAACAATCTTTACCATTTCTGTTTGTTTTCAGATAATTTATTGGCGGTTTCGGCTGTGGTCAACTCTACGGTATCCAACGCTGACCATCCGAAACAGCTCGTGTTCCACGTAGTCACTAATGGAGCCAACTATGCAGCCATGCAAGCTTGGTTTGTTACTAATGACTTTAAAGGGTCCATGATTGAAATACAAAAAGTCGAAGATTTCACTTGGTTGAATGCTTCTTACTCACCCGTTGTTAAGAAATTAACCGAAAAAAACAACTTTCGTGGATACCCTTTTGAAGGTTTGCAAGATTTCTTGAACCCAAAGTTTATATCTTTATTAAACCATCTTCAATTCTACATCCCTGAGATCTATCCACATCTTGAAAAAGTCGTTTTTCTTGATGATGATGTGATTGTTCAGAAAGATATAACCCCGCTTTTCTCGTTGGATCTTCATGGGAACGTAAATGGAGCGGTGGAAACGTGCCTTGAAGCTTTTCACCGACTTTATAAGTATTTAAACTTTTCAAACCCAATCGTGAGCTCCAAGATCGACCCGCAGGCTTGCGGGTGGGCATTCGGATTAAACGTTTTCGATTTGGTGGCTTGGAGGAATGCAAATGTGACAGAAAGATATCATTATTGGCAAGAACAGAATGCAGATGGAAACGTGTGGAAATTAGGGAGTTTGCCGGCTGGTCTTTTAGCGTTTTACGGACGGACTGAGCCACTGGACCGAAGATGGCACGTTTTAGGACTAGGGTATGATGTTAATATCGATAGCAGGCTCATAGAAAGTGCAGCCGTGATTCATTTCAATGGGAACTTGAAGCCATGGCTAAAGTTTGGGATCGCGAGGTACAAGCCGTTGTGGCAAAGGTACGTAAACAGAACACACCCATATCTCGTTGATTGTGTCACTAGTTGAAGGTGTTTTTTTTTATTGTGTTAGTATACAGATAGAAAATTTTGGCATTGTTTTAGATGTTAAGTTTTTTTATAAATTATATTCTTTTGTTTGATTTTGTTTCATCATATCAAAAGGGGAGGAATGGTTTTTGTAGACATTTGAAAAAGAAATATAATTTGATTTTGGAAGCAAAGTCTTTGGGAACCATTTCTTGATAGTTCATGGATTTGGTTTTCATCAAGTCAATCATTGGATGGTTTATGTTTAGACATTTTATTATGATAATATATTTTATATGTGAAAAGTATTGTTGAATTATTATGTTTACATTGTGACCCGTGTTTCGGTGAAACGTAATAATATTTGATCAAGTATTTGCTTCGGGTCTAGGCTGTAATATGATAACGACTAGTATATGTAGAGTTTACGAGTTGTGTTGTAGTGGAGTTGGTAAGTAGGCATAATTTATATGTAATATCCACCTGGGTTTAAATCTCTTTGGGGTGTTTATTATACGTATAGATTCATATGGAGATATAAAATCTACATACAAATACAAAATGAGGATTTGTGTCTGATTTCAGTTCTGAAATGGTTATGAAACATCTAAACGCATCAGACATAAGTGGTGATTAAGATCTTAAAATGAAAAAAAACAAACAAGGCCTTAGTTGTATTATCATGAATTGAGATAAATTTTCTCTTCTGTATGACGAGAGTGATGTCTCTAGGTCCCTTGATTTAATGGTACTGAGAGGAACACATGCATACTCAGATAGTCGATATGTGATATTGATATATGTTTTGTTGGTACATTCGGGAATCAAGAAACCAGAAAAGTAGAGATTTGAACATAAAGGATAGGGCACATCAATGCTTCGTGTCCTATTTGGACATCAAGGATAAAGGGACCTAATGTGCACACTGATAATGATGACGTGTTCGTTGATTAGGTAAATCATCAAGCCTTATCCTTTGGGTAACAATGATGTATTGCTAGATGTCTCTTGTCATTTATGATTATAAATATAATTTATAATTTATAATTATTGTCAATACCATAAAGTCTCAGTGAGTAACACTTATCGAACATATTTGAATAAGGGATTCAAATAATTGAAGTGTTTAATTAACCGATATAAACTTAATGAGATTATCAAATATCTTTTATACGATAAAAAGATTGAGAAAATGACAAAAATGAGTTTGTCACTAAAATAAATGAAAAGGACAAGTGTGGAATTGTTTAATGTAAGACTTTAGGAGATGATATCTCATACAAGCATGACATATAAATATATGTCTATTGATATGGCCATTGCCTTGCTCGTATATAAAGAGAAGCTATGACATTAGTGAAAAACAGTTTTGTCTTTTGGCGTAGGATGTCAAGCGATTCCGTATTGCTCGCGCTAATACCATGGAGGCAACAAGTTGCTTTTGTTGCTTAGATTCATAAATGGCATCATATAGTTGTGGCTCGTTTTGGTAAAGTTGCGAAACACCAATTTTATCTCCTTTCATATGGATTCTTAAAGAAATACCGTTATTTCCCCTGACTGGATGACCCTTGTATTGATAAATTCAAGTTTTAGCCAATTTTGTACAAACTTCATCAAAGTATTTTTTTCTTGCCGATAGTCTTCATGAATTCTTTTTTTAGCCATTTTTACCCAAGTTTAAAGAATTAATGAATTCGATTATTTTAGTCATTTTTGCACAAATTCATGAAGATTTAGTTTTGACAAGAGTGAATTACACTTTTGGTCTCTGTGGTTACCACCTACTATCAACTCTCATTCTTCTTTTGAATTATTACAATTTTGGTCACTGTGGTTATTATTTTCCTTCGCTTTTGGTTCCTAAGACTAACTTAAGTTAAATAGGTTCGTTAACTCAGGGGTATTTTCGTCTTTTTGGTATTTTTACATTTTTCAATTAAAATTAAGAAAAAAGAATAGTATTATATTGAAGACTCCTCCACCCCTATTCCGTGGCTCCAGTGATTTCCATTCTCAACCAAAAAAGAATAGTATTATATTGAAGACTCCTCCTCCACCTCAGGGACGTTTGGTTCGCAGAATGAAATCTGTAGGAATGAAATCTGTCAAAGGAATTGCAATCTGGAAGGAATTGGAATGAAATGTTATCAGGTTTGACCAAGTGTTTGGTTTGCAGGAATGAAATGTAAAAATTGGAATCTGTCTGTTTGGTTTGCAACAGAATTGGAATGAATGATGAATAATGACAAAAATACCCTTTCTTATATTTATATTTATATTTATAGAGGGATGTTCTTCTACACCCCAGTTAAAAGTTACACCCCGTGCACCCCAATCAAAACCGGCCACTATATAGTGAATTTCATAACATTCTCCATTTCATAATACATTTTATATCATTTAGGATCAAATGGAACAAGCTTGTTATGAAAAAAATGATTAAAAGGTTGTGAAAATCAGAAAATATAAAAAATGGATGGTTTTGATTGGGGTGCACGGGGTGTAACTTTTAACTGGGGTGTAGAAGAACCGAACTCTATTTTTTTTTATTTATATTTATATTTATATTTTTATATTTATATTTATATTTATTTATATTTTTATATTTATATTTATTTTCAATTTTTTTAATCATAAATGATAATAAAATTAACATTTTAAAGTTATCATGAGGGTATTTTTGTCATTATAGAAGTTTTGGATGGAATGGATTTCAATTCCATCTTATTTAAGAAGGAATGGTGAAATCCTTAAATGGGGGAATGTTTAGAATTCAATTCCATTCCCGAGGTAACCAAACGATGGAATTGAATTTGGTCAACGGAATTGACCATTCCAATTCCATCAGATTCAGCCGGATTCCGGCAAACCAAACGCCCCTTTACTGTCTTCACACCTTTCGATTCCAATAGAAATCTCATGCTCACCACATACATCAATCTTCGAACACAAGCCACCGCTCCCTATCCTCATTTAAGACATTGTTCGATTTCTGTGTGATGTGTAATACTTAAAGAGAATGTGGCAAATGCATAGATTATATCTATGGTACTTTTGTAGGAAGTTGTACATCACTATCACTAGGATATGAACAAATTTATCCAAGAACCACTACATTGACATGTGGTGGTTCAAAGGTCACATATACCACAACTAGCTTGCACCATTAGGGTTTGTTTTGGGTTCGTTCAACACATTAGGGTTTGTTTAGGGTTGCCTTAGTTTTTGATTTTTTTAATGTTCATTCAACATCTTTCTTGGATCAAGATCTGCACCTTCATGCAGATCGTTAAGAACCGAGCTTGTTTTAGTTTTTGATTTAAGGATTTGAATTAGGGATTTTATCACAAATTTTTCAATGAATCTGATTGGTTGTATATGGTAGTTTTAATCCTGAACCGCAAGACAAAAACTACCTGATTTAGTTTTTTTTAGGGTTTCGTTTCATTCAAACATGTCTATCTTCTCTTCTCAGTTTTTGATTTAGGCTGAAAACGTTCGCCAGGAGGGGAGGGGTGTTGGTCGCCGAACTGTGGGAATAGGGGTTGAGGTGCATTAATAGGTTGTACCCACTTTAAGCATGTGTACATTTAAATTATATTGAGGAAAAAGACAAAATATGATATAAAAAAAAGTAAGAAAGAGCAAAAGGACTAAACTACCCCCTCAGTTAACGGACCTATTTAACAGAAGTTAGTCTTAGGGACCAAAAGTGAAGCAAAAAGGCAACCACAATGACTAAAACTGTAATTAGTTCAAAAGAGGGACGACTGCTAATAGTGAGTGACAACCACATTAACCAAAAGTATAATTTACTCTTTTGACGATATTCACCTATGGTAGCTTATGGCAAGGACCATTTAGATCAAGTCTTATTTTCCTTTAAAGACAATAATCTTCATGCTAAATTAGCTTAACTACTAAGTCCTGTTTTACAAAATCTAGGAATCATTTTTTTGTGATACTTAATCCGTTGAATTTGCGTAAACACAAGTGGTATATGTGACTTCAAGTCGCTTAAGCAAGTTGTGTATTTTGAAATGGACTTATGATATAAAACATGCGAGTTGCATCCAATTACATGCGACTAGCTGAAATTGCACGAGCAAGTGACATATCTCAATGCGAGTTCTATACCCGGCTTCAGGTCGTGCGGAGAAGTCGCATAAATCAAGCAGAACACCAAGGCGAGTACTCACGATCTTGTGCTCGTTGGGCAGAGTTGCCATCGACAATAGAGGCTTTTTAATGTGATTTCTAGGTCACATTTTGTTTAAAAATTCATGCTACTTCCTTTGTGTTTCATAAATGATTTTATAGTATTTGTGAGTTCTTGCAAAGTGAGTTAAGTATTGATTGTTAAAAGGTAAAACCCACGGACAAATGCATAATTTTTTTCAAATGGTGGTACCATTTGACTATAAGAAACACACACACATATATATATATACATATGGATATTTTTTAGAAAATCATCCTTGGTTTGCTGGTTAGTTCATTGTTTTTCATATGTTAGGTCATGTGTTCAAGTCTTTTAGTACAATTTTTTTCTTCAGAAACATAGAATCTAAAATTAAAAGTGAAAAACTAACAAAATGACACTAACAAGATTCAAACTCGGTTCTGAACGGAAGAAAATCCTTGCAAACCAACTATACCAAGGGAAATTTGTGTCCTGCTTGTAGTTTCAAATTATATATGGTGCCATCAACAAATTGATACGATGACACGTGTCACAACCTTGATTTTTTACACTACGAGAACGAACGAAACGGTGGTATATGCCACTGTATGCTCTACATTGGGTCCGTCCATGGTAAAACCCTCCTGTAATCCTCCAAACAAAACCAACCCGGTATATCACAGTCAAAAATAGGGTTTGAAGGTGGGATGCGCGTATACCTGTCATTTACCCCAAAGGTCGATCTCTGTGGAGACTATATTCTTGTGCAAAAAGTGCGAGAGACAAGGAAAAAAGAACGAGGGCTAGTAAAATATGAAGCAATAGAATATGGAAAAAAAGAAGATAGAAATGAGCATAAAGAAACGTAAAAATGTTAAAGAAAAAACACACACCTAATGAAGGTGTACCCATTAAACCTTCCACATCCTTACCCTCAACTTTTCTTAATCTCTTCTTCCCATCCATACTAACTACAAGTTCGTACACTTATTCTACTCTTATAATCATATCTCTTCAAGAACTCCTTATCATATGTCATGTCTTTCCAAGATCTAAGATTTCCATGTACTCATCTCACGTCCATTTTGGCCTTCCTCTACTCTTTGGTAGGGGTGTTCGCGGTGCGGTTTGAACATTTTCCTAAATCGCACCGCATAAACCTCAAACCGCACCGCAAATTGCGGTGCGGTGCAGTTTATGCTATTTGTACCTATCACACTTTATGCATACAATTCAAAAATTATAAGTTTAAAAATATATTATAAAATAAACGATAAAGTGATCTTAGTCCAAAAAATAAAGAGTTTCAATACATCCGATGTCCCAATACATATTGCATAAATTAAAAATAGTCTAAAAAATAAAAAATAAACTTCAAACTAAATTGGAGACGTCAATTGAGACGTGTCCAACTAATTTATTAATATTGTTAATTGTCATATTAGATCAACTTCAAAGTCCAAAATATAAAGTCTAAAAATATTACATAAATAATAAGTTATTCTATATATATATATGTGTGTGTTATTTATAAAATTTAAAAATGTATAAAATATACGGTGCGGTGCGGTTTGAACCGCGGATTGATAACTCAAAACCGTAAACCGCACCGCATAGTGCGGTTTGGAAAAATTGCAAACCGTACTGCGGTGCGGTGCGGGCGGTTTGGATGAACACCCCTAACTCTTGGGCCCCTCTATTATCACACTTTCTACTATTCTCAACTTTCAAGTCACAAGTCTCCTCCAAATGTGTCCAAAAAACATAATCTTCCCTTTCAATTTTTCCATGATAGGCGTAACTTTCAACTTTGCCCATAAGAGTAGTTTGAATGCTGGTCATTTATGCATACTCATTTCTGCAACTTATAACTTCCTTTTATGGGCCTTATTTTTTTGCCAAATGCTTCAACCCATGCAACATAGTTATTTTTGTGAGTATCTTATAAAATTTTCCCTTAAGTTTTAGTGGGACCTTCTTATCACGTAACACCTCTGGAGGCAATTCCCAATTTAGCATCCTTGCCTTTATGCAATGTATTATGTCATCATTGACCTTAAAATACTTGAAACGGTCTTTTATGGATACTACGCCCCTAATATTGATTCTACTGTGGTGGAATATTCTGTTTGTTCACGGTTAAATTCCAGATGTAAACAACAATTATGACCTTTGAGTTTATTAGAGATGATTTCTTTTGTTGGGATTAGTCTAGGCATCGTTTGTGACACCCTTCCAACATCGTCAACGAATAACATACACCATGAGACACTTCATCCATCACAAAAATGGTATGAACTTATCCCTAATCTCCGGTGCAATCCTATCTTTAATCTTTAATAGGAAATATTGTCTTACACACTGGTGTCTTGATACAAGGCCCTATTTTTTTCATGTTGTGTATCTCCCTAATATATTTCATAGACCCTCCTCTCGAGGCTCCTCGAATTACATCCCTTACGTTGCCATAAGCCTTCTTCATGTATATGAATACCATGTATAACTTGTTACTACATTTTATATACTTTTCCATGAGGCGTGTGACGAGGTGGACTCCATCGATTATTAACCACCCTAGCATGAAGTCAAATTGGTTCTACGTCATCTCCATTTAGCGTTACACCCTGGCCTCAGTCAGTCAATCATTTGTTCCTGTAATTTCATAGTGTGTCTAAGTAGCTTTATACCTATAATTTCCACGCGTTGTCTTTGTCCTTATACAACGATACCACCAAACTAAGGCTCCAATCCTTAGGCATATTGATAGTCTCGGGTAGAGGTGGCCAAAAACCGGTCCCGAGCCTGGCCTCAAATAGTTCACGGTCCCAAATAGTGTCAAGTCGGACCGGTCCCCGTCCCGAGCAAAATACGTTGGCCCGATTAAGGTAAATGAGGCCCAATTATGAGAACTGGTCCCGGATCAGGCTCAAATCAGTCCTAAACTAACATTACTTTAATAGATGTAATTGAGTCATTCAAATACTCCTGAAACATACATTTTACTGTAGTTTTATAACTCTTTTTTCAATCAAATACACTTAAAAAATACGTTTATTATAGTTTTATAATTGATTTTCAATCAAATACACTTAAAAATACGTTTTATTATATATTTGTAATTGGTTTTAAATGAAATACACGTATAAAGTTAGAAATACATACATATATATAGGCAAATTGCATGAAAAAGTAACGTACTTTGTTTTATTTTCTATTTTGGGTAACGTACTTTAAAAACATTCATTTTGGTACTTCAAAAGTAAAATCTTAAACATTTAGGTACCTATTTCACCTAATAACTTGAAAAATGCTGATTTGGATCAGGTTTTTGCTGACATGGCTTTAATTTTTTGTTTCTGAAATTCCACCTAAGAAAAAAAAACACAGTCACCTTTTTGTAATATTTTTTTTAATTAAACAAAAAGAATACATGTCATAATTTTTATAGCCAAACAAAAACTAAAAAAACCCTAAAACTATACCCACCCAGCCGCCGCCTCTTCTCATTCATCTTCATTTTCTTCTTCACTTTCAATCCACCACCACCTAATTCATCCTCATCTTCATCTTCATCTTCATCTTCTTCTTCACATGTGCTTTCAATCCACCACCACCTATCTGCTTCTCGATGCTTCAGATTCAGAAGAAGAAAAAAGACGCAATACATAGTCAAATTACCCATAAGCTCGACATCTATTTCTGTTGTTACAGATTCAATCTAAGCTATCATCAATCGTCAATCGATCCAATGTTATTATAAGATGCCCGGACTGATCTAACCACAATATGTTGTCCATTCTCCAATCTAAGCTAACATCAGTTTTGAAGAACACATATCAGAATCGTAAATTTAGGGTTTTCATCTTTCTTTTTCTATTTTTTTATATTATTCTTCTGAACCATCGTTCAATCAATCTTTTGAGTTTAGAGGTAGCAGCAAGGAAGAATGTGAGAAATCCCCATTCCTTGAGAGGCTTAAAAAGAATTTTTTAAGTAAAGTTTCTTCCATCTTAAAATCTAATCATATTGACTTGGCATTTCAAGTTTCATTTCTACAATAGCAGGTAATTCTTAACTCTTATCACGGATCCAATGCAATACTTGATGGATTTTGAAGGAAAGAAATTCCAAAATGTGTCCTACCAAGGTTTGAAACTAGGCAAGGATTCTAAAGACAAAAAATCAAGGAATCATTCAAAGAATTGACCAAGTTGGAAGGATACTCTTGCAAGCGAAAATGTTGATGATGTGAAGATCATCTATCATTTGGCCACACACCCCTTGTGTAGTTGTCATCTCTATGTATAGATGGAATGCTAACAATCTCAAACATGTCTTATGCCAGCAAAAATGTATACATGCAGACATCCAGCAAATATGTAATTATAGAGATTAAATGCAAATTATATCATCCGAGTGTCTTAAAATCTCCTTTAATAAAACTATCAAAGTTTCAAAAATCGTTTCTATTCGTTGCTCCCGCAACTAGTCATAATATATTATAAAGTAATAATATATTAGAATATATATATAATATAGCACTATAATATATTATCATTTGATTTTACAAAATTTGTACATTCTAATATAATATATTATAAAGTAATAATATATTATTACTATTGAATCCTACCAATTTTACTCGTAAAAGAATTTACCCTTGGTGAAAAGTATATTTCAGCATCCATTAATTAATTTAATGCCATCCAATATAATATCAATTGATTTTATAAAATTTGTGGCATAGAAACCATTATTTTGTTTTTTTAAACATAAGGTGTTCTTGCATGATTCCTCCCATCTATATATATATATACAACTTTTTTTTATAAAAAGCGGGTCGGTCCCATAACCGGTCTCGGGCCAGGCCGGGCTGGTCCTTCAAATCCTTCCAAAACCCCAACCGGTCCTAGATTTTGGTCCTATAACCGGTCTTGGGCCCAAATGGCCATCTCTAACCTCGAGCGTGATATTGAAGAGTTATGTCAGCTACTTAATACATGCGTCACCCATACATGGATACACCTTGCTGACACTCTCGGACAAGACTATAGACTTACCTTCGGATCCTCCTTGGTGCTTATTTCAGTTTCCTTAATTTAATTCACCAGCAAAAGTAAATATTTTTGCATTTATATCCCCTTTACCCCATTTGCACCCCCTTCTCTCTTTCCCTTCCTATGTTAAAATAACTTACATAAATTACCAACCCAACCCTCCTTGATACCGTCATCCTTAAATGTAACACCCTCATTTCCACCGTGAAAAATGTTACATCCCATTCTCTTCAAAATGTCATATACATGGTTATTAGAACATCATAATGCAAACCACCAAGACATAACATGTACACTTCTACATACATACACCATTTTATATAATTGAAATTCCAAGTTCTTAGTTCGTAAACATAGTCTTAAACATAAGGTATAACATTACAAATTGCACATTAAGAATAATAATCTATGCCTTTCCCTTTCCCTTATCCATATTTGATACTTTAGCACTTGAGATGCATAATAATAGTTATCTTAATAGCTCAGTAAGTTCATGATTTATATACACATAAATACACACTCAACATCATACATATAATAAAAGTATGCATCTTAGTTCCCAAAAGTGTTTGACACAATTGAGAAATTGAGATCTCATAAAACACACACGTACGAAATGGATTACTATGTCATCATATATTCTCCAAGTTACTAGCTCAGTTGGGCACGCCCCACATATGTCATTCACCCCGATCGTAATCCCATCACATAACACAGACTATAATGTGCAAGATATAAAGTTGACACCATAAGTTAGCATGCTACACGTGTTTGAAAACCGATAACAAAATATCATACATACACCATAGTAATCTCCACATGCATGTTAAAGATAAATATCATACATTAATCATGTATATCATGCATAACACCACATGATCACAAATATCACAACATGCTCCAAATATGTATATAAGTATGTATGCATCTCATAAAAAGTCTATAAAGACTCACTTGATGGCGTAGACTAGCTAATAATTGCTCTCGATTAATGACGTACATAATGCATACCATAATATCCCAATAATGGCCCATTTTACAAAAAGAAAATCAACAAAGGTCAAAAATGGTCAAACCCGACCAAACTTTTTTTTTTTGTGTGGAAGGGTGTTCCAAGCTATGCCTGGACTAATCCCAATAAATTATGACTGCAAGACATCAGCCCTAATAAACTCAGTGACTACAATTGTGTGTACGCCTGGATTCGAACCCTATGCAAATGGGATATTCCACCATATACCGCAGGGCCTCAACCACTACGCCACAACCCTTGTGGTTAACCCGACCAGACTTGATGTCAACAACATATTAAAGTCTCCTCTCTTATCTCCAATTGGTTATTTGAATGCGACAATATGATCTATTTCAGTCAAACAGGTCAAACATTCAAATTTGGTCAACCCTAGTCAACAACAACAAACCTGGCCAGCATTAGTCAAAACTGGTCAACTGAAGTTAACTTGGTCAAAGGTGATCAAATCAGTTAAGCCTATGTGACCTAATGTCGCGACTTAGGTCGCAACGAGCTCCCAATGGAAGTTGCATGACCTTGTGTGGCCCTAGCCCTATGTGAACCAAGCTCATGTTTGTCGTGTGACCTGAACCACGAGACTGTGAGTTGCATATTTGCTTACGACTTTTGTACGTTGTTCTTCGTGAATCAATATTGTTAACATCACCATATTCGTCTCTTAATTGTTTTTCTTGTTTCTTTTGCACATCTCCATTTGTTTTTACATTTATTAACACATTGTTCACCAATATAACAAGTCATGCTCAAATTTTGAATTGAAGTCACCATACATTGGTAAGCATAAACCTTTGTCTTTAGCACTTATGTAACACCCTACAAATAGGAGACAATTTAAACCAAAATATTTTGCACAATAAAGCTTAATATCATAACAATCACCCAATAAATGAGAAAAAAGTAATAGAGTTTACATCAATAAATGGATACTAAAGACAACAACATATTAATCTACATCAATCTGAAATATAGATTATGTTCGGGTGTTAATATCCTCAAAATAACTAACTAGTAACTCCAACACTTGAAAGTGTAATCCAAAAAAAAAGCCTCAACCGGCAACAACGCTTCGCTCAACCCTTGGGAGCCCTGCTATACATGTCATTTGAGAAAAAGAGTTAGGTTTAACGCCTAGTGAGAACTAACAGTTAAATTAATAAAACTATAAAACTTTGAAATATAAAATGTAGCTTTAAAAAATGTATTTATAAAGTTTAGCTCACGCTTGCCATTGGAAGGGTGTAAAACATCCAAAGATGATGGGGGGCACCCGATTACCACTAGTAGTGAAGGAACACAAAAGCATGTCACAAACCATCGACATCAACCAAAACTAGTATTATAACCATTTGTGCACCTAAGCTCTTGCCTCAAAAATTACACAATTTATCACAATGCCTATTCCGAGTTAGTGAAAGATGTATGGAAATTACACAACTTATCACAATGCCTATTTCCAATTTATAAATGAGATAATACAATCCTTCACATAAATAATTACCAACTTAATAATTTTAGACATATTAATAATTTTCCAAGACCAACACTTTGTATAAACATCATTTCTCATCAAATAACAATTTCTCAAAATTAGGTCAAAGTGGTTTTGAGTTCTAAAACCAATCACTTTGAAATATACCAACACCAAGTGTTTAAAACCTTTCCTCATACTCATTTTAACAATATAAGCAAAATCCCCAAAATTTTCAAGTTTGACCTAATTTGTCAAAATCAAGCCAATGTAAAAATACTTGAAATATAAACTTGTAGGAAGTAAAATGCATCATTTTAACATGTATATAGTTTTACAAAAGAGTAGGATCAACTCACAATACTAGGATTTGAGAAAACCCTAAGAAATCCCAAAATGGTGAAGAAGATGAAGATGGTGAAGAACACAAAGAATCTTGAAGTTCCAACCTTCAATCTTTAAGCTAGATGGGTAATAAATGCCCAAAAGTAGAGGAAATATGGAGTAAAACCCTCTAGGCTTCGTCATTTAATGAAGTGGGAATGAGAGGATTTGATTTGAGAAATTATGGGGTGAATGGGTGTTGAGTTTTACGTTAAAAAGGATTGAGGAATCTTGTATGGTCGTTGATGATCTTCTTTTACTTGTAAGCATGTCACACATCTTTCCATATGATTTGCTACGTCCAACTTCATAACGGGCCACCAATATGTCAACTTCAGGTCTCTATACATCTTGGTGCTACCCAGATGAATGGAATATTTGGATTTATGTGCGTCTTCTAGTAGTAACTCCTGATTACCCACGATCTTGGGTACCCAAATGTGGCCTCAAAATAACTTCAAACCGCATCCGTCTTCCGTCAAGAGCAAGTGTTGCTTCAGCATCACATCACTCTTGAGGTTTTCTTCCAAAAGCGTTTTCGCTTGAGATACCTTGATCCGGTCGACCAAGGTAGACACTATGTCGATTCTTGTAAGTACGACCCGCTTCCACTACCGTACTCTTTTCGACTCAACGCATCTGCTACCACATTTGCCTTACCCGGGTGGTAAAGCAATTCACAGTCATAGTCTTTGAGTATTCGAGCCAACGTCGTTGGCTCATGTTTGACTCTTTTTGATCAAAGACACACTTTAGACTTTTATGGTCGGTATAAATTGGACATTTAGTACCGTATAGATAGTGTTGCCATAACTTCAAAGCGAATACCATCGTCGCCAGCTCGAAATCATGGGTAGGATAATCTTTCTTGTGCTCTTTAAGTTGCCTTGATACATATGCAATCACTTTGCCTCTTTGCATTAAAACACAACCTAAACCCATTTTGGATGCGTTGCTATACACCACAAAATCTTCGATCCTTCCGGTAAAGAAAGAATCGGAGCTTCACACAACTTCTTTTGAAGAGTCCAGAAAGCTTTCTCTTGCTTTTCGTTCCAAACAAAAATCACGTTCTTCTTTGTCAACGCGGTCAAGGAAGATGCAATTTTTGAGAAATCTTGGATGAACTTTCTATAATAACCCGCCAATCTTAAGAAACTTCGAATTTCTGACGGACTCTTAGGCGGTTCCCAATTTATCATTGCCTCTATCTTCGATGGGTCCACCTTCACTCCATCTTGAGTGACAATGTAACCCAAGAATTGGATTTCTTTCAACCAAAAGTCGCACTTGGAGAATTTTGCATACAACTTCTCTTCTCTCAAGACTCCTGGGACTTCCCGAAGGTGTTTCTCATGGTCTAACTCGTTCTTAGAGTAAACGAGTATGTTATCAATGAACACGATTACCGACTTGTCAAGGAAAGGTCGGCCCATTCGATTTATCAAATCCATGAACACCGCCGGTGCATTCGTCAATCCAAATGGCATCACTAAGAATTCTTAATGACCATAACGCGTCCTAAAAGGCGTTCTCGCCACATCATCTTCTCTCACCCTCACTTGGTGATATCCCGATCGAAGGTCGATTTTCGAGAAGCAACCCGCCTCTTGAAGTTGATCAAAGAGATCATCAATTCTCGGGAGTGATATTTGTTTTTCACAGTTGCCTTGTTTAGTTCTCGATATCGATGCACATTCTCATCATGCCATCCTTCTTCTTCACAAATTAGACCGGAGCTCCCCAAGGTGACGAACTCGGTTTACTAAATCCATTCTCCAAAAGATCTTGTAATTGTTACATCATCTCTTGCATTTGGGATGGTGCTATCCGTAAGGCTCTCTAGCAATTTAAGCGACCCCAGGTACAAGATCAATCCGAAACTCTACTTGTCGGTTCGGTGGCAAACCAGGCAAGTCTTCGGGAAATACGTCGGGGAACTCACTTACAACCCGAACGTCCTCAAGCTTCTTCTTTTCTAACTTGGTATCCAACACATAGGCTACATATGAAGGAAACCCTTTAGCTAGGCACTTGATTTTTGAAGAATTTCAGAAATTTGTTAATTTAGAAATGAAAACTAAAAAACATAACGTCTTTGACGTATTCTTTATAATTGGACCATAAAAGTAAAATCTACAACAAAAAAACAAATAAAATGTATTTGTTTTTTTTGGCGGTCGGTTCGGACCAGACCGCTCAAAAAAATGTTCAAACCACAGACCATACCGGACCGAGCGGTTTGGCTATTTTTCAGACCGGACCGGACCGCCAAACCGCTCAAACCACCAAAAACGGTCCGGTTTGACTTGGATTGACCGGTTTGAACGGTCTACCCCTAAGTACCATCAGAATCAAATAGTACACAAGCGGTTACAGAGATAACAAAGAACGTACCCAACACCACGTCCGTCGACGCCTTCGCCTCATCCACCGTCATTTAATGGAAAGCTCGTCCCGTCGCTTTCAGAGCACTCTCCTTTCTTCCTTGGCTTCCTCCAGACTTCAACTTCGGGCATTCGTTTCTAAAGTACCCCAGCTCCTTATACTCAAAGTAGGGGTGAGCAAAAACCAAACCGAAAAACCCCGAGAAACCGAAAAAAAAAACCCCCAAAAAAACCGAACCGAAACCGAAAACCAAATGGTTTGGTTTCGATTTTGGTTCCCATACCGACCGAAAAAACAAACCGAACATCATTGGTTTCTCCAAAAACCGAACCGAAACCGAACTCGAACCGAACCGAAAAAAATATAATTATTTTTAATTTTTTTTGGTATATATATGTGTATAAAATACTATGAAATGTTTTTAATTATTGATACGGGTAATTTATTATCCGTATTTATGTCTTATTTTATTAACTTTTAATCATTTTATTTAGACTTTTTAATACTTTATTAAGTTTTTGATGTTAATTTTAGTATCTAGCTATTATATATATAAATAAAGAAAATATGAATTTTCGGTCACCAAAACGTTAAATTTAATACCAATATTCATATTTTGCATTATGGCATTTTCAGGGAACTGGTGTTTTGGAAAGGAGCCCAAGAAAAAGAGATTGACCTCGTACAAGCTGAAGTAAGGATGAGGATAACCGAAGACCCACGGTTGTGTGGGTTAGATATATTTTTTAATCTTAAGTATTTTTAGGTCAACCCTTGGTCACATCAAAAACTCTTTAGTATTAATTTTTGGGCTAAATTAACACTCTAGTTCTAGTATCCATAAGTGGGATCGGCCCTTTTGGAAAGCCTACAGTCATGAAGGCTTTGTTATGCAATTACCCATTACTTTTTGTATAAATAGGTGATAGGTGGTGTGCAAATGAAACATCTTGTGGAGGACACAAAAGTCTCCACCTTGTAGGGAGAAAGTTTGACTTTTGATGTTCTTTACCATTCTCTCAAGTTACCTCCATAGTTTTAGTTTTAGGCTTTCATTTGCTTTCTTCCTTAGTACACAGTTGTAACTCAAGAATTGGAGAAGCAACATTTGGCTATAAGTAATGCATTAAGTATTTCTTTTATGCTTATTGTATACCTTGTGGATTCAAGTGAATTTTTATCTTCAATAGAAGTAGTAGTTTATGTTTATAAAACCTTCATCATATCTCATATTATTCTCCACATCATCTCTCTCCTACTTCCAAGCGACATTATTGGAGATGTTCTCCAATGTTTAGCTTTGTTTAGCTTAGTTTAGCGAGTTTGCATTTCTTCAAGTTTCAAGGACGATCTCTTCATCTTATTTCATCATTGCATTTTCTTCGTCTTACTTTAATTATTGCACTCTTTATATTTTGAACATCAAGATTATTCAAAGTGTTCTTGTCCACAAGTGTCCCTCAAGATTACCAATAGTAAACTTGTCCTAAACATTTCATTTAAGAACATAACTGATAAACTTGTCCAAGTTCAACCCCTCAAGATTGTCAATGGCAAACTTGTCCTTGTTTACTTTTTCATGCATTATATTTCCTTTACTTGCTTTCTAGTAATTTATAATTACATTTGCTCTCTCATTTATGTTTGATTTTATTTTCATCTTAGTTAATTATTTTTAGTATTTTTTGTTCATCTTTTATTATCCCTCACAATACTTTATAAAAACTCATTTTTAATGGAAGGCTAAAAACCTTAGTTTGGGGTGTAAGTTAATAAATTGAGATTTAAGGGCTAGTAATAAAATAAAGAGGTGTATTGACTTTATAATAACTAATGTTGGCCATCGCGCGTTGCGCGGTGACGATAATTACTTTAAAAGATATTTGGCTAAGTTATTCTAAAACATAATTCATCGGTTTATAATTAGGGAAATGCAATGTAAGACTTTGAAGTTTTTAAATAAGTGATTAATTTTCATATGTTGTTATTGTTTGTTGCGACGGAAATTTGAGATGCATCAGTAATAGTTTTTTTTCCATCTTGCTTCTTTCATACTCCAATTTAATAATGGATGCAAAACATAAATTGTTTGCTGAAAAGATCACTTAAAATTGAAAGGGTATGTACCGATAGACACCAAAAATGGTAAATATAATATCAATAATTTAATAATAATTGGATAATGATTAACCTATGGATCACTTGGAATGAAATCGTATAACAAAGTAAAATCAACAAATGATGATTTCTTCTCTTAATAGAATTGTTGATTCTCCAAGGTAGGGAAGACGGATAGACAAATAACCCTCAATTCATAACTGAAGATACATTTAGTATAGAGGGACCGAAAAGTCTTTTACAAGTTGAATATTTCAAAAAATTCACAAAATTTCTAGCAAATGATTCTATTCCAACAATTTGTCACGTCAATACTCATGGATCTTCCTTGTGACACCGTGCATTGTCCGATGACGAAAATCTTTTGTGAGAAAATATTTACTTAAGAAGAAACATAATTCTTCAATTAACATCTACTAAAATAAAATGTAAAACAATGAACTTAATGAAAGCGTTTAGAAGTATATAATTTTTATTGATTCAACATTATACACTTTTAGAACCAAAAAGACCACAAAAATCTTTTGCAAGTTTAATTTTGTTTTTTTCATTTATTGTTCATCAAGTTCACATATATTTTCTTAAATTACTCTACTTAGATCTGGAGTCTAATTAGGTTAACAATATTGAAGTTGAATATATATATATATATATATATATATAGAAGTTCAATTTGTACAAAAATGGTTAACCGCAAGCGTATACACATGATTATGCATTGTGACTGGCGTATGGAAAACTAATCCACCCTACATAATTTTTTTTGATTAACAACTATATCAAGTGTAGTTTATTGCATAAAAAAATTATTAACAAAAAGCAAACTTTGTTTCTAAATTCTTGCCCATATGGTCATGCCGTTAATGAAATGTGAAGTCAAAATTAAAAATGTTATATAGCTAAAGAGTGACAATACAATTAAGCAACATGAATTGAAAGAAAGAGTACTTTAATAATTCTTTAACAAAATGTAATATATATTAAATTGTTTATAGCATAGACCAAACAAATATTAAACAATATCATATTGAGGCTAGTTTGTTTGGGAAGGGGGGGGGGAGAGGTTTTAAATTTTTTACGGTAAACTATATTCGCTATTTACCTCGGTTCTTACATATGTGCATCAACATTAGCATTAAGTATACATATGTACATCAACATTAGCATTAAGTATGACTGTTCAAGCAAGCTTGACCCATATGTACATCATCATTAGCATTAAGTATGACTGTTCAAGCAAGCGTGACCCAAAAGATAACAATATATGACTGATCATGTGTGAAGATGTACGTATAATAAGTAATGATAATTAGTTATAGAATAATGTAAAATGTTAATAAATGTAATGATATACATGTAAATACATGTTTTAGGAGGTGTAAACCATCAAAAGTTTTGACTCTTATTAGTTGTCATTGCAAGCATGGTTTCAATCGTAGTTGGTGACAATTGAGTGTAAATTACAATAACTCACCTCAACCTTAAATTTCAATAACATACCTCAAACCAATGTACTTTCAGAATTTAAGCCACCGATATATATACTCATTCTCAATCTTACTATATGCCTCTTGTAGCCATGGTTGGTAAAAAAAGATTAAAAGAGAAATTTTACATATGTACACACTAAAAGATAATCTGATATCTATTCGGTATATCAGGTAGCACCATGCATCCATCAAGAAGAATTGACTTATGTTGTATGCACCAAAGGGGGATGTTGGAACTACTTACCGATTGTTGTCTTGCATTGCTTTAAAACTTCTTTCGTTGCCATTTCTTTTGGTAAAAGAACTCAAAAGATGAGCAAACATTGATGAAAAAAATATTAAATGGTTCAATAGAATGAGCTCAAACTATAAGTATTGATGAAACTATAAAGGGAAGGAGAAATATAGAGTGCAAAATTGTTTGTATATTTGATATGTAAAACACTAAAATACAATGGATATTTATATCTATAGACTAGAGCTAATTTAGGAGATATACATGGAGGATGGAGACAATTAAGGGAGAGATATATGGAGAGATATACATGGAATACAAATATTTGAATTTAAATAAATATATATGAAATAGAGAGGATTATATCTTGATATGCCCCCGCAAGATGGATGATCCGGAGAGGAGACCAATCTTGGATAGTAAATAGTGAAACCGTGGTCTTAGGAGAGGCTTGGTAAGTGCATCTGCTAGTTGATCGTCACCGGCAATATGTTGAACACGGAGAGATCCTTGTTGAACTTTTTCTCTTACAAAGTGGAAATCTAAGGCGAGATGTTTCATTCTTGAGTGAAAAACCGGATTTGCTGAGTATGATGTTGCACTCAAATTATCACAATAGACGGTGGGTGTTGTGGTGGACGTGAATCCGAGCTCATTAAGGAGTGATGTGAGCCATTGAACTTCGGTAGTTGTGAGGCAACGGCCCGAAATTCAGCTTCAGTAGAGCTTCTTGCAAGGGTGCTTTGTCGTTTGGAGCTCCATGAAATGGGATTAGAACCAAGATAAACAATGAAGCCGGTGGTGCTCTGATAATTGTCATTGTCTCCGGCCCAGTCGGCATCGGTGAAAGCATGAAGTGTAAGGGGAGACTTGTGACGTAGAACAATACCATGATATAAGGTGCCATGTAAATATCTTAGGAGTCGTTTTAAGGCTGTCCAGTGGAGAGAGGTCGGCACATGCATAAACTGAGATCAGCGGTTGACTGTAAATGAAATATCTGCCTTGTTAAGGATAGATAATGTGAGAGGTTCGGAGCTGGTTATCGGTGTGGAGATGGGTTTACAATCACTCATATTGGCTTTGTTTAGGATGTCGAGGATGTATTTTCTTTGGGAGAGTAAGATTCCGTGGGGGTGTGGAAGTACTTCTACACCTAAGAAATAAGATAGAGGGCCGAGGTCTTTTAAGGAGAACTTGGCAGCTAGATGTGTGATAAAGTTAGATAACTGAATGGGGGAAGGGCCGGTGACAATGATGTCGTCGACATAGACAAGGACCAGAATAAAGACAGAGTCGCTGTTTAGAACGAAAAGTGAAGGATCTGATATAGTGGCCTTGAAGCCGAGAGAGATGAGATAAGATTTTAGTTCATCATACCAAGCACGAGATGCTTGACGGAGACCATAGATTGCTTTGTTTAGTTTACAAACATGGTCGGGAAGAGAGGAATTAACGAAACCCGGGGGTTAAGACATGTAAACGGCTTCATGAAGGTTGCCTTGCAAAAAGGCATTGTTGATGTCTAGTTGTCGAAGAGACCAATTATGTGAGATGGCAAGGGAGAGAATGAGACGAAGGGTGGCGGGTTTTAGGACGGGGCTGAAAGTTTCCCGATAATCAATTCCCGGACGTTGGTGAAAACCTTTGGCAACGAGGCAGGCTTTCAGACGATCGATCGAGCCGTCGGGTTTGTATTTGGTTCGGTAAACCCATTTGCACCCAACAAGATTTGGAGCTTGAGATGAGGGTACGAGAGACCATGTGTGATTACGTTCAAGAGCATCACACTCCTCTTGCATGGCTTTACGCCATGATGGATGTTTGAGGGCTTGGGAGATTGTAGAAGGTTCAGAAGGGTAGGAAGGAGATGCTGTGTAAAGCTGGAAGTCAGAGTTGAAGTATCGAGAGTTTGGTTTAGGATGTGGACGTGTGGTTATTTTGGGGGGGGGGGTATATTCTTCGAGATGTGTAGTAGGAGAAGTGGAGGATAGAGGGGGAAGGGGAGTAGTAGCGAGAGGTGAATTAGGAGGGTTTTGACTAGTGTGAGGGGGAGATTGTGGGTTGTTTGATAAAGATGTGGGTGTTGAGCTGGAGGGATGTGGGTTGTTTGATGAAGATGTGGGTGTTTGGCTGGAGGGATGTAGGTTGTTTGATGAAGATGTGGGTGTTGGGCTGGAGGGGTTAGAGGATGATATGGACGAACTAGTAAGGGGAATAGAGAGGGGGAGCCAGTGATCTAAATTGATCGTATCGGAAGGTATGGAAGATTTTGTGAGTTTGGTAAATGGGAACTCATGGTCAATGAAGATCACATGACGAGAGGTATATGTTTTGGAGAATATAGGGTCGTAAGTGTAATATGCACTTTGGGTTGGGGAGTAGCCGACAAAAATACAAGGGGTGGAGTGCGGATGTAGTTTGTTTGGTGAGTATGGTCTAAGCCAAGGGTAGCATAGACATCTAAAGCTCCGTAATTTGGAATATTTTGGTTCTTTTTGGAAAAGGCAGCGAAATGGAGATAAGTTATGTAAGGTGGAGGTGGGTAGGCGATTTATAAGATAGGTGGCTGTGGTGAAAGCAAAGGGCCAAAAGGTAACCGGTATTTGAGCGTGGGAGAGGAGAGCAAGACCCGTTTCGACGATGTGTCGATGGCGGCGCTCGGCGTATCCATTGTGTTCGGGAGTGTGGGGGGGGGGGGGGGAGAGGTGATATGAGAAATACATGAGGATGATAAGTGGGTTTTAAGTTTTAAATATTCACCACCGTTGTCAGAAAATAGTTGTTTTATTTTTCTTTGGAAAAAGTTTTCGACTAAAGGTTGGAAGTGGAGAAATATGGCAAGAGAGTCAGATTTGTTTTTAAGGGGATAGAGCCATGTGTATTTGGTGAAATGGTCTACAAAAATAATGTAGTATTTGTAGTGGTCAAAAGATTCAATAGGGGAGCACCATACATCAGAAAATAATAGATATAATGGAGCATTAGATGTTAGGGATGAATCATGAAAAGGTAAACGATGGCTTTTATTAATCCGACAAGAGTTACAATTGTCAATAGAACTAGAATTAAAAGAAAGATAAGAAGACAATTGTTTGAAAACTTTATTTTGAGGGTGGCCTAGTAGGTGATGCCACGTGGATGAAGTAGTGTGATGCATGGTGAAGATTTTGGGTGTCACGGAGGAGCGAAGTTCATACAACCCCTTGGTCGCTGTGCCCTTGAGGAGAGGTGTTTTGGAATCCCGGTCCTTGATTACGAAAACAAAAGAGTAGAACTCGATTAGAAAATTATTGTCAAGACATAAACGAGATATGGAGATAATATTGCGAGATAGAGATGGAACATATAGGACGTTTTTGAGAATTAATTGTGTGTGTTGTGTGTGGATTATAACAGAACCAATATGAGAAATTTGTAAACACGAACCGTCACCGATAATCAATTCCTCTGTCCCGTCATATGGTGCATGAATGGATAGGTTGTTTAGATCATTTGTTGCATGAAAACTTGCCCTAGTGTAAAAAAGCCAATTAGCCGTGTTTGTTGTAGAAGTGGGGAGTGGGTTCATGAGATGAGCCTGTGCATTTTTAACCTGCATGTTGCGGTTAGGAGAAGGCATAGAAACAGTCGGAAATAATTTCTTAAAGGTGAAGCAGTTGCTTAAGGAGTGTCCTTTTTGATGGCACCATTGGCATTTACCCAAAAATGGGCGTTGTCCGGTAGCCTGAGGAATTTGCTTCGATGGAGTAGGAAGCAAGCCATTAGTGGTGGCGTCTTGTCGAGGAGCCCAAGTTTTGCGATTGGGTTGGTGATGAGTGTAAAAGGCGGCAGCGGGCTGATGGATTGCGGTGACGGGGATCTGTTGAGCAAGGGCTAATTCATGGTTGATTAGCTTTTCATGAAGTTCATTAAATGAAATCGAAGAGTCCCTTGCATGGATAGCATCTAGTATGGGCGTGTAAGCAGATGGATCTAACCCATTGAGAACGGCATCGATGACATCTTCTTGGTCAAGTTTCTTTCCAAGGATTGCAAGTTCATCAACTACAGTCTTTATGTTCTGCATGTAGTCGGTGATAGTCTGATTGGAGGTTTTGGTGAGTTGTTTCAATCGGTATTGCAGTTGTTTGATGTGTCCACGTGAAGGAGAGGCATACGTGCCGGCTAGGGTTTGCCATGCCTCACGCGAAGAAGAAGCATTAGTCACGAGGGGGACAATCTGCGGGGATAGGCTGCCGACGATCGCTCCAAAAAGAAGTCGATCTTGTCGGAACCATTGTTGGTAGTCCTTTTGGGGGGTGGTGGTACCATCGGTTGCGGTTGTCGGACTCGGTGCTGGGTGTGTCCCATCGATGAACCGGTAGAGATCGAGGCCATGTAGTAAGGCTTCGATTTGTGTTTTCCATCCAAGATAGTTGGTGGATGTGAGCTTCAATGTTGCTGGAAAATTGACAACGGTGAGATCTTTCAAGAGGGTGTTGGTGACGAGGGAGTTTGTTTCACCAGTCATGGTAGAGGGATGTTGTTGGTGAGCTTGGTGAGTTTCCAATAGCTCTGATACCATATAAAGGGGAAGGAGAAATATAGAGTGCAGAATTGTTTGTATATTTGATATGTAAAACACTAAAATACAATGGGTATTTATATTTATAGACTAGAGCTAATTTAGGAGATATACATGGAGGATGGAGACAATTAAGGGAGAGATATATGGAGAGATATACATGGAATACAAATATTTGAATTTAAATAAATATATATGAAATAAAGAGGATTATATCTTGATAGAAACTACACACTTTTTGGCGCATAAAGTTAAATTGATATCATTTAGATGATTTACTCATATGTACAATGTTTTGTTAATCTACTTGTAGATGTTGGAAAAACTAACAGCCTTAGCAAATATAAGAGAGTGTTTTGATTTCCATTTGTAATACCCTCCTTGCAAAAAAAAATAGAGAGTAAGATTAAGAATTAAAAACATCAGAAAATAATTTTCAAGCCCAATGATGAGAAGGAAAAAATCCCAACTGACCGATGAACATCGATATCTTGAAAACCATATGGAAGATTATCAATTTGAAAAAAAACCATAACTCTTGTTTCTTGGTACCTTCTTCTAGCATTAATGTAGAAATATTCTTGCATAACATGTATCAAGTTCATGGATATACAAACAAAAAGATGGTTATTTTTATGTTCTACACATGCTTAAAAATTGTTACCTTATTTTATCAATAATTCATATGCCACTTTATCCACACACACACACACACACAAAAGATTCATATGCCTTCAAAATTTTAATTTTAGTGAGAATTTCCATGATTAAACGACGAAATATTATACTTACATCAGCAAAATCTCATACCATGATTTGTCTTCTTGAATAATGCTTCAAATCAACAAAAACTACAAACCGCCACCACAAAAACTGAACAGAGAGGAAGAAATGAACTATTAAGAAAAATTATTATGCTTAAAAAAATCTTACCTTATGGATATAAAAATGATTCATATATCACTTTATCCACACATAAAAATGATTCATATGCTTACATAATTCCAACTTTAGTGTGAATGTCTCCAACTAAAATAAAAAATATTATACTTACAAAAACAAAAACTCATACCATGATTTGTCTCCTTGAATGGCACCTCAAATCAACAGAAATGCAAATTGCCTCCACAAAGTTATAACCGAATAGAGAGAAAGAATTGAGAGATTATAAAGATGTACCATTAGAAGAAGATGAACAACTATAACCCAATAGAAAGGAATAATGTGAATTAAAAGAGCAATTATTAAAGAGAAGATGAGTAGGTTGTAACCTATTGAGAGTTTTTCAATGTGACTCTTGGAAAAAGGAGAAAAAAGATAGCATATTTTCTTGTTTTGAGAAGAAGTCACATCATTGCTTGTGGTTTCTTCTTTAATATATATATATATATAGATATAGATAGATAGTTTATAACTTGTCATAATTGGATCGTTAATATTTCGTGGTAATACCCCTAAAGTTAATTGACAACTAACTATCGGTATTTAAGCTACTTAACCTCAATGAGGTTATAAAAAGTATTAATTTTCTAAGACAATAATAATTATTATAAAATATCTTTTTGCTTTATTATTGCTAATTTTTTATAACCTCATTGAGGTTAAGCCGCTTATATACCGATAGTTAGTTGTCAATTAACTTTAGGGGTATTTTCACGAAATATTAGAGATCTAAATGTGACAAGTTGAGAAACTATTATTATAAATTCAATACACCTCTTTGTTTTATTACTAAACTTTTAAATCTCAATTTATTAACTTACACCCAAACTAAGGGTTTTAGCCTTCCATTAAAAATGAGGTTTTATAAGGTATTTTGACGAATAATAAAAGATGATAATAATTAACTAAAATGAACTTTAATATAAACGTAAATGAGAGAGCAAATGATGATTATAAAAGCAATTAAAAAAAGCGTTAATGCATGGAAAAGTAAAAGTTGGACAAGTTTGTTGTTAACAATCTTGAGTAATTAATCTAAGACAAGTTCGCCATTAACAATCTTGAATAAGAAATCTGGGACAAGTTTGCCATTAGCAATCTTGAATAAGTGAACTTGGACAAGTTTATCGGTAATAATTTTGAATAGAGTGCTTTAGGACAAGTTTACCATTAGTAATCTTGAGGCACATTTTAGGACAAGAATACCTTGAATAATCTTGATGTTCAAAAGTGAAAAAGTGCAATAATTAAAACAAGACTAAAAATATGCGACGGTGAAATAAACATGAAGAGATCGAACTAGGAGCTTGATGAATTTCGAATAACTTAAACTATAAATATGAAAATCTTGAAAAAGCCATGAAAAGTGAAAGATGATGAGAGCTTCTTGAATAAAATCCACTTGAATCCATAACTAACACATTAAGCATAAAAGAAATGGTTAATATATAACTTGTAGCCAAAGGTTGATTCTTACTTTACTTCTTAAAGATGAGATGAGATGAAATGAAAACAAAAACCACTAACAAACTTTATATAAAACTTGAGATCACTTGCAAACTAATACCATATATTGATTTCTTGGAACTACAAAGATAAATTATAGCCAACAACTATGAAGAAGTTGTTAACCATAAACACTAACTAAGCTTCTCCACAAAATCCACCAAAGTGTGTTTCCACACTTTCAAGTGAGAAATGTGAAGAATGGAATGGGATGATGAAATGAGAACCCAAGCATCCTATTTATACAAGGAGCTTAATGGGTAAGGATTTTTGGAAAGCCGTATGTTTCATCCATAAAAATAATACTAATCCCACTATCTAACTAACAACTAATATTATGTAGCCCGAAACAAAATGTTAAATAGTTTAGCCCAAAATACATCATGAGTTAGTTTGACCCACAAATAAATTACAAAAATCATCTTCCCCACATATATGTGGCCATCGGCTTAGCACCGCAGATCCGACCCAACACAGCAAGTTCGGCCCATCTTTGGTCATCTACGTATTGGCGCTCGTCAAAAAGTTTCGACTACATATATGAAAAAGACGAGAATGAAAATCATGAGTTACTGTATCAATTTATAACATTTTATAGCCAAAACCTCAAGTTTTCTTTTTTCCTAGGCGATATATTAAAAAACTAACAACTAACATTATTAACTAAAAATACTAATTAATAGTAGCTAAAAATGACTTAAAATAATACCAAAGTGAGCGTAAATATGGTTAATAAATTAACCGTATCACATCTCCAAACTTAAACCATTGCTTGTCCTCAAGCAATAAATTTAAGGAAAGACAAAAATTCTACGACTCAAGGATGCACGAAAACACAAACTTATAATGCATACCTGAGGAACACAAGTTCAGCACAAAACAGTTAGCCACAAATCCGATGTTCATTCCTTTTCATGTGAAAAGTCAAAGTTCGATTTTTTTTCTAACCACATGTTTACAAAAGATGTTTTGCTTTCACTCCTTGTCGTGATATGTGTATGGTTGTTTCTTTGAAACTGTTGTTTCATTCCTTGTGATTCCTAAAACATACAAGAAATGTTTTTAATTATATATATATAAACCTAATTTTAATTTTAAACATATATGAAATGTTTTTATTTTTTCCAATAACCGAAAACCAAAACTTTTTAAACCATTCGGTTTTAAAACCGAACACTGAATAAAAAAACGGAACCGACAAAAAAAACCCGAAAATCGAACGATTTGGATAATTAAAAAAACTGAATGACTCGGTTTTCGGTTCGGTTTAGGCCAAAAACTGAACCGAACCGAACCGTACTCACCCCTAACTCAAAGCAAACGGGTCCTTTGATCGGACAGTCGTTGCGGTTATGACCCGTCTTCCCACATTTGAAACAAGACTCGGAAGAAGGCCGACATGGGCCCTGATGCTTGCTTCGACATTTGTTGCACCATCTAGGCTCTTGTCTAAAATTGATGGTTCCACGGTTGTTGTTGTAGCTTGGCCTTTTGGAAGGCGCCGAATGGCCCTCCCACTTCCTCCTCTCTCCCACTATATCCTTCTCTTGCTTCCCTCTAGCATAAATCCTTTCAATTGCATTTGTCTCCTCAATCGTCTCTCGGAGGTTAGTGACTTTGGAATTTCGGACCATAACCATCATGTCCGCCGGTAATCCCTAAAATAAGCCTTCACCTTTTCCTTCTCTGTAGGGGCCACATGCCCCACTAAGTTCAACTTATCCATAAATAGCCGGGTGTATCCTCTCACCGCTAAGTTCTCTTTCTTGAGAGATCGAAACTCTTCTTCAATTAGATCCATCTCTTGCGCGGTGCAATATTCCTCCAAGATCTTCTTCTTGAATGAGGCCTAACTCATATTGGCTAAGACGATAACCTCTATGGTCGAGATAATAATGTTCCACCAAGTAAGGGTCGTTCCTCTAAGTAGTTGAGAAGCAAATTTGACTTTTTGGCTCTCTTTGCAGTCACAAGATCTAAAGGCTTGCTCAATCTCCCGAAGACAATTCATGCATGCCACGGGATCATTAGTACCGGAAAACTCCGGTGGCTCGCAACAAAGGAAGATCTTGTAAGAGAAAACTCTACACCCTCGCCTCACATCCACGGTCACGACCCCTTTACTTGGGATTTCATTTCCACCCCCGGATCCCATAACATCAACGTTTTAGGCAACCGTTTTGTGCCTACGGTTGCTAGCATCTCTGTCCTCCAACAACTTCAGAAAGAACTCTTGTTGTTAAGTCATAGCCCCATTCATGGCCCTCATCATGTTGTCCATCATGCGCGTCTCTGGAGTTACTTCCTCTAAAATGGGCTCGAAAGTAACAATGTTGTTTTGTGGAATATGCTCAACTCCTCCACCCAATATATTCGGTATGGGAGGTTGATTGGCTGTATATTCGATCGCTCCATGACCATCCGGTAATGTTCCCCGTCTATTTTGGGCGTTCACCATGCTTGTCTGCCACGCATACGAGAATGGAGGTAAGAAATAGGCTATACCAAATAAACATAAGGAAACGTACTATACATTCATCAATCATCGCAACAATAGGATGATAAGCATACTCATATAACAATATACTCAAAATAACATTAGCTACATGATATCTTGAATATATCATACATATAAGAATTCTCATAACCAAAGTCACATTTCATGATTAGTGCACTTCCGTCGACTGTATACCTCTCCTATCTTAAGAGTTTCTACCCACATTTCACAAATCATCACTTAAAGTCTCAGCTTAAGTCTAGGCATCTTAGATTCATACCTAGTTCACTTAAACTAGATCTCTATTACCAACTTCTAACACCTAAAAATGGGAGACAATTTAAACCGAAATAACTTACGGAATAAAGCTTAATATCATAACAATCACCCGATAAATGGCGAATAAGTAGTAGAGTTTACATTAATGAATGGATACTAAAGACAACAACCTATTAATCTACATCAATCCGAAATATAGATTATGTTTGGATGTTGCTAATATCCTCAAAATAATTAACTAGTAACTCCATTATTTACACTTGAAAGTGTAATCCGAAAAAAAGATGCCCCGCTAATACGATCACCTGCTATACATGTCATTTGAGAAAAACTGTTAGGCTTAACGCCTAGTGAGAACAAACAGTTAAATGAATAACGCTATAAAACTTTGAAATATAAAATGTAGCTTTAAACAATGTTTTTATAAAGTTTAACTCATGCTTGCCTTGGAAGGGTGTCAAACATCCAAAGATGATGAGGGAGACCCGATTTACCACTAGTAGTGACAGAACACAAAAGCCTGTCACAAATCAATGTTAATAGAGCATCACATAAAGGTCTGGTAGTCATTAACATCAACCAAAACCAATATTATAGTCATTTGTGCTCGAGAGTTAGTGAAATGATGTGTGGAAATTACACAATTTATCACAATGCTTATTTTCAATTTATAAATGAGATAATACAATCTTTCATATAAATAATTACCGACTTATATGCCTATGGATCTATTACATTTTAGCCATATAGTTTAATACATAAATTTAGAGATATTAATAATTTTGTATAATCATCATTTCTCATCAAATAATAATTTCTCAAAATTAGGTCAAAGTGGTTTTGAGTTATAAAACCAATAATACTTTGAAATATGTCCACACCAAGTGTTTAAAACTTTCTCTCATACTCATTTTAACAATATAAGCAAAATCCCCAAAATTTTCAAGTTTGACCTAATTTGTCAAAACCAACCAAATATAAAAATATTTGAAATATAAACTTGTAGGAAGTAAAATGCATCTTTTTAACATGTATATATTTTTATAAAAGAGTATGAGGAACTCACAATACTAGGATTTGAGAAAAACTAGAAAATCCCAAAATGGTGAAGAAGATGCAGATAGTGAAGAACACAAAGAATCTTGAAGTTCCAACCTTGAATCTTTAAGCTAGATAGGTGATAAATACCCAAAAGTAGAGGAAATATGGAGTGAAACCCTCTAGGGTTCGTATTTAATGAAGTGGGAATGAGAGGATTTGATTTGGGAAATTATGGGGTGAATGGGGTTGAGTTTTACGTTTAAAAGATTCGTGCAACAAAACTTTTGGACTTCTGCGACCTCCACCATGACTTCAGGTCGCATGGAAGGCCGTACGTGCTGACATGAACCTCAACAGAGAGTTGCGCGAGAAGTGGCGCGACTTAGGCACGCAGGCCTAGTCACGTGGAACACAAAAAAAAGGCCCAGTGGGCCCTTTTTCCGAGTTTTGCTGCATAATTCTCAAAACCCCTCATAGGAAACTGTTTAATCTCTAAAATTTCAAATTAAGAATATTTTCTACCTCAAATTCAACCTAGATTTTCATCTAAATAAATATTTAAGTTTTATGATATAATTTACTCACAAGTTTAACTTTCGAGAAATTTCGGGGTGTTACAACTTATAATTGCTTTTAAGTCACTAAATTCATGTAAACCTTAACATAACATAACACTGAAATGAACTCATGTAATCATTAACATAATATTAATGCTGAAATTGAATCATGTAATCCACTAAAACATTTAATGTTTATGGTTTCATCTCCAAAAATTTTGTGGTTTATCTAAATGTTTTTTTATTGTTTCACACTTACATACCTTAAAAAAAATTACATTTAAACCCTAAATTTTTATGGTTTCATGGCAAAATAGTTCATAGGGTAGGTCCGCCTTGCATTTTCATGGTATTGAGTTCTCAAAATACTTTTGATTGAATGGGATGATTAATAGTAATTGTTATTAATGTCCATAAGACTCGGTTTCGCGCTGATGTTTGTCGAGGAATCCCTTCCCAATCGGAGGTATAGTTTAGATCTTGTGAACTACATATTCAGGGGGTAGATCGTTGACCTCTTGGTGGTTTTTGGGTTTTATAGGTGCAACTCTTGTAATGTTTCTGATCTGTTCGTGTGTTGCGTTCTGTGTTGTGTACACTTTTGTGTTTCAATAAAGTAATTCTTGTTGTGCAAAAAAAATAGTAATTGTTTGTGAATTAATTAGGATGTAAAATCTATTTTTCATACGATTGCATTAATCAAATTGTATGTTAACCATGAATATAGAGTCCAGTTTTATTTTGTTCTTCTGCTCAATCCGCACTTGAGATTATGTATAAACTTTTTCTTTTCAAACTTTTGATTATATTTAACATACTAGTTGTTAGATGAAAATTTAGTAATTTAAAAAGTTATCTTTTTGCCCCCCATTTTTAGAAAGAGAAAATTCTAAAAAAAAACCCAACAAACTATCGGATTTTGAATGATTAAGTCCTTAAACAATTTTTTTGATTGGTAAAACCTTTAAACTTTATAAAACCGGTTAAATATATATCCTTATAACCTGTAAAAACTGGTCATTGTGATAAAAATTTGGGAAAAGTATACAAAAACTCAAAAAACTATCTGATTTTGAATGATTAAGTCATTGATTTTTTCCAACAAATAAATCTCTAATTTTTTTTCTTAAATCTTTTAACCAAATATATTCTTGAATTTTTTTGAATAAATAAGTCCCAAACCTTTTTTGAAGAAACAAAATCATGAACTTAATTTTTGAACAAATAAATTAGGAACTTTTTTTTGAATAAAATCATGAACAAAAAAATATATACAATTTCTCTCACCGATAACAAAGTATAATGAACCAATTAAACAGAGAAAAAATATATCATTTATGGTACTAATCAAAACCATACAAAGTTTATGCCTAAAGTATAAAAAAGTTATGCTTAAAGCATAAATTAAGTTCATTAAAACTTAATTTTTTATGTATAAATATTTTTGTATGTATCTATATATTGTTTTAGGCATAATTTTTGTATATTTCAGAATTGGTATTGGAAGTGATATTTTTTTTGTTTAGTTGGAGAATTGTACTTTGATGTCGATGAAAAAATTGTATACATTTATTCGTTCAAAATTAAGAATTCAGATTTATTTGTTCAAAATTAAGTTCATGGTTTTGTTTTTGTTTTTCAAAAAACGTTTGGGATTTATTTGTTCTAAAAATATTCAAAATTTTATTTGGTAAAAATTTTAGGGATTTATTTTTTTAATTGTTTTATTGTAGTTTGTTGTCGGTGAGAGAAATTGCATACATTTATTTGTTCTTGATTTTGTTCAAAAAAGTTCCAGATTTATTTGTTCAAAAAAGCTCAAAATTTTATTTGGAAGAAATATTTAAGAAAGAATCTAGGAATTTATTTGTTAAAAAAATAAGGGACTTAATAATTCAACATCTATTTGTTAAACGAACAATGAAATATAACAACACAAGAAATAGAGAAAAAGATCTGTAATTCTCATTAATAATAATCCCTTTAAATAGGGACGATTACATAGAGATAGTGATAAACATGGATGGAGATTTACTTCATAAATAACTCTAAACCTTTATATCTATCTCTATCTATATCGTCACATCCTTTTGATGATGGCACACTTATCCTACAACACTCGCCCTTGTGCCGAGTCAAGGGAATGATGATGCATCATTGTTGCCTCATTAAAACCTTACGCCAAAAATAAAACCTAGTGGGAAAAATAAAAATAGGACGAAGGAAAGAGTACAACGCACCGGTTTCTTTGCAATACATAGACTTTTCCTTTAGTCTAATATTTTCTCAGATCCGTACATTAATCATGAGAGTTAAGAAAACAAAATGGTATATAAACTGTTGCCTCACTAAAACCTTACACCAAGGAATAAAACCCAATGAGAAAAATAAAACCTTGGGTGAAGGAAAAAGAGCACAACATACCAATACTACATATATAGTAGACTTGCCATTTTGTCTATTACTCCCCCTGATTCATGCATTAACCAAAGGAGTATGTAAAACATTTACAGGATTAATACTTTCTATATGTTTCCCAAATACGATTTTGGATAATGATTTGGTAAACAAGTATGTCACATTTTCCTCGCATTTTTCTTGACTCACTCGAATATAGAGGAGAGTTTGTTATTGCTGATTGTATATAAACTAAAAGAAAAATATGCTTTGTGTTATCACCCTTAATATGTTGTACGTCATTTCTTTGATACATGATGCATTATTTTCATATATGCAGGTAGGATATTATGAACTCAAAACACTAGCTCCTCTGATATGTGTAATGATAGTCCTTAACCATGTATACTATTAAATAGGCTCATGTAGAGTAATGTTCTTGGAATAGTTTGAAGATGTAGCTACCAGGGTCTGCCTAGTTTACTTCCAAGAAATTGGCATGTTCCCTATGGTAATTCCTTATCCAATTTGGGAATGAGCTTTGTATGAGTCAGGTAGATAGTTAATATCAGCAAAGACATACCTAGATAATATTTTATGTTTTTCTATTAGGGCTGGTAATTTTGTCGCTCATATTCAAAGTAGGTATTGAAATTCCATTATCAATCCTATTTTTCTCTTTGTAAGAAAAGTATAAGCCCACATCAATGGTTCCAAAAGATTAATTTGATATCATTCCAATGACGTTGCGTTGGCGCTGAGCTAAATCTTGCTAACGAGTTCATTGAGAGATACAATATACGGTCAAGTGTAATGTTCTAAGCACATTATTGTACTCAAATAGGGAACAGCTCCCAAAGCCTCTTCGTCTTCATCCTTCAGACGAAATTGATGTTTTCTTTTATCCAACACTTCGACTGATCATGGGAGTGCTAGCCAGATACGCTTTGTTCATATTAAATCGCCTGATTATTTTCTAGACATATGCGGTCGGTGAATTAATATCACAAACTCGGTGTCCTATATTGAATAAATACATAAAACCAAGTTTTCCCAAGATCTTTCATCTCAAATTCAGATTTTGAATAGATTAAAATTTCTCTTATTTCATCATGGGTATGTATTATGTTCATTACATCGACATATAGAGCTATGATTGAACATCTGGAACTCGTTTTCTTTATAAATACGCATGGGCACAGTTCATCGTTTTTTATATCCCTTCCCAACCAAGTATTCACTTAAGCAAGTATCCATATCCGCCCGTGAGGGTTTAAATTTCATTACAAACGCATTTTGTGGTTTCTGGTAATATAATGCCATCAAACACTTTTATATATCTCTTAATCTAGATCCCCATAGAGATATGTGGTAACCACATCCATGAGCTGCATTTCCCGTCCTTCAGAAATTACTAGGCTAATTAATTAGCAGAACGTTATAACGTCCATCACGAGAGAGCAAGTCTTCTCATCATCAATCCAGGGCGTTGGGAGAAACCTTGCGCCAAAGGAGAGTCTTAAACATTATGACTTAATTATTCTCATTGCGCTTTTCTGACAAATGAATTATCTATGTCCTACGGGCTTTACACTTGGTGGGTTAGCACTACCTGACCAAATACCCGTTTATTTGTCAAATGTAATTCTCCTGGATTGTTTCTATAAATTTAGGTCAATTTGCTCTTTGTTGACATTCTTCAACTAAGCATTGTTCGGTGTTATCGTGCTTGATCATCTCATGAGCAACGGTATATGTGTGTATATCATCAATAAGTATGTATGATCTGTCCATCGTCTCATATGCACTCTCATAATTCATTTGAGATTTCTTTGATCTCTGGAATCAATATTAACTTCGGAGCGTCCTCCAGTAATGATTCATAGACATAGTTTTTTCAGAGACAATCTCATGAAAGGTTTATGTATTGATGATAAATGGTTGTGCCTTACTCTTCTCTTCCTTTAGATGAGCATTTATCGAACCAAGTAGCTTCCCCCATTTCCTTTTTGGGAGCCACGACCTCAACCACACCTCCACCATGTGTGATTGCAACGCACTTTCCAACGGCGTTGTGCTCTTGTTTGGGGACTTTTAACCTTGCTGTATATTTGCAACTGGTGATCTTGTCATTTTTAGAATAACATTAAACGCATTAGGTATCGAGTCTGATTCGTTTGACTTCAACTTTATATTGTGAAGTTTGGGGATCAAAATGAGACAGAGTTAGAATATTCTATAACACTTCCTGTCGTTCCCATGGAAAATCCTTTTTCCTATCTCCCCCTAACGACGGGAAGACTGTCTCATCAAAGTGATAACCCGCAAATCTAGCGGTAAAGAGATCACCCATCAAGTGTTCAAATTAGCGGATAATTGTTGGGGATTCATATCCAACTTATACTAAATCGTTTTTAAAGACCCATTTGGGTGCGCTGTGGGGGCGCAATTGGCACATATATTCTACACAACCAAACATGCGTAAATGTAAAATATCAGGCTTATATCCAGTTACCAATTGGTATGCATGATATTGGTTAGCTAGTAGTGGGTCTAAAAACAAATGAGTAAGGTTGCATGTAATATTTGCATAACCCCATGCAAATGCGGGTAAATTGGTGCGCATACCCAATGCCCTATATACCATCTATATTCTTTTGATGACAACCTTTATGAGACCATTATATATATATATATATATACATACATGGGGTATAGGAAACTCTACATTGATCCGAATATATATGCAATAATTATCAATTCCTTATAATGTAAATTCTCTAGCATTCCAAGTCATGTAGACTTGATGAGATAATTAGGGTGGTGAGCTCTTGAACGTGTAACTAGTGCTAGAGTGCAACATCTTATGTGGAAAATAATATGACTTGCGTTCATCGTGTCGAAACCAGAACCATAAAATACTTCAATGACCCGCACTCTGGTTGTTTATGTCCATTACCTTGAATTCGTTGTAAGAATGGAATATTTTTGTATTAGCTTTAGGATGGTCTCATTCTTGTCTTAGCTACGAATCAGGGTATACAAAAGTTTTAGGTATGACATATTATGATAGTGGTGTTGGTTCTTGTGCTACAGAAGTCAACAATTATAATTTGGTTAATTGCTTTACTTTGCCTTTCACTCGAAAGATAATGTGTTTATATGTATTTTTCAATACAAGGATCATTATGTCATAATCATGGTGTCCCACAAGGTCATATCGAAACATATATGTATAATTGTCGCAAAGTTCTTTATAGGTGACATAATATGATTTGATGACCTAGATAATCCACTAGCGTGGTACATTAATTTCTCTAATATACGTTCCTTTCATATCATTAGAGTTGATGTACATATATACCAATTTCCATTCTCATATTATGATTTTCAATTGATACGAATATCTTAACAAGGTTTTCATTAATCTAGTGTTTTAATGACTATTAATCTTATACCAACAAGAAAATGACAGTCTATTGTCTAAGTATTTTGGTTGGAGGAGTAAATATTAGTCTATCTTTTATCATTGTGTGGGAGGTCCCACAAAAACACTCAAGTTCTCCTCGATACATTTCAACATGGAATGGAGAATATTGAGAGTTTTATGTTTGTAATTTTGATGTATTTCTTTACATTTATAATAGTTAAATATTTGGTTTTTCATCAGCAAATGAAATTAATTTAACACTTAAAATAAATTTCAATAGACTTATACTCAATCAATCTTAAATTAATCTGATATAGTTCATTTCCAACTTGTTCTTTTTTTTATTTTTTCTTTTTTTATGAGCGATTATTAGCACATTTATTCTTATATTGTCCATTATCTTTTAGGCAGTAGTTGCATTTCTGCTCCAAGAATTGTAAAACCCTTTTCGACTCTTGTCATGACCCTTACCGTTTACATGGTTTTGTCCATGGGTTGTATAGATGTCTCCCATGTGAAGTTTTCTTTAACTCACTGTCCTTTGGAGTTGTTCCACCTCTAACACTTTCATTATTGACCACAAGAATTTTTTTTGTCCCAACATGTTTAGTGATCTTAAATAACCTTGTTATATCTCTCTACCACTTATAGTAGGTTGATGAATTTATCTAAAGGTTATACTCTAGCTTACATTGGTTCATTAATATGATTACTGGTATATGAAAGGTGGAAATCTTCTATGAGTTCCTTGCCATGAAGATTGAGATGTATTTTGAGACACAATATATCTTTGTTGAAATCAGTAATTTTCTTGTAATTGAGTGGGTTTCGTTCCACTGTATGATTAGTTTGAAAAGTACATAGTAATAGATACTCCTAATTTTCCTTTTCAGGTCGTCCCACTGTCCTGAGGGGATTCTAGTTAATGATTTTCCCTATGAAGGTTGTGACTAATGCATCGTCTCAAAAATCTCAAGACATTTACTTGTATTTTAACAGGTGATTTTTAGGGTCAAGATGTTTTGATGGGTTTTACATATTTGCTTATCTTATGGTACTCAAGTTCTTTCGAGTCCGAGTGGTTATAAATAATGGAAAATATATGATTTTCTAAAATCATGGTCTATAATCATTTATGTTATGCATGAAATTTCATTATCATATTAATACTGGATTTTTGTATTTTTAAATTTTGTTGATAATACTTTATTAATATTTCAGTTTGTGAAAAGAAATCACTCAATTTATTGGATTTCCAGGTAGTAGAGGAATCACATGGATTTCTTAAATCCCTACAAACCTTGGGGATATTTACACCGTTTGACAAAATTCAATCAATATTTAGCGATTTATTTAATTTGAAGTACAATAATATTTATATGTTTTTGGCATGAGGCCAAAAATAATACGAGTTTGGCATATGAAGCCATTTTCAATTTTTTATTACCATAATGGTATTTTGAGTGATTATGTTATCAGACAAATAAATGTTGGTTTTTGATATAAAGTCAAATTTAAACTTTTAATATCTTAATAATATTTTTGGAGCTTTTGATAAGATACCAAAATATATGGAGGTTGGAATTGTAACTTCCAAATATTTGTTAAGATAATAATGAGTAGGAACCCACAATCAAGATAAGAATTTAGATCATATTTATTAATATTTTCATTCGCTTTTTTTTGTTGAGCTTTTGGCAAAAAACCAAAAGTTTTAGGGTTAAAAATGTAACTTCCAAAAGGTAATTATAAGATTAAAATTATGAATAGGAACTCACAATCAAGATAAACATTTAAATAAGATAAACGTTTGAATTATAATTGTAACACTTACGAATTAAGATAGACATTTAAATATGATAAACATTTAAATATTATGTTGTAAAAGTAATCATAAAGTACATCCATAATTAAATTATTAAATGATAATTGATTCAAATAATTAAGTAAAATGGCAAAACTAGTTAAATAAATTTACTTTCGTTTAAATAATAATTGATTACCATGTCTCACAATAATATATTAGTAAATTTAAATGATACAAATCAAATTAATGACGTAAATAACATTCATATAATTAACCATCTAAGTATGTTAATATAGTAAACTAATAAAATAAGTATTAATAAATAACAATAATAGTTCAAAATTATAAAGACTATTAAGATAAACTTAAAAGATGTTGATATAGCACCTTTTATATCAATATGGTGAAAATTTAATAAAGATTTTTAAAGAATAGGATTGAACTATTTATGGGTTTTGAAACTTGATTTGGTAAAACCTAAATTTCTAAAAAATCTTTGGCCTTAAAAAAACCCAAAAGACAGGAGTGATATGAGAGTATTATGTAAAATAAAATAAAATAATTAATAATACTAAAAACATAAGATTTATGTTGTTAAGTTTCGTTGAGGTTGAAAACCCCTACATGATAATTACAATTTATTTGTTTATATATATATATATATATATATATTTTAATAATCAAGATCACACAACTGACATATTTACATAACAAAACATATATAAAAACATACATAATTACGAATTGTGTTTTTAAAAGGGAATCAGAATTCACGACGACGGCATCATGGATAAAAAATATTTAGCATGCATGATTAATAGCAATCCATATACAAAAAAATGTAGATTCATGTAAAGATACTTACTTGGATTGCAATAGTGGAAGGAGGCAAGACACACTACTAGAAAACTGAGTATTTTCAACGAAAACTTTCAACGGTAAATGTCGTTGAAAATTTTCTACGAAATTTAGAGGGATTATTGATAAAAGCTAAATTTTCTACGAATTTTCAATGATTTTGCGTTGAAAATCTCTCACAAAATGCATTTTCAACCAAAAACTTTTTGACGAGACATTCTGTTGAAATTTTTTTGGTTGAAAATGCATATATGTTTGTAAGAGATTTTCAACGGAAATTCGTTGAAAATTTGTTGAAAATTTTATGTTCTGTCAATAATCCTCTAAAATTCGTAGAAAATTTTCAACGACATTTTCCGTTGAAAATTAATTTCCGTTGAAAATACTCAATTTTCTAGTAGTGACATTCAATCAACAATGTCGGGGAATGAACTACATAGATTTACCGGTGGACGACAGTGACAATAACAATGAAATATGAGAATAAAAATGTACCTTAAATCGACACTGATATCTTAAAAACCATAGCTTCATATCTTGACTAAGTTCTCTTTTAGCGGAGCATCGTGCTGATAACGTGTTAAACGAACAATGAAATATAACAACATAAGAAATAGAGAGAAAGATCTGTAATGCTCATTAATCATAAGCCCTTTAAATAGGGACGATTACATAGAGATAATGATAAACATGGAAGGAGATTACTCCATAAATAACTCTAAACATTTATATCTATCTCTATCTATATCGTCACATTCTTTTGACGATGACATACTTATTCTACAACATTTGTTAGGTTTTTGTAAACTTTTTTCAAAATTTTGTTACATTAACCTGTTTTTATAGGTTAGAAGAATGTATTTAAATGGTTTTAAAATGTATAAGAATTCTATAATCAAAAAATCAATTATGTATTTAATTATTTAAAATCTGATACTTCATTGGTGTTTTTAAAACTTTTCTCTTTAAAAAAAAAGGCACCTTATCATTTTTGGTCCATTGAAATTGCCTATTTTGACATATGCACTATTGCCGCATTGTCACATCTTGATTGAGTGCATGCTTTATCAATCATCATGCCTGGATGGCCCAAACCATAATCGCGCGCATGTTTGCAATTGATACACATGTTTTAAACCTTATAATTTACACAAATAGCGTACGCACACACATACATATATATATATATATATATATATAAATATATATATATATACATATACATAGAGGAAAATTCAAATGTGAACTCATTTTTGGTTGTGAACGTAAGGACGAATCTCAGTCACTTATCCGGTCAATAAAGGCGGCTTTGACCTGGTTCCCCTCCTTTAATAATCTCCACCCTCCAATGAATCGCGTCAATTCTCCGTGATTGCGTCCATCATAACCGAAGATGTGTGGCTGAGATTTGTCCTCACGTTCACAACCAAAAATGAGTTCACATTTGAACCTACCCTTACATACATATATATATATATATATATATAGGGTTGATTTCCATTACAAACCACGTTAATTCGTACAAAGCGCATGCAACCAATATTTTTTTTTTCATTTTTTCTTAATTATTAGGGTTGATTAGTTAATAATATATGAAAAAATTTCATCAAGAATACATGAAAGTTGGTGAATCAAGAATACGTGAAACAAGATTCATCAAATTGAGAGTTTTATGAATCAATTCATTTTCATGTAGAAAGAAAAATAATTTCATGAAGAAAAAAATTATATGAAACAAATTCATCATATTAAACACTTTCATGAAAAAAAATTATTCAAAAAAAACAATGAAACACGCGGTTTGTACGAATTGACGTGATTTGTATTTGAAATCTCCCATATATATATATAGGAAAGTTTAAATGCAAACTCAAATTTTGTTGTGAACGTGAGGACAAATGAGAGCGTGATATGTATCTGAATGTAGATTATTCAGATCGAATAATCAATGAAATATTCAGACTGAATAAAACTGAATATTGTGTTTATTCAGACTGAATAAACACTATATTCAATTTTACACAGTCTGAATATTTTTTTGATTATTCGACACGTGTCGCGCTCTCATTTGTCCTCACATTCACAACCAAATTTGAGTTCTCTTTTGAACTCGCCCCTATATATACAAAGAGATAAAGGAAAATTCAAATGAGAACTCAAATTTGGTTGTGAACGTGAAAACAAATAAGAACGCGACACGTGTCTAAATAAATACTATATTCAGTCTGATTATTTCTTTGATTATTCAGTCTGAATATGACATGTGTCGCGCTCTAATTTGTCTTCACGTTCACAACCAAATTTGAGTTCTTATTTGAACCCGCCCCTATATATATGTATGTATGTATGTATATATGCAGGGGCGGATGTAGCCTTCAAAAGAGAGGGGGGGGGGGGAGTCCCAGGACCCTAATGAAATGTTAAAAAAAATACGGGCTAAAAATATCAAAAATACTATATTTAGTCTTAGTTCCTCCCAGTAAAATTTTCTAAAGAACCTCATCTTGCCAGATTTTGATAAAAACACCAAAAAATCTTTTGAAATCAATTAAAAAACCGAAAAAATATTTCGAAATCGACAAAAATACTAAGAAAATCCTTTAAAATCGACAAAAATAATAAGAAAATTACTTGAAATCAACTAAAAAACTTAAAAAATTCCCCGAAACTTAATGCGACCCCAGTGTAAAAAAAATTCTGGATCCGCCACTGTATAGGGGTTCAAATGAGAATTTAAATTTGGTTGCGGACATGAGGATAAACGACAGCACGCCAACATTTTCAGTCTGAATAACGAAAAGAAATATTCAGACTGAATGTTGTGTTATTCACTCTGAATGTATGTTATTCATATTGAATACTGTATAAAATTCACATTCATTATTCACCCTCAATGCCTTCGTTATTCAGACTGAATAAAACACGTGTCGCGCTTTCACTTGTCCTTATGTTTGCAATCAAATTTGAGTTCGCATTTGAATAATTCCCATCTTTTTCTCTCTCTCTCTCTCTCTCTCTATATATATATATATAAATATAAATATATATATATATATATATCCATGGGTGGATACATATACAAGTTGGGGTCAAAGGCCCCCAACTAACCACCCAAACCCCTCGATAAAAACGTAGTTATTCTCCCATTGAATTTAAGAGTTCTATCCGTTCGAGTTTTGCTTCTATAGAGAAGATGAGACATTCAAAATGAAAGTGTTCGCAACGATTACCGAAAGGACACCAATGAGTCCGACCATAAATGACTAGTTCAAAAATCACGAGCGGCCTGATCCAAATGTTATTAGTACATTAGTGGCCCACGACATAGATTTGTAACTTTCCAATATATTTTTAACTTAATATTACTAATAGGCCGCCTCCAACAATTAAAAGGTATGGCTCCAAGTTCCATTTCCACCTCTTATCAATTAAACTCTAATACCCCTAATTTTTAAGTCTCAATTAATTAATAGTCTTTTTATTTCTTTTGTTTCAATTCATTTCAATTAAAACTATTTAGCTAGAAGGAAATCAAATAGCAAAAGACCATATATGTCATAAATAAAAGACAAACTAGTAACAAACTTTGTATCAAAAAAAAAAAAACAAACTCAAATTAAATAACAACAATTAAGATATAGAAAAATAATAATTAATAAATAACAATAACTATAAATCTATAAAACGATAAAATGAAAAAAAGTAAATTGGCATAAAAACAAAAAGTAGTGATTAATCTAATTATTAGCATTATAGCAAACGAAACAAAAGAAATAAAAAGACTTTTAATTAATTGAGACTTAAAATTAGGGGTATTAGAATTTAATTGATGAGAGGTGGAAACAAAACTTGAGCCTTACTTTTAAGTGTTGGGGCCTATTACTAATTTTAGGTTACACAAATATTTTGAAAGTTATAAATCATACTTTGGTGGTGGGGAGGGGCCACTAATGTACGAATGGCATCTGGATCAGCCCGCTCGTGATCTTCGAACTAGTCATTTATGGTCAGCTTCATTGATACCCTTTCGGTATGGGTTGCAAACGCTTTCATTTTGAGAGTCTCATCCTCTCTATAGAAGCAAAACTCGAAGGGATAGAACTCTTAAATTCAAGAGGGGAATAACTACGTTTTTGTCGAGGGGTTTGGGTGGTTAGTTAGGGGTCTTTGACCCCTTCAACTTATATATGTATCCGCCCATGGATAGATACATAAGAAATTATTGATAATTTATCATAGTACATCTAGAGTACTTTTCTATCATACTTTTTAAACTCATTGAATCTTGAAATTAATAGTATCATAAGCTTTCTATTGACCCATACAAAAATAAATTAGTGAACCAGACAACAAACCTTATGTCTTATATAGGGGCACTTACATAGGTCCATACGTTGTCTCGTGTCATCACGTCTTGTCTTGTTGTAATAAAAATAATTACGTTACATAAAAGTGTCATGATAATGTTTTAAGTTGGATATCTTAAAATTCAACTTATGTCAAAATTTTGTTGTATTAGAATTAGTTAAGTTGCTAGATTGGAGTTCCATATTTGAAAGATGTGGTTTTGAATTCTAGGATTATCAAATTTCTAGTTCAATTTTCAATTTTCCAATTTTAGGTTTTTTTGGTACCTTTGACACATACCAATAGATATATATAATGATTTTGTGTAAGATTTCTATTACCATACACATGCAATGTCTTAATCCATGTAAGTTGTAACTAACCTACTTTTCTTTCAAAACGTTGAGGGACATATCCAAAATTGTTTTTAAACGATGGCACAGTATGATTATAATGAATAAATATCAGGATATTTTTCACAACATCATAATTGGTCTGTTGGTTAGTTTATTATTTTTTCTATGTAAGATGTTATGTTCAAGTCTTTTATTTCAAAAAAATTCAGAAACATAAGAAATCTGAAATTAAAAGCTAAAAATAAAGAAAATGACACTAGCGAAATTTGAACTTGAGTCTGGGGTGAAAGAAAGCCTTGCAAACCAACTATACCAAGGAAAACTTGTGTTCTTATTGTAATTTCAAAAACTATATATATAGTAGCACACAACACATCGATACGGTTGTACTTTTCACGAACCTAAACTTTTTTACACTACGACGGATGAATGAAATTCCGTCACGTGCTACCATTACCACCTAACTAGATTATAGAAACAGGAAACTAATTCCCGAAAGAAAATTATGTCCAGTAAAGTATAAAGAAAGAGCGTCGAGGCTCGTCTGTAACACGATCCCCTTAAACAAATTTGTCGTTTGTTCCCAGGGTACAACAGTGGAAGCAACATACTGCCGGATACGTTACCTTTCTTGAAAAAGTCGCCAGAAAACAGTGTGCAGATGAGGGGATTTCGAGTATTGTTTTGTATGTTTAGAGTGAAACCTTAGACCCCTTTTTATACCGACAACTGAAATCGACGAATTCTATTCGTAATTAAATGACAATTAAACTAATTAATTATCATTTTAATTTCTGAAATCATAACCGAAAATCATTTAAATGATTTTTATTTTGAAAATCAAAACTGATTTCAGTTACAAAAAGAAATTAAAAAAAAATTGGGTCAAAAAAAATATTAGCAAAAACCAAGCTGTACGTGCGAGCTCGAGATTTCGGAGTTGCATTCGTGTCCGCAGGTCGCGCCCACATACAAGTTTCGAAGATTTAGCTTACGAAATCACCAAACCGCACCCCCGCCCCCTTCGCGCGGGTAGGTGTTGAAGTAAAACCAATCAAAAAAGCTTGTAAGCCCTTCCTACAAACATGGTTATAAACCGAATTTTTTTGCCCCTTCTACCTATGTGGGACACTTCCCATACCCATTTGTCTTTTGCTAATTTCATCCAAATGCTCAATTTTGAGCATCGATATCTCATTCACAGTTGCTTCGTTTTGGATACATTATATATAGTTTCGAAGCTCTCATAAATAAGAACACAAATCCGCAAAGAATTCATTATATAACACACACACACACACACACATATATATATATATATATGTTTAAATGTGTCCAAAGTTAGTAAAATGTCCATCATTCACATAAATTTTTTCATCCAAGTATAGTATTGAACATATTGATTAACATATATTTGTTTCACAATGTGTTTGTCTTACATGTGTTCGGTTCACAATGTGAAACTTTTTTGCGTGTATTTTTTGTTTCACAAATACATAAAAGATGTTCACATTGTGAACCGAGCACATGTGAGACAAACACATTGTGAAACAAATATATATTTATAAATATTATAAATCCTACTCTTTGATGAAAAAAAATCACATGAAATAACACATGATGCACAAGTTCTCAAAAGAAGGTCCCCATATATATATATATATATAGGAAGAGATTCAAATAAGAACTTTGTAAATTTAAAGGAACAAAGGGACTCATTTCTGACCACATATGATGTGGGTCCTACCAATAAAAAATCATATATGATTTTCACTCGTGGACCCCATTGAATCAGATATGATTTTTTATTGGTGGGACCCACATCATATGTGGTCCTAAATGAGTCCATTTGTTCCTTTAAATTGGGGGTGTTCTCATTTGAACCCTCCCCTATATATATATATATATATATAAATAATGGAACAACGCGTACATAATATTCTTTTCTCTTTAATTTAACTTAATAATATCTTTTTGTTTAGTATTTAACTTTATAATATCGTTAACGTAACAATTCATTTTTGTTAATAGGTATTAAAAGGCAGTTCAGTGACCTTGAGGGCACAAATATATGTTTTAACCACTATTTACGATACATTAAAAGTTAATCCACAGAGGTTAAATATGTTTAGCCAAACGTGCTTCGACCCGTGGTTAAATCTACGTCAACAAACTTCTTGCTTAATTAAAACAACTTATTAACTTATACCGATGTGGAACCGGTGAGAAGCTAATTTTAGTGTTTGGATGGACAAAAAAAAACAGCTTATACCGGTTCCCCACCGGTGAAAAGGAGTTTTCCATAAGTCAAAACATTCCGACTTATCAAAAATGACTTATGACTTATTATGATCTATTTTACCATTTTGCATATATAAGCACTTTTTTGCCAAACACTAAACAACTTATTGACTTATTCCGGTATGGAACCGCTATAAGCCCATCCAAACACTTTTTTTAAAACTCCGGTGTGGTACCACATAAGTTGATAAGCACTTATTGTGAAAAACATAAGTTGTTTTTGATAAGCCCAAACAAACACCCCCTTAATTTAATGGTGCAATACGACGATTTTTCCCACCCGACTGAATCCGAAGAAATCTATTATCGTATTGGAGGATACCATTTCGTTTTGGTAGAAACGAGTTTTGTTTAGTTACCGGTTTTCTATCTGGGTCGGACGTTTGCCCACAACAGCTTACCATTCCATTAATTAACCAAAGATTGCTTGGTAAAAAATGGTGATATTAAAGTCAATGATTTTAAAAACACATTGGCCGGCCATAATAGAGATAACAATATTAGAAAAGGATGCGGTGTGTGTGTTTCATTGTCATCCTTCATTCGGTGTTTCTAGGACGAAAACCAACCCATAAAGTTGAACAATGGATTTTACATGTTCTTGAAAATTTGGGTGCTAGGAACCAATACCCATAGGGGTCATATATATGGCGCATTACGTATAAGCAGTTGAAAGGTGCGTACGAGCGTCACACGAAGAAAAATTCACTTTTCAATAATTACACCTTGTATGGTTTCGGACATGTCTTAAAGGTAGGTTATTGTTGTTTATTTATTGTATAATATGTTATTTACGAATTTATTGATATGTTTTGACAATATCTTTTGTTTAACCTATCAGATATGGATGTTGGAGACCTTTCCTCATTGCCAACTACATTTTAAATATACCCCATCAATCTCGAGGGCAGTTGGATGGACTCCGAAAAAAGGATCATCTGGGAAGATTGTTTCAAACTGACAATTCCTGACGAGGTTCGTTTTTATTTATTATAAAATTAAATATTACCACATTTAATATATTTTACATGAATTATGACTTGTTTATGAATAGATGGAGTGTCTATTAGTTTATTACATTAGAAAACTCACTATTTTATAGTGTTTGTTATTTTATTTTTATAACTACATAAATATATTTTATTTTTTAAGCAATTAATAAAACTATTTTGTGACCTATTTAATGAGTTAATGGATAGTAAATTGAGATTAGATGTTGGACAATGAAAATGTGAAAGAAACAAGATTATTTATAGAGGTTGGACAATGAAAATGTGAAAGAAACAAGATTATTTATAGGAAAAGTATGGGTGAGAGTATGGAAAAAAATTGACATAAAGTTGTCAAATTGCAGGGTTTTCAGGCCAATCTTGCAAGTTTTTTTTTTTTGAAGAGGGTACTTCTATATGGAAGCACCCTATGTTCAAGATCGTCCCTATATGGGTGTCATCGTGTTTTCATAGAGTATGGAAAAAATTGACATAAATTTGTCAAATTGCAGGCGAATCTTGCAGCTTTTTTCAGACATATCTTAGACCAAATATCGGATCTGTACGTATTTATCTGATTTTTCTTGTTTTCTATGTTATTCCCCCCGGGGGGAGAGGTTGACCTTTATTTTGTCTTCTAGCACATGACGCATGATTTACCGACTCATTCACACGATTTGAGCTTTATTTTGTCTCATAGTGTATGATGATTGATTTGAAGACTCATTCTCATTATATATATATATATATATATATATATATATATATATATATATCTGGTGTTATACAATCTCTAAAAATACAATATCCTCAACTCTGATAAACCTTTAACACAATCTACCATCACAATCCTAAACACAAATATTAAATAACGTCAAAGTGATAATCTTTGTTCTGTGTCTGTTCAAAGTGGTGGTTCGTTTCAGATGATAAACGGTGTTACATAGTATATGTCGTTAGGAGCGTCTAGACGTATGTTACATTTGCCTTCGCCAATCTCACATTCTGGGTTGGTTAATTAAGCGTGTTGCGAAAAAAATTGAGTTTACCTAGTGGGTTTAAGCTATTCTATAAAAATCCTGTGAGTTGTGAGGTATATGAGATAGGTGACGACGAGGACATGGTATCATTTCAAGCCCTTGTTAATCAAAATTTATCGCAAGCGTTGACACTTTCTTGTTGACGATGGTGGTTATGGTGGATATCGAGCCGGTGCAATAATCCAACAACCAAATACTTTTTTCCTGGCGGTACTGGTGCGAATCCATACTGTTCTTTTGAATTAAATCATCCTGGAACGTTTTCCCACGATGGTGGTAGAGGTGCGACTCCCTACGGTTCTTTTGGATTCAGTCATCCCGGAAATCCTTATTTCGCTGGTGGTAGCGGAGGAAATTCTTATTTCCCTATGGGAATAAATCAACCTAATAGTTTATTCCTTATTGGTAGTGGTACAAGTTCATACGTTGGTGCAGGAATCAATGAAATCGATGGTAGTTCGTATCCTAACAATGTTGCAAATCAACAACAGTTTTATACCCAACAACTAAAGATTTTTGAACATATAAATGAATTTGATCATGATAGGGGTTTGGTTCAAGTACAGTCTGCATTATCACTTTCGGACCTTCAGTCAATGACCTCATGATGTTGTCAGCAATTTCATGTCTGGATATAAAATCCAAAAAGTTATCCCTCCATTACATGTAGTCCCCTTTAAATAAGATTAGGGGCTTTATGTCATATCCGACAAACATTGCTTCCCTTGACGTCATTTATCAGTAAAAATTGATCTATTGATACGAAACAGTTATAAATCTAAAATCACTTTCAAACCACTTGTCAGATAAAAAATGCGGAATAGACTGACAAGAATATCTCTAACGTCTTGATGAAAGAATATCTTTGAAAAACACAATCACCAGAGTATCGCTTAAAACTTACACTGAGAATATCGCTGAGAGTATCTCTAATAATATCGCTTAAAACTGAGTTGAGAATATCGGTTGGAAATTTTCCAAGAATATCGCTAAGTATAATATCACTGACTTAGAATATCGCTAAAGCTTTAGCCGATATCTAATAATTACAAGAATATCGCTCTACACACTAGTGATTTCTATACTATTACCCAAGAGTATATCTCTACTATGCTTAGCAATATACTCCGCTCACAAAAATATCGGTTACAACCTTTGAGATATACACTCAATATTACAAACAATGCTAAGACAAACAAAAATATCTAATACAACCCTTGAGATATATTAAGCGATATTTTTCTTCTTTCACGAATATCACTTAACACTAAGCGATGTTCTCTTTCACCCTTCAGAAAACCTTCAACAATGAAAATTATCTTTGTTCTTCAAGCGATGTTCTTGAGGATATCGTTGGTTGAACATGTGCATGTGGCAATATTCTTGAGAATATCTCTGGATGAGTGCCTTTTTCAAAAAACTCGAAGTCCTTTGCTGTTGAATCTCTAATTTTCCCAAAAAATGAAAAATTTACCAATCAAATTACACAAATTAGTGCAAAAAGTGTTTATAAACACTTTTATAACATGTAATAATCCCAAATTCGCACTGGAAATCGATCAAATTGCCATTTTTAATGGCAAAAACTCATAAACTTGAACTCAGTGTGAACATCGAAAGATATCAAATTGATCGAGCAAATCCCTTATTTTGATTACCAAATTTCATTCAAGTGACTCGAAATTAATCCACGAATTCAAATTAATCACTAATTTTGTCAAAAAACACATTGACTTTGGTGAATACAACTAGAAATTACAAGTCTAACAGATTCCTACGATTCTTTTGGATTCAATCATCCCATAAATCCTTATTTCCCTAGTGGTAGTGGAGGAAATCCTTATTTCCCTATGGGAATAAATCAACCTAATAGTTTATTCCTTATTGGTAGTGGTGTAGATTCATACGTTGGTGCAAGAATCAATGAAATCGGTGGTAGTTCGTATCCTAATAGTGTTGCAAATCAGCAACAATTTTATACCCAACAACCAAAGATTTTTGAACCTATAAATTAATTTGATCATGATAAGGGTTTGGTTCAAGATTTGAACCGGTCGCCGAACGAATCTCCGATCCACTCTCCGAAACAGTCAGCTATTTGGGAGGTAAATATGGAAGAAGAAGTTTTCGTAGCAGCAGAAATTTTGCAAATACCCAAAGTCAAAAACTCAAATGAAGAAGATATTCATCCTACAATCCACATGGTAGACCCATTTGGGGTATGCCCGGACCAACACCTTGCCCTACCTTTGATATCAATCTTAGGAGAAACCTTTCCTACCAACCTACATCACATGTGAAAGTTCTACAAACCTTTGACTCGAAGGAAGCATTGAAGTTGGCATTGGGATTAAAACGCGTTCATGAAAACCACTAGATAAAGGTTAAAATATCATCCAAACGCCGTTATGAGGCAGTGTGTAACTCCGAAGGTTGTGACTGACATTTAATGGCGGTTTCTATCGATGGTACGAATATGTTTCAGGTTCGCAAATTGCATGGCGAACACACTTCTTCAAGGTCCCAAGTGCACCCGAACCACCGTAATGCGAATAAAAAGGTTTTGGGTACTATATTTGGAAGCAAATATGAAATACAGTAGGAGAGTCTACCGTGGAAAAGAAATCATAGAAGATGTGAACCAACGGTTCAATATTAGCATCACCTACAACCAAGCATTACGAGCAAATATGTATGCCTTAGAATTTTTTAGGGGGACCCCTAAATCATCGTTTAACCTACTCTCGGTTTATTGTCACAATCTAAAGATAACAAATTTTGAAATTGTGACAGATATCGCCCTTGATGAATTAGGACGATTCGACATGGATGGAAACAACCAAATAGTACATATTGCAATAGGAGTGGGGAGGACAGAAAGTGCCCCGACATGGACTAGGTTTTATACAAGTTGAAGTAATCTATCAGTGAAGTTCCCAATTTAAGCTTCTTAATTGATAGGGCTACCTCTATCGAGTTGGCCATCAGAACAGTTTTTCCCAACGCGCATCACGAACTTTGTTGTCGACATTTGAGACAGAACTTGCGCCTAATCTCGACAAAAGACAAAAGAAAAAGGTAGATGTTCTAGGAGGCATGCAAATTTATAGGGTGTGAGATATTGATGCTACAATGGATTTGATGCGACACAGTCTACCTAATGTTACTCAATATCTTGAGAAAGTTGGTTACGCTAGATGGGCAAGATCACACTTCCCTAAAATGAGGTATAGTGCGATGACTTCAAATAGTGCCGAGTTCGTGAACTCAGTCACTCGTTTTGCACGTTACTACTGATAACTCAACTAGTTGAACTTTATCAGGCGACACTGCAACAGTGGTATTTTATACGTCGGCATAACGGAGGTAAATCTGTATTCATAACTACATTTTAAATTATATAATATATGCTAATTTTATCATTTTTTGTAGCGCAAATGACAAATGCAGTCACATCTTGGGTCGAGGCAAAGATAAAGAAGAGAATCTATAGGAGTGCGACATGGAGGATATTTTCCATTACCGATTTGTTGTTTGAAGTTGATGATAGGTATAAGAACGAAAAGTGAAATCTCCATGCTAAGACTTGTACATGCACACAAAGGCAAATTTCTGGTATACCTTGCAGTCATCTAATATCAGTTGCTCGAAGTTTAATTAGGTATTGAGGACTGCAGCCAATTTTGTTCGATCTGGTTTGAATCTAATTCTTATCGGGGAATATATGAGGAAGAAGTAACCCTATTCCACCAGTAGCTGAATATGTGTTGCCTACCCAAAGTATGACCGTCCTATCGCCTCCAATGGACTTACAAAACTCGGGAAGACCACGAAATAAAGACTGTATCCCTTCATGAGACGAGGAACCGATAGTAAAAACCTGTAGTCGATGCCACTTTATATGTCTTATTCAATATTTATGATTAATGCTTGTCACTTCACTTTGTTCAACTGGTATTTTTAAGTCGAAGGTAACATTTAACTTCTTTGACCATGTGTTTTTGTTTTTGACTTACAAGAGAACTGCCGCTTTTGGACGAAACATTTATTCATGAAAACAATAACATACACTAAAACATGAAACCAACAACACATGAAACGACAATATACACTCTAAATCAAATGAAACAACAACATACACTCTAAATCACATGAGATTTTCTACCGATAGAGTGTTTTCAAATTCTGAATCCATTCCCATTTCTTCTCCCACGTGTCCTCAAAAGTTGGCATATTTTTGGTCAGCTCGTTGGCACGGTCCTCATCTTTTCCGATCTCCTTGTACGGATTATCCACGACCTTGTGTTTTTCTTGTATCCTTTCAAGAATCTCATCCTTTTTTGCAATGGTGTCCGTCCACTTCTCGTCTATGTTTTTGAGCTTAGCTTTAACCTTTTCAATTGTCTTTACAATTTTTGAAGGCATGACCTGCGAAGAAGGGGGGTTTGAAGAGGATGCGTTTCCAGACATGTGTTTATCTTTGGTAGTCACTTTTCTGTTGGTTGGATGATATCTTTCGTTACCGACACCTTATGAAAACCTTCCATAAAAACAAAATATCCGGTCAAATCGCGTCATCGAGTTATGGTGTCATATGTCAGCCACATATATCGAGGAAAATTAGATAAAATCTTGAGTGTAAGAGGGTATCATTGATTTATCGTGTCAAGGAGAAAATCAGATAAAATCTTGAGTGTAAGAGGGTATCATTGAGTTGTCGTGTCAAGGGGTTCGCTAGATGACAAAAATATGGTCCAGATGGCCCCTAAGGGGCGACCAAGGCTTTCAAGGGCGATACATGAGTATCGAGAAAACCAGATAATGTATAAAAATCATTGTTTTTTTTTCTTGAAAATGTGTATCTATGGTGACAAGTGGGTTGGTGGCCGACCAAGCTGGTTATTTTGTTAAAAGTGACCGAAACTTATTATTTTGTTAAAAGTGACTGAAGCTTGGTTATTCTGTTAAAACCCATAGTATACACTGGTTAGTTTGAGTAATTTCCAGCTAAAAAAATACCACCACTAGGACCATATACATAGTTAACATATAATACATGGACTCTAATAATAATTTTTGGCATATACAAGGAACAAATCTATAAGTCACTCTTGATTTTACTTTAAAGAGTTAATTACACTTTTCGTTGCTATGGTTTGTTTAAAATTGTGGTTTTCGTCCTTTTGTTTTAGAAATTTCTATTTTCGTGTACGTGATTTGTAATTTATTGTTATTTTCACCGATCCCTGAACTAATTCTTACTTTTTTAAGTACAAGAGACCAAAATAATAAAGAATTATAAACCACAAGGACAAAATTAGCAATAAATTATATATCATTAATACAAAAATAGCAATAATTTACGAACTATAGAGACGAAAATTGCAATATCTAAACCACATCACAATTTTTAACAAACCATAGGAACTAATTAAAAACGTAAAATACTCTATTATAAATATCTAGTTGACATTGTACATCATCAACTCCGATTGTTCTTACTTTTCTTCATCATGTCAACTTTTCCGACTCCACCAACAAGAAAAGAATCAAAAGAAGAAGCTGAATACAACAAGATCTGTGAAGAACATCAACACTTGATACAAACACTTCCAAAAGGCAATGGCTGGATGGTACGACACCTCTACAACTACAATGGCTTCTGGTTAAACTCCTATATCATCAAAAACATCTTACTTCTCAACACCTTCTTTATATCTCAACATTCAGACATCTTTTTGGCCTCCTACATGAAATCTGGCACCACTTGGCTTAAAGCACTCATGTTCTCAATCCTTAACCGCCACCGCTACACCTTTTCCGACCACCATTTGTTTCGCCACCACCCGCAAAGCACTTTCCCTTATCTCGATAGCGAATGCCATCCGTTTGCCGATTTCAAAACCGACGTCCCTAACTCACCTCGGCTCTTCGCCACTCACTACCCTCGCCCCCTCTTACCTCCTTCCATGACTTCTTGCAAGTTCGTATACGTCTGTAGGGACCCGAAAGACGTGTTGATTTCGAAATGGCATTTCGCATGCAAAATCAGACCGAAAGAACTGAAGCCGGTCACGTTAGATGAAGCGTTTCAGCTTTTCTGTGAAGGGGTTTCGGATTACGGGCCGTATTGGGACCATGTTTTGTCGTACTGGAAAGCGAGTTTGGAATCTCCGAATACGATATTGTTCTTGAAGTACGAGGAAATGAAGAAGCAACCAGCGGTGGAGGTGAGGAAGTTGGCGGCGTTTATGGGGAAACCGTTTACGGTGGATGAAGAGGAGAAAGGGGAGGTGGAGAAGATTGTGGAGCTATGTAGCTTTGAGAAGTTAAGTAGTTTGGAAGTGAACAAAAATGGTGTTGAAAAGCTTGGTAAGTTAGCAATGGTGGAAAAAGCTGATTTTTTCAGGAAAGGGGAGGTTGGAGATTGGAAAAATTATTTGAGTGAGGAGATGAAAGAACGTATTGATCGAATTACTGATGAGAAATTGAAGGATTCTGGTTTGATTCTTGGTGATAGGGTTTGAGTTTGAATGCAGGATGATGAAGGTCATCATCAATGGCTTCTTCAATCTGTTGGTGTTAAAATTATGTCGGTTTGGGTGTGCATGGTTTTTTGTTTGTTCTTGTGTGACAGTAACGGTCTTTGCAAACTCTTTGGTGTTTGTCTCTTTAACCTTTTTTTTATAAATAAAATTAAGTTTATAATTAATTTGGGTTCTTAATATATATATATATATATATAGGGAGGTTTATGAGAAAAAAGTTCCTCATATATGGTCCACAAAGTGTTCATTTGTCCCTTTAAATTTACAAAGTTCTCATTTGAACCTCCCTCTATATATATATATAGAGGAAAGTTCAAATGTGAACTCATTTTTGGTTGTGATCGTGAGGACGAATCTCAGCCACTTATCCGGTCAATAAAGCGCGCTTGACCTGCCTCCTCCTTTAATAATCTCCACCCTCCCATGAATCGCGTCAATCCTCCGTGATCGCGTCCACCATAACCGAAGATGTGTGGCTGAGATTCGTCCTCACGTTCACAACCAAAAATGAGTTCACATTTGAACCTACCCCTATATATATATATATATATGTGTTTTTTTGAGAAAATTACCATTCATAAGCCAACGGGTTACAACTTACAACTCATATCTTAAATACGTCAAATACCAAAACACTACAAAACAAATGATTTTACCTAAAGAATTTTTCGTTCGTGATTATTAACGAATCGTCCAGAAAATATTAATGGCTCGGTAAAATCTGATGTTTTTCGAGACATATCAATGGATCATTGGGTAATCTGTCACTAATTTAAATTACCCCGAACTTTTATGATGATTATGTGACGAATCATTATTTAGCGACGGATTCTTCAGGAAAAAATTCTAAGAAAAAACCCTTCTTTTACGGTACAATGACGGATTCAGAATTTTTTGGTGATGCGAAAGTTGGAATTTAAATCACAACCAATTAACCTAGACGCCATGTGGTGACCATTTATATCATCTAATCAAATATTTCCAGCTTATTTATCATCAAGCCTAAAACTAGCTCCATGCTTAATTATCATCATTGACAAATTAGTAGCTTTGTTAATTAATTATTGGGATTGATTATTCAGGAAAACGGATGAATTGATCATATTCAAAATGAGTTTCTACAAGCACGTATTCGAATACTATTAATCCCTGTATTTGGTATCAATATTGTGGTATTAATATTATTTTTTTGAAAGGTTGTGGTATTAATATTATTGATGTGTTTTAACATCACCTACGGATGTGTAACATACGGATGACAGTTACGTGCATACGATGAACTAAACATGGATCTGCAATAAATATACTATGAGAACTAATTAATTATCAATCAAGGACGATTTTTTTAAACCAACTAAAATGAACGACAATAAAAGAAAATAAAAGATGATGGAAACTAATTTTGGGTGATTATTGTTTCCGTGGCTTATGTCCTTAGTTATTTTTATGTTAGAATATTAATCGTCAACCAACACTAATTTTGATATAAGTCAGGGATTAAACTTTAACTAAACAGATTAATCAAACATTTATTGTCCTAAACATAAATAAAATTAGAACACAAGTACGTTAACATGGATTCCAACTGTTGAAAAAAACTCTACAGTACATAAGTTTTTAAGATATTATACAACTCACCAAGCATATGATAAATTAATTGGAGTCACATATTAACTTTGGAAGTCTCATGCATCGAAAAAGAGAATACAAATTATAACGTATATGGATGACAACTAATATCCATATCCACTTCTTTGAATGATGTATACATGCATGATGTAAGCATGCAATGCAATTAGCCAACTTGACAACTGGCTTGGGAAGGACGCTAAGAGCATCTCCAACAGATATCCTAAAATTTTTCTATAATAGAGTAAAAAAAGTCAAAATCTCTATAAAAATCTACATCCATCTCCAACAGCTACTCTATTTTAGCAATTCTACCATTAATTTTATTAATAAAATATTCAATACATCTAATAAAATAATATTTCTCTCTTTTACACATTTTTATCTCAATACTCTAATTGGTTGATATAATTAAAATATTATTTTCTCTCTATTCTAAAAAGTTTTAGAGATTTCTCTAAATTTAGAGAATTTTACAATTTCTTTATCTTTTTTCTATTTTAGCATATAGGATAGAATAGCTGTTGGAGCAACTAAAATGCTAAAATTACACTTTTTTCATTTTAGCATAGCTGTTGGAGATGCTCTAACAGAGTTTGCTATACATATGAAAAGGGTGCCAAATAAACCACAAGGCTCGTGGTATACTGGTTAAGACTTGTGGGGATGAAGCTAGATAACTCATCTACCTCAGGTTTGAATCCAGACGCAAACAATTTATGGCTACCGAAAAATTATCTTAGGGCTGCATGTTTTAGTAGTATTAAAATTGTCAGGGATTAGTCTAGGTAAATGTATAAAATACCGTTTAACAAAAAAGGGGTGCCAAATATTACACCAAGATTTCTTTTTCATTTGTTCTTTCTCTTTCTCTAGTCAATCTATATAAATATAGTTTTTAGTTTAATTAGTTTTGGGTGTCGGTAATGATGTATATTTGTTATGCAAATTAATCAACACTCATTCGAAGTTGAAAAGCTTTTGAAAACAAATGTTGTTTTCATGGCTTATGTTGAAATCAAAGTGGTGATGAAAAGCCTACGAATTAAGGTCCTAACAAATTATTGTTTTCCTGGCTTATATGTACTCAGTTATTTTTATGTTAGGACCTTAATCGTCAACCAACACTAATTTTGGTATAACACTATTTATAAACTAAAGACTTTTGTCTAAGAATTTTTCTCTGAGAAATCTGTCGCTAAAAGGTGATTCCTGACAAAACCGTCATAAAAGTTGGTGGGTAAATTGCCGATGGAAATTCAAATCACTCACAAATTACCCAGGGATTCTCTGGGTGATCCATTGGTAATTTCTCGAAAAACATCGAATTTTACTCTACTAAAAAATTGAGTATTTTCAACGAAATTTTTTCAATGGAAAATGTCGTTGAAAATTTTCTACGAATTTTAGAGAGATTATTGACAAAACATAAATTTTCTATGAATTTTTAACGAATTTCTGTTGAAAATCTCTTACAAACATGCATTTTCAACCAAAAAACGGGATGTCTCGTCAAATTTTTTTTGGTTGAAAATGCATTTCTGAGAGATTTTTAACGGAAATTTATTGAAAATTCGTAGAAAATTTATGTTATGTCAATGACATTTTCCGTTGAAAATACTCAATTTTCTCTCTTTCAATGACATTTTCCGTTGAAAATACTCAATTTTCTAGTAGTGTTACCGAACCATTGGTATTTTCTGGGTAATCATCCACATAAATTTTTCTAGGTAATCTTTTGTGGGTAAAAGTCATTCGTTTTCTAGTGTAACTCATGGATTAAACCTTAACTAAACAGATTAATCGAACACTTATTGCCCTAACCATAAATAAAAATTAAAACACAAGTACGTTAACATGGGTTCCAACAATAATAAAAAGAAAGGTATAAAATGAATTTAAGAACAAAACATGAAATTAAAATGCAAGAAGTTAAAGAGCATTAGAAAAAGAAATTTTATTTAAAGCACAAGCAGGTACAATTAGAGTAAACTTCATTTCAATCTTCAACCCAAGAGAAAATCGTTAAGTCTTCAATATGGAAAACGGAAATTACATGGAAAAACCACTTGGGGTTGTGGCAGTGCACTTGGTTAAGCTTTGATGTAGTGGAAATTATCATTTATCATAGGTTCGAATTCAGGTTCTATCAAATCCTTTGTGGCTATGGAGATTCATTTACGAATACGATGACTCCAGATCATTCATAGTCGTCTGATAATTAGTGAATGCACATAAACTGACCCAAAAACCTACGTTTTCCAAAAAATATTAGTTGGAAATAAAATAAATCTAAGCCTCAACCTAGGTTTTAAAAAATGTAGATGAAAACAAAACTTGAAAACCCTAGCTTAAACCTGAATCTAATAGAGATGCACAGAAAAAAGGTAGAAGAAAGAGAGAAAAATATAGGAACTCGCTCTAAAATGTTTGACCACTCCCACAAATCCTAAACTCCCAACCATAGGTTGTGACGTAGTAGTAATTGAGACCCTGCAGAATGGGATGGATATCTCATCTGCCTAGGGTTTGAATCCAGATGTATACTACAAGAAATTAAGAGAAGGTTTTCTTTTGTATTTAAAAGTCTGAAAAGCCTATCTAAAGTTTTCAGAGAAGATTTTCACCTCCGTAAAAAAACTTTCTTAACGGTAACTAAAAGTTTTAGGGAGGGTTTTTGAAGGGTACATTATGTACCTTTAGATAACCTTTTTCTAGGCTTTAGATACGTTTTCAAGCTTATCTAAAGATCGACTCTTTTTTTCAAAGAACTTCTCTTAAAAAGAATGTATTAGTGACGTTTTTCGAGCATTGGTGATGGTTTTCAAGCGTCACTAAAAGGCATCTTCAGAGAAGGTTCTTGTAAAAGCTTCTTTAAAGGTACAAGCTTTAATGACACTTGAAAACCTTCTCTAAACACATTAGATTTAGTGACGTATTCTGTAAACCTTCTCTAAAGTTATCTTTAAGTTACAATTCAAAAAAATCAATTTCTTCTTTAAAGGATTAATAATAATAATAATCGAGTAAAATATCAAAAGCGTAAAACAATAAATTTTATATATTTGTCATAAAAGACAAGAATATTTCAAAATAAACACAATGTTTCAATGAATCCACACATTTGTTCAAATTTAAAAAAAAAACCTATCTAAAATCATATATTACAACAATCTAAGATCTTGAATGTGCCACTTCCGTTCTTTATCTATTAGAAGCCAACGGGACATCAAAAGTAGCTTCATTTGATTTCTTTAGCTGCTTATCAAACACGTCAATTATGCGATCTATAATACCAGCTTTGGAACCTGATAAACCTAAACAGAAAGCTTCAAGCTAGTGTCCAAAATATTGTGTATTATTAAATAAACCAAAATGTTGGTGCTGTAAAAATTTTCAAAATACTGTATACAAATATCTAATGAAATATACCTGATGTTCTATTTGTCAATTCGATAATACTTTTGGCATCTGACCTTTGTCGTCTGAGCCACAACACCCTTTGTTGCCTAGTTGCATCGAACACTTATCTGAGAAAAGAAAAAGTAAATCTATATATTTATTTATTGGATGGTAATTAAATGTTTATTGGATTACACCGGTTCAATTTTTTCATCCAAGAACCGCCGAATGCAATTTGAATATTCAAATTTTGGTTTCGTTCCCCGATCCGGTTACAATTGGATACCCAATTTTGGTCTTTCGTTTCTGATCGGATGACTTAATAAGTTGATACGCTAAAATAGTAACGCCTAACATGCACATACATACATGTACGACATGTATCATGGAAGTGCAAGCAAGCAATAGTGTGAAACACAGGCATAAATATGTTCATGCCTAGGATTTGATTTTACCTTTTAAAGGGGGATATTGAGGACACTAGCCCCAACCTTGCAAAGTGCAAGAGGCATTTGCTCCAAACTAAAAGAAAATAATGGTTCAGCAATTAGTATTGTTTATACCAAAAGTCATAAAATAATCAAATCAACGTAATTGAATTTTTTTACCTTTTGCTTGCACCAGTCCTACTCGTTTTGAACTCCATCAAGTCGTTGAACCATGAAATTATGATTATTGATCTGATTAGTTGGTCCTGTAACACAAGATATATTAAGATAGGATTTATAAGATTTTAAGCAACTTTTTATACTAGAACATATCCAAAATAGAGGAAGATCTCTAATTAGTTGGTCCTGTAACACAAGATATATTAAGATAGGATTTATAAGATTTTAAGCAACATTTTTTACTAGAACATATCCAAAATAGAGGAAGTATAAGAGAAGACATAAAGATCTCTAATTTTGGAGAATTCTCCAACATAAAGATCAAGAGAGTGAAATGATTTTTTTTATTGTTTCCGTCAATAGTTGATTGTATTATTTTAGTACAAAACCTTTTTCAAAATTTATTGGGTAATTAAATATTGCCAACAAGAGTAGGGTTGATAATCGTGTTAACATACAAAATAGATCAAATAGGATATTATATCCTTCTTACCCTAACTCCTATTTTTACACGATCCTTCTTCTAAACCTGAAAGGGTTTCTTTTTCAACTATTAATATTATACTTAGATATGCTTTTGTGGTCAAACTTTAGAACTATTGCCATTTTGTAAACTTTTTAAACAATGTATGAAAATCTGAATAAAATACAAATGAATGAAAACTTTGTAATAAGTAAAACCAAGTATAATTTGGCACCTAAAGTTCATTTATTATAATTAAAACTAATTTTTTCTCGAATTCTATTTAAAAAAAATTTAAAAGATAATTTAAAATAAATATAAAATTTTGAAGAAAAAAAATATCACTTATTTATCAATAAATTTAATGATTCACACTTTCTTTCTCATTTTAAACAAATCAGTTTTTCTTTTTAAAATCAACCGTTTTTAAATAAATAATAAAATATTGAAACAAAGATATATCTTTGTTTCAAAAAAAAACTTTGATTAAATAATAAAAAGAGTTATTAATTATAATATTAAAAAGTAATTTATTTTTAGTAATTATAAGTATATAAAAAAGTATCAAAATATATATAAAAAATAACATATATATTGTTTTAAAATATATTAAAGAAAGACAGACAAAAATGATATAATATAGATATGAGTGTCAAATTATAGTTAGTAATATAATAAATGAAATTTAGGATTAAATATTTAAAATTTATATAATACAAGGACTAAATATGTACATTTTTAAAACTTTTTTAACAGCTCCGTTAACACTGTCAGATGTACCAAAATCGTTATAAATGATAAACCACATGGACCAAAATCATAGTTTACTCTTAAAGTAAAGTGTGAAATTGGAATCACACATTCATAGGACTTGGAAATTTTACAAAGTAATTGGTATTTTACGAGATTTTATATGATTTGTATGAAATGATATTTTAAAGTATGGTAGAAACACTTATTGTGTAATAATCAATTAATAAAATATCTAACTTAGTCATTTTTAAAATTACTTTTTAAAATTATCTATAAAGAATAGAACTTACATTAATATTTTCTTTGCTAATTCAAATAAAAATATAATTTTTATATTCACGTGACATTTGAAAAATCTTGTTGATCAATTCATCTTATAATAATTTGAGAGCAATAAAGCTAGATAGGTACATAAGAAATTATTGATAATTCATCATAGCACATGATCTAACTTTAGTACTTTTCTATGACATTTGTAAACTCATTGAATGTTTGAAATTAATAGTATGATAAACTTTTTATTGATCCATAAAAAAATTAATTAGTGAACTATACAACAACCCTTATGTCTTATAGCGGGGCTTACATCACTACAATAAACTTGGATTTATAGGATACTAATTATAGGACCAAAAAATAAAGCGTTCTATCTAAAAACGTTTTAATAACTTTATAGAACGTTTTTGGACGTCGTAACAAGTTTATTAGGATATTTTTAATAAAAAATTCGCATTAACTAGTTTATAGGACACTTTTGAGAAAGCGTTCTGTAAACACATATTTTTATAGGACATTTATATTTATATGACACTTTTTCAAAGTAGCATATAAAATAGCTAATATAACATTTTTTTATAAAAATGTTCTAATAAACTTGTAATAACGTACAAAAGCGTCCTTCTGTAGATAGGACGCTTTAATTTATAGTCCTATAATTTGTGGCCTCTAAAGTGGTCTTTTAGGACGCTTATCTATTTGTGGCGTCCTATAAACCCAATTTTGTTATAGTGCATAGGGCCATACGTTGTCCGGTGCCATCACGTCATGTCCTGTTTTAATGAAACAAAAATTACGTTACATAAAAGTGTCGCATTAATGTTTTGTTGTGTGCCTAATATTTCGTAAAATTCTACTCAATGACATAATTTTGTTGTATTAGAGTTAGTTGAGTTGCTAGATTAAAGTCCCGTAATTGAAATATGTGGTTTTGAATCCTAGGGTTATCAAATATCTAGTTCAATTTTCAATTTTAGGTTTTGTTTTGTACCTTTGCTAACAAAAGCAAGACATATACCAATAGACTATAATGATTTTGTGTACAATTTCTATACCATGCACATGCAATGTCTTTCTAGAACATGCATATCCTTGTAACTAACCTACTTTTCTTTCAAAAGACCTAAAACTGTTTTCAAACGATGGCACCATTTCACCATAAGAAACAAATATCCAAATATTTTTCATATCATAATTGATATGTTTGTTAGTTCATTGCTCTTCACATGTGCGATCGTGTGTGTAAGTCTTCGGTCTTCCATTGCAAAATAATTCAGAAACAGAATAAATTTGAAATTAAAAGCTAAAAACAAACAAAATGACAATAACGGGATTCGAACTTGGGTGTAGAGTGGAAAAAAAGTCTTGCAAACCAACTCTATTCTTATTGTAATTTCAAAATATATATGGTGGCACACAATAAATCGACATGGCTGCACCTTTCACGAACCTAAAAATTTTACATTATGGAGGAATGAAACAGTCGCACATGCCACTGTTATCACCTAACTAGGTCCGTCCATGAAAACAATATGCTTTTTGAGAATGAATTTAGAGTGAATTAGGGTTTTGGTCCTATGGTATGTAAAAAATTATCACTAGATCGAGTCCTTACACTATTAATTATGGATATAGTCCGGTGGTTTCCATTTTTTACGACAACAGTCACTGGACCAAATGACGATCCACTAGTCTCAACTAACTTCGGGGCAAAATGTTCATTTTACTATTTTTCCAGTACATTAATATTAGTTATTATTGTTTATTTTTATCGTCTTCTTTTTTTCTAGTTTATGTTTCCTAAGGAAGGAAACACAGCTAGCCTCCACCCTAGCTTTTTTATGGCATGGCCTTTTCTATCCTTCTCCATTTTTTACTGGTATTCAGCTCCCGTCCCTACCTCTATCTTCGACTGTTTCCCTAACACGGAAGGTATCAATATACAGAAAACAAACACAACGAATTATCATAAAGTATGAGGGGTTGTAAAAAGAGATTTAGGGTTGATTTGGACTAAACCCATAACTATAATGTGAAATAATCCCATATCAAAAATCTAAAGCAATCGAACCGCAAAGAATTTGTTTGCAATATGGTGGAGATGGTTGGCAAATGAGTCATTGATATGTTGTCGAATAGAGATGGCATGTAGATGGGTAGATCTGTTTCATCATCGTGCTCGACCTTACCTAAAGCTAATTCATCGGATTCTTCGTTGTCACCCATATCTCATCCTACAATCTTTTTTAGTTATTTAGGTTTGGTTTATGATTTATTTTAGGGTGTAGATTTAGGTTTGATTTGTGTTTTTTATTTAGGTGTTGTTTTTTATTTTGATAAATATTTTTATTTTATTTTAGTCAATCTATTTTATTTTAAGTTAGATTTAGATTTAATTTTATCACAAACTTCTTTGCATAAAATTATACTAAATTCTTACTTTACATTGTTGGGTCTTGATGTTCTTATTCATATGAAAAAGGCAAACATTCAAACCAACAAGAAGAAAATATAAAAAAAAACCATGAAAATATGGGAAAACCACAAAAAGATTAACATACCCTCGTAGTTGATGGAGATGGCGGATGATCTTTTGGCTTAGGGTTGTTAAAAGATACAACCACTAGGACCATTATACATAATTAACATAATATAAGGACTCTAACCATAATTTTTGGTATACCACAAGGACCAAATCTATAAGTCTCTGTTGATTTTACTATAAAGAGTAAATTACGTTTTTTATTACCTATGGTTTGTTCAAAATTGTGGTTTTCGTCTTTGTGTTTCATCCTTGTGGTTTGTAACTTATTGTTAATTTCGTCCCTGAACTCATTCTTACTTTTAAGTACAAAGGAGTAAAATAATAAAGAGTTATAAACCACAGGGACAAAAATAGCAATAAATTGTAAATCATAAAAACGAAAATAGCAATAACTTATAAACTATAAAGACAAAAATCACAATTTTTAACAAACCATAGGGACTAAAAACGTAATTTACTTTATTATAAATATCTGGTTAACATTGACACATTGTACATCATCAACTCCAATTGTTCTTACTTTCTTCATCATGTCAATTTCTCCAATTCCTCCACCAACAACACAATTAGAATCAAAAGAAGAAGCTGAATACAACAAGATATGTGAAGAACATCAACACTTGATACAAACACTTCCAAAAGGCAATGGATGGATGGTACAACACCTCTATAACTACAAGGGCTTCTGGTTGAACTCTTATATCATCAAAAACATCTTACTTCTTAATTGCTTATTTAAATCTCACCATTCAGACATCTTTTTAGCCTCCTACATGAAATCTGGCACCACTTGGCTCAAAGCACTCATGTTCTCCACCCTTAACCGCCACCGCTACACCTTCTCCGACCACCATTTACTCCGCCACCACCCACAAAGCGCTTTCCCTTATCTCGACAGCGAATGCCATCCGTTTTCCGGTTTCAAAACCGACGTCCCTAATTCACCTCGACTCTTCGCCACTCACTACTCTCGTCCCCTCTTACCGTCGTCCATGACTTCCTCCTGCAAGTTCGTATACGTCTGTAGGGACCCGAAAGACGTGTTGATTTCGAAATGGCATTTTGCATGCAAAATAAGATCGAAAGATTTAACGGCCCCTAACGTTAGATGAAGCGTTTGAGCTTTTTTGTAAAGGGGTGTCGGATTACGGGCCGTATTGGGAGCATGTTTTGTCGTACTGGAAAGCGAGTTTGGAATTTCCGAATACGATTTTGTTCTTGAAGTATGAGGATATGAAGAAGCAACCGGCGGTGGAGGTGAGGAAGTTGGCGGCTTTTATGGGGAAACCGTTTACGGTTGATGAAGAAGAGAAAGGGGAGGTGGAGAAGATTGTGGAGCTGTGTAGCTTTGAGAAGTTAAGTGGTTTGAAAGTGAACAAAAATGGTTTTGAAAAGCTTGGTAAGTTAGCAATGGTGGAAAAGGCTGATTTTTTCAGGAAAGGGGAGGTTGGTGATTGGAAAAACCATTTGAGTGATGAGATGAAAGAACGTATTGATCGAATTACTGATGAGAAGTTGAAGGATTCTGGTTTGATTCTTGGTGATAGGGTTTGAGTTTGCATGCATGATGATGAAGGTGATATCATCATCAATGGCTGTTGTTGGTGTTAAATACTTATTTCAGTTTAGGTGTGCTGTGTGCCTATATATATATGGTTTTCTTTGTTGTTGTTGTGTGAGAGTAATCGTCTTTGCAAAATCTTAATTTGGTGTTTGTCTTTTTAACTTTTTTTTATAAATAAAATGAAGTTTATATAATTAATTTCAGTTCTTAAGATTTATTTATAACTTTTTTGAGAAAATTAAGTCAAGAAAATCAGGAGAATGGGAAAAAAATCAGTGGCGGATTTTTGAACACTACAAAAATTAAGGGCTATCAGCGACGAAAAATTCTATCGCTAATCTGTCGTGATCCGTCGCTAACCGAAGGTAGCTGATACCATCAGCGACGGAGATCATGTGACGGATCTACCTGTGACGGATTAGCGACTGAACTCACTACCTTTTTTGCATACAAAGTATCAACCGACGGATAGCATCAGCAACGGATATTTAGTGACGGATATCCCGTCACTAATTTTTAAAAAATACAAAATTCTTTTTCTTTAATGCAAAACTGCCCATAAAATAACAAAACCAAAAATTGTCCAATAAATTAAAACCAATTCATACAATTTGAATCTACCAAATTCATACAATATAATGCTCGAACGTTAGTTATAAGTGACAATCTAACTACCGGAATGGTCGAGAGGTGGGGGAGGGGGGAAGACATATCCTGATTGCCTCATAAACGCAGCGAAATGCTCATTTAAACTGATATGTTGAGCCAGCCTGTTGGGCTAACTGGGCGTTGTTACTTTTAAGTAAGGCCAAGGGAACCTGGTTCTTTTATTTTGAAAGACAAAGATCTGACTTTGAATCACTACTAAATAACAAACTTTTTCCGACGAAAAAATCTGCCGGTAATCGTGTTTTCCGGCAGATTTCAGGTGGATTTCCGGCTGCCAGAAAAGTATCGCCGGGTGACACAATTTCTGATGGATTTATCATTTCTAGCGGATTCTGACCGACTAGATCGAACCAAGCAGTTTGGCTATCAGACCGGATGAAGCGTTGTGGCTTTCAGACCGGACCAAGCGGTTTGGACCACCAAACCGCTCAAGTCGCCAAAACGATCTGGTTTAACTTGGTTCGACCGATTTGAGCGGTTCAACGGGTTTTTTGAACACTTGCAGGAAAAACCATTTGGTTGTGGTACATTGGTTAAGCTTTAGGAGATTTAGTGAAAATCTCATTTACCATGGGTTCGAATTAGGCACTGTCATTTGCCATGTCTCCTGGGGATTACTCAATGCACGTAAACTGTCCATAAATGCACGGTTATCCAAAAATATTACATGAAAAAGAAAATAAATCTAAACCTCAACCGTAGGTTTTAAAAGATGTATGAAAGATGAAAACAAAGCTTAAAAACCATAGCTTAAACCTTAATCTAATTAGAAAGATGCAAAGAAAAAAGGTAGAAGAAGAGAGAAAAATATAGAGACTCAGTGTAAAATGTTCGACCATTCCCTCAAACCCTAAACTCTCGTTTAATTAGTTAGCGAGACACTACAACAAAAGTGATTTTATAGGACGCCTAAAATGAAAAAGCGTCCTAAAAGATTACTTTATAGGACACTAACTTATAGGACCAAACCAAAAAGTGTCCTATCTAAAAGCGTTACAATAAGTTTTATGACGGCTTTAGGCGTCTTAACAAGTTTTTACGACACTTTTTAATAAAGTGTCCTATTAACTATTTTTAGAACACTTTTGAAAAGTGTCCTATAAACCCATATTTTATAGGACATTTTTGAAAGCGTCCTATAAACCCATATTTTATAGAACACTTTTCAAAAATGTCTTATAAAATAACTAATATGACACTTTATTTTAAAGCGTCGTAAAAAACTTGTTAAGACGTCTAAAACCGTCATATAACTTATTGTAACGCTTTTAGATAAGACAGTTTTTGGTTTGGTCCTATAAATTAGTGCCCTATAAAGTATTTTTTTAAGACGCTTTTTTATTTTAGGCGTCCTATAAAATCAATATTGTTGTAGTGAGATTTGAAATTTGAAATTAGATTACATTCAAATTTCGCGTTTGGTTTAGAGGAAAGTTCTAAATTGAAGTCACATAAACATAGGATTTATAAATTTTATAGAATAGTTGGTATTTGACGTGGTTTCATATGATTTAGTTGAAATAATGTTTTAAAATATACTAAACACACTTGTTTTTATAAAATATGTAAGTTAATTATTTTCATAAATAAATTACCTATAAATAATGGAATTTGATTCATTCTATATCCTACAAAAACGACATGGAATTGCATTTCATTTCTAATGACTGTTGATTTCTTTTTCTATTTGACAGCTGACAATGGGGTTTGTCTTTCATGAGTGCTTTTGATCATTAATTGAATCAATTTCTTTGCAAAGTTTTCTTTCATGAGTGCTTTTTCCGACGATAACTCTCATATCATTAAACACATACCATAACAAAAGCGGTTTTATAGGACCACTAAAAAGTCTAAATCCTTCTAATAAAATACTTTATAAAATATAAGTTTATATAACGAAAAAGCGTCATATCAAAAAATGTTACAATAGATTTATACGACACTTTTATGCGTTTCAACAAGTTTCGTATGACGCTTTTAAGATAAAGTTTCCAATTATTATTTTATGTGACACTATTTGAAAAAGTGTTCTATAAAAACAACTGTGATATAAAAAGATGGGTGCATACGACACACTCTAAAATTATCCTATAAAATAGTTAATATGACTTTTAATTTTAAAAGTCTTTTAAAAAACTTGTTAAAATGTCTAAAAACGTTTTATAAACATATTGTAACATTTTTATATAAGACGTTTTATAGTTTGAGCTTATAAACTTAAGTTTTACATTTTTTTCTATTAATTAGGATGCTTATAAAACCAATTTTGTTTTATTAACGGACAATAGAAATACCGAGATATACTCTCGACGAGAGTTAAATGGCAAACAATCAAAAACCAAATGAAAACAAACTGCTATCGATTAAACAGATGAAAATATGGAATTATACTAGTATGAACACTTGTATAAAATATAAAACACCTTTTGACATAAATACATGATAGAAGAACAATCAAAACTCTCCAAGGAAATTATCTTTTGCAAGACCATAAAACATAATAACTCCTCCATCCAAAATAACATTTAATCGAATCATAGAAAGAAAGGGAATATAACAACAATAACAACAACAAAAGTCCACTCGAAAACAAGGAAAAAACAATTGTTACATATTGTAACCTAACATCATCATCAAAATTAAACCCATAATCAAATCATGATCTTTTCGGGGATTTGTTAATATCCCTTGTTGTAGGAAACCTGAGGTTGATTGCTCGTGTAGAAAAAGGGTTTGAGCGAATAAAGATTTGTGTTTTTGAGGAGTCGATGAGACATAGAAGAGATAATATGAGCACCCGTAACACCTCCATTAATATCTAGCGGAATCTTGCATTCTTTTAATGGCGAGCTCTCGAGGAAGGCCGTGCACTCTTTGAGCTCCCAATGAGCATTCTTTAAGAACTCTGTTGACCAAGGGGACAATTTCGCTAGAAAGTAGCCCTTGTCATCGGCCGGACAACTCAAGACGGAGAATGGTGATGGTTCGAACCCCTTTTGGTTTCTTGCCAAACAAGTTATTCTCGCCGTGGCTCCTGAATACCCACAATATAAAATCCATTGGTGTTACATACAACATATTATATCAAGTTCATCTGTGAGAATATGTGAAACCTCATTAGATTACCTTTCTAAAAACATTTATATATATAGAGGCAGTCAAACGAGAAGCTAAACATTATGCGGGAAGCCAAGAAATGTGATACCATATATGATACGCAAACTTAATCATATATGACTAAACACATGTTACATTGACAATAGATAGACATATAATCATATATTATTAAAAACACTCAAATTAGGCCTTGTAATCATATATGATATCACATTTCTCGCATTCTCGCAAAATGTTTAATTTATCCATAATCCTTATATATATATATATATATAGGGGTAGGTTCAAATGTGAACTCATTTTTGGTTGTGAACGTGAGGACGAATCTCAGCCACACATCTTCGGTTATGGTGGACGCGATCACGGAGGATTGACGCGATTCATGGGAGGGTGGAGATTATTAAAGGAGGGGAACCAGGTCAAAGCCGCCTTTATTGACCGGATAAGTGGCTGAGATTCGTCCTCACGTTCACAACCAAAAATGAGTTCACATTTGAACTTTCCTATATATATATATATATATAAATATAAAGGGAACTAATCCAAAGCTAGCCCATGTGGGACATGAAAATCATAAACGTTAAGTTAAAACGATTGAGACAAACGTAACTAATGTAGTATACCTTTAAGTGGGATAAGTTTATGGCCAGATTTACAATAGATAAGGCCTTGAATTGCAATGGGTTTGGGAAGTTCCTTCTCTTTATTCATCTTATAAGCAGGGATCTCTGGTTTTGTGGCCGGAGAAACTCCATACGCACCGCCAGCAGAGGCGGAAACAGCCGATACCACCACAGAGAATATGAACACGATTGCTGAGAATCTGGTGGCAGTTGTGGCCTCCATGCTCTTAATTTGATTGATCTCTGAAACAAACTTGAATGGGTTTGTTAATTTATGCTGATTTTGGATGGACATTTTATAGTGAGAATGTGTATAAATTATTTTGTTGAATGTAGAGTTGGAAGAGTATGATGGAGGATTACATGAGAGCACGATGGATCTCATCTAATGATTATGATTTTATGCATCGACTACGTGTTTTGAACAATGTAATCCTTTATATATATAATATTAATCTATTAGGGACAAAAATCATATATCCAAGTCTAAACCCTATATTTTTCTCCTTTTCACTTATTTATTACAACAAAATCAGGTTTATATTATTTCACATGGCTTTGGTTTATGCAACTAAAGTATTTTACATTTTATTTAAAAGTGTTCCAATAAATTTATAAAATATTTATGAACATTTTAATAAGTTTTTAGGACATTTTTAAAATAAAATGTAATATTTTTATAGTGACTTTTTTTGAAATTGTCCAATAAACATATTTTTGCATATAATGTCAAATACAAAAGATTAATAGGACATTATTTCAAAATTGTTTTACAATTTTGTTACTACAAAACAAATGATTTTTACGCATAAAAATCACACAAAGTTTCCTTCGATGATCATCCATAGATTATCAGAAAATACCAACGGATCACTTAAAGAATCACTGGATAATCTGACACTGATTTGACTGACTAAGCATGGGAATGAGGCGGGTACCCCAATCCCCATCATCACACAAGGTTCCAATCTCCATCCTCGTTCCCATCCCCACCGGGAATACATCCACATTCCCGTCCCCAACAGGCGACTGGGATCCCCAATAGAGAATCAGAGATTTTTTTTCCATGTTAATTTAAAGGTGTTTTAATTCAAAAATGTTAAATATCACACACGATTGATAATGGTTCATGTTTAAATCTGAAAGATAATAATCTAATTCTTTATAGATAATATATTTAATAATAAAAATATTTTATATTTAGGGACGGCGCGGGTGGAGACCTTGTTACCCGTTCCCATCCCCAATTTTAGCATTCGGGGATATCCGGTCCCCAATTTTGGGGGGAATTCTCATCCCCGTCGGGGCGTGTACTATAGGATATCATGTGAAGGATATCCTTTCCTTATATCATGTGAAGGATATCTTTTTCTTATGTTTATCGATATCTCTTCCTTATATTTATTATTTCCTTTTTCTTAGACCTTGTTCCTCCTAAGTATTCATTTCTATGTTTTGAGAATGTAATCAACAATTAACACGAAAGGAATATATAGGAGGAACAAGGCCTAAGAAAAAGGAAATCTTAAATATAAGGAAGAGATACCGATAAACATAAGGAAAAGATATCCTTCACATGATATCCAATAAATACATCGGGTTCCCCAATGGGGCGGGTCTCAGTCTCATGCCTATGAATTACCCACCATCTTTTGTGACAGTTTTGTGACTAATCATTTTTTAGCAACAGATTTTCGAAGAAAAAGTTCGTAGGCAAAAATTCGTAGTCAAAAGTCTTTCATTTTGTAGTGTGTTAAGATGTCCAAAAGTGTAATGTAAACTTATTGTGACACTTATATATAGAAGTAGGATACACAATTAATTGTTTGGTTTTATAAACTTAAGTCGTATAAAATAATCTATTAAAATGTTTAGACATTTTTAATGTTCTATCATCAACCTGATTTTGTTGTACTGGTTTGATGACATGCGATTTTTATTCACTCGTTTAATGATATTGGTTTACGGATTTTCTGCATGTTAATTATTTATTATTTTTTAAAAATAAATTAAAGTTCATTAATATTGATAAAAATAGCTTTTTGAACGATCAGTTTTTTTTAAGTTAAACTCTAACATTAATATATAAACTTAAACTCAATTAAACCAAGAAATGTGATCAGTTTTTTTAAAAAGCATGCACAATGTGATGACCACGGTATATGGTGGTGGTATATGCAAGGCATGCATGTATCCGATGACACAACATGGCTTGATATTTTTATTAGAAGTTTTCTTTATCCTTCTTTTTTACCTTTTTAATGTTTTACTTTCTATTATTCATCGCTTTGTATCTATACATGATATCAATATTATCATATATGTGTTTTGGTCTTTTTATATAAATTTAATTGAATTGTCCAAAATAACTGATTTATTGAATAATAGTAGAAAACATGTCATATGTGTTGTTATCAGAAATAAAATGATGTCTTTTACATTAATCTAGAAGAAACTTTACACAATACTATATACAACAAAGTGATCCTATTTAAGGAAGTGATACTATCACATTGAGAAAAAGGGAGGCTAATTTACTATATCTAACATTCCTCCTCAAGTTGGAGGAAATATGTTAATCATGCCCAACTTGCTACAAATAAAATATATTTGAGCTTTCCTTAATGGCTTTGTCATAATGTCTGCAAGCTGGTACTCGGTCTTGATGTCCACTGGTTGAATAGATGGAGGGTCTGTCTTAGTTCCTACAACACGGTCACTAATAAGATGGCAATCCACCTCAATATGTTTGGTCCTCTCATGGAAAACTTGATTCTTGGCTATTTGAATAGTTGACTGGTTATTACAATATAGTCTCATCAAGTCGTTCGTAATCACTCCAAGATCTCGTAGGAGTCTCCTTACCCAAGTCATTTCACATGACACATCTGCCATGGCCATGTACTCTGATTCGATATTTGATCGAGAGACAATATGTTGTTTCTTGTTTTTCCACCAAACTAGATTTCCTCCGATGAATACACAATACCCTGTAGTCGATCTCCTTGAAATGGGACAACCAGCCCAATCTGCATCCGAGAAGCCAGATATCCTGCCATCTTCTTCTTTAGTGAATGCACCCACTCGACAGTGGCCATGGTCAGAATAGAGTATCTCTAATCCTGGTGTAGCCTTAAGATACCTCAAAACACGAAGTGATGCATCCCAATGACCCATACAATGAGCGGACATGAACTGACTCAAGACACTAACCGAGAATAATATATCTGGTCGAGTAACTGTCAAATAGTTTAACTTTCCAACAAGCCTCCTATGTCTCTCCGGATCCCTCATAAGATTTTCATCATTTGGAAGTAGTTTTCCCGTAATAAACATCAAACTGTCCACTGGTTTACACCCCAATAGACCACATTCAATAAGCATATCAAGAACATATTTTAGTTGAGATAGAAGAATCCCTTGTGGAGATCGAGATACTTCTATCCCAAGGAAGCAACGAAGTCATCCAAGGTTAGTAACTTGAAATTGAGTTTGTGGAAATTGTTTTAACTCTGAAATTCTGGTGCTATCATCTCCGATGATAATAATGTCATCAACATAAACCACTAGTATGATTTGTCGACCCTCATGGTGCCTAAAAAACACAGAATAATTATGGGAACTACTAGTCATACCAAACTCCTAGAGAACATCTGAAAAACATCCAAGCCATGCTCCAGGGGACTGTTTGAGACCATACAATGATCGTCGCAATAGACATACCTTGGTAGACTCCTTCTCAATGATAAACCTAGATGGATGTTCCATGTACACCTCGTCCTCAAGAATTCGATTAAGAAAGACATTCTTGACATCCAATTGATGAAGTGGCCAATGATTGATGACACCTAAAGCTATACAAATGCAGACAAGCGACATTTTAGCCACTTGGGAAAATGTCTCGTCATAGTCAACCCCATGGGATTGAGAATAACCCTTTGTAACTAACTAGACTTTCAACCGATTTAGAGAACCATCAGAGCGAAGTTTGACTGTGAAGACCCACTTACAACCCAGTTTGCGTTATCCATGTGGAAATTATTCTAAATCTGAATTATGATTCTTATGAATGGCGTCCATCTCTTCCCTACATCGCCTTAAACCATGCCGAGTGATTAAGAGCCTCAGTCACATTCTTGGGAAAAATATGGCTCTCAATGTCTGATGTGCAGGCATACGACTCGGGATAGAAGTGAGAGTAGGCAAGATAATCATGAATGGGATATCGAGTACGATTTCGTGTGCTCTTCCGGAAGGCAATCGGAATATCAGGGAGAGGGGAACTAGGTGGGTCATAAGGCTCGGTATGTGGTGGGAGAAGTGTACCATGAATCGGGTCAAGGACTGTATTAGGAATCCGGTTTGCTTAATGTTGAGCTTTTGGATTTTCTATGTCGTTATAGCATATTTATTGAGATTTACATGTTTCAAGTGCGTTGATCATTCAGTTGATATCATGTAATTTAAACTGTACTGCAATGAATCCATAGGCAAATGAGTCAGTTCGAAATGGGATAGTTATCCATGTATTGTAGCTAGAATCTCGGATCAGCGGATGACGCAAGGTAAAAGTTTGTATAGAGTTGAACTTATGATCGTGTTCATAAAAATAAACAGTTTTGCAAAAACCTATCGTTTTTCTTGATGGAACCACATTAATTAAAATACCCAATTATACGCAACAAAAAATCAATACTCACACGACCAATAATAAAACAATAAAATATTAAAAACATGAAACATAACTTTAATAAAGTCTTATAAACAATTAACTCACGTTTACTCTTGGAAGGGTGAAATACATCATAAGATGACGCGGGAGACCCGATTTACAATTGGTTGCGACCGAACACATAAGTAAGCCACAATTCAATGTTATATATAAACATCACTTATGGATAAATAAACATTGACATCAACCTTATCCAGATCTAGTCAAATGGGTTGATGATAGCGGAAAACCGTTCGTGTATAAACACAGTGGGCACAATGTCCCCACAGTGGCGGTGCAAGTGCACACCATCACTATGATCGCCTTTAAGTAATAAAGTGGTAAAATACCAGTATCGTTCCCTCAAGGACTGAAACTACTGAGAATCTGAGATTTTTATGAACTTCTTGGTTTTCGGTTTCGATTTGATTTAAAATGATTTTGAGAGCTGGTGAATAATTATAAATAACAAGTTAAACTAATAAATTAAAAGATGGGTATGGATGCAAGTTTTCCTTAAGATAAAGATAATAACGTAGTTGGAAAATTATAAGGGATCTACAGAGCCGCACCACCCTCTCGGGAGTGAAGTTCACGTAAACAACTTATAAATTTACACAAAGTTCTCATAATTACTACTTTAAAGTTTACCGATTTAGAACCAAATTACACTGGGCGTACGGAATATACCCAAATCTCTTTGTGATATAAAGTACGACAACCGAATGAATTTTTAGCTAAATACATACAAAGTCCGCATCTCTGCGTGATTATTCAAAGTTCTCTCGAATCTTTGTGCATCATTTAAACCGTATTTCCGATCCGCCCATCTCTGGGTCTAAGATCTTATATTAACACTTCAAAGTGATTAGCTTATCCGCGTCGAGTTTAAGTCTCGTTTTAAATGACCAAACGTTAAGGTATTAAAAATGAGAACACCCACATATTATACGAACACTTAAGTTAAACTCACACCCACACCCATAGAGACAATTTAGCTACTACGAGACATGGAAAACAGTAAATAAATAGAAATGAACTGAAATATAACTTGCATTAATATAAATAGAGATAAAACTGTCACCACAGTGTCGAGGTTGTGGCGACAGAGGTATAATTAAAATGCAGAAATTAAAATATAATAAAACTAAACTACCAAAATAAAAATAGAAACCAGCAAGTGCTGGAAGGAGGAGAAGAGAGGAAGAGTTAGAGAACTCTTCCAAAATGGTGTGTTGAATAATGAAGGCAAAAGGTTCCTTTTATACTACAAGGAAACACTTAACCAAAGGTCATTACACAAAATACAATAAACAACACCATGTCTTACCTAGACTAGCCCTCAACCTAAAAAGAGTATTCATTTCCAGCTGCATTTCCTCTTTAATTTCCAGGAAACTTCATTGTAATAATCTCTGGACATTCAACAGCTTATTCATTCAGCACCAGTCATGCCACAGTGGTGAGATTGTGGCGACTTTTCAGCAAAAAGAGTAATAAAAGCTATAAATTTATCTTTTGGTACCAAATCATCGTATGAAACAGATTTATAAGAAAAGAAGGCATAAAAGCCTAAAAAGATAGGAAATATGGGAATTAAAGTGAGGAAAAGACTATGAAATAACTCTCATTTCTGAGAGTTATCGTACCCTCAAACTTGAACTGTTACTTGTCCTCAAGTAAAAAGAAGAGAAGAAAAAGGATCTTTCGGGAAGATGGTGTTTACTCTCGTTTTGAAGGGTGCACAACTTCGTTTCATTAATCTTGAGGCGTCAAAATTGATGGGCTCTTTCCAGGTTAGTGTATGGGCTTTAATCACCCATATTTGATGGATCTTTTTGGGTTAAAAAATTTATTTTTAATTTTTTTTTCCAATTTTACGAAGAAAACATTTTTTTTTGTAGAACAAAAGGTGTCCTAATTTTTTTTTTAAACAAGAACCGAATTATTAAATATCGGTTTTCCCCCACCCCCAAACAAAGAAATGAACAATGTCCTCATTGTTCAAAAATGGGTTTTGAAAAGGCTAATTTAGGGAAACAAATGAAATTTGTTTTTGGTCAAAACAAAAGATGGCTTACGTCTTCTCAATTTGACACACAAAGTTCATGAAAATAAGTTTGCACCTGTTAAGAAATAACCAAGACGAACAAAAACACCAAAGACTACGCAATCATTGTTAATTCATGAAGATACAACAACTTGCAAGAACAAAAAGCAAGTTGATCGATATTAAAATACGAACAATCTCATAAGATAATTACGAAAGGAAAGTTAAATCCCAAAAAGAAGATTGTTCACGAAACGATGATTTTTGACCAAAAGTTATCTAGTTGACATTACCCCTTTCGATGGTGTTCGGAGTAGATGATGGTGTGGCATGATCAGCGGGAGCTGAAATTGTGGCTATGTCGTGGCGGTCTCGACTGGATGGTGACTGTCGTGGTCGGTGGTGCAGACAGAGATGCAATGGAAAGTAGTCGGACTTGAGGTCGGACGATACCGAATAGAAATCGAGGTATCGTGCAGCCATCATCGGGACTTATGGTGGGCAAACTCCGGCTGGAAAGCGAGGAATTCCAGCGGCCTTCATTGGTTTCGAGACATACCAGAACCGGTTGTGAACTTGACTACGATTTGGTGTAATCATCCAAAAATTTTCCAAACGAATTTTGAACAGTGTGGTCCTCGCCGTAAGAGACCACGGTGTTGGTTGGCGGCGAAAAGGCGGTCGCCGGAGCAACATAGACGTGGACAGAAGACGCTTTGGTCGACGTAATGGAGGTCGTCGATGGAGTCATGGCCGACGACGGTGCAACGGTGGAACTCGGTGGTGGCGACGAACTCGTCAGTTGTCGGCGATGATTTCTCCGGCTTGGATTGAGGTGATAGTACCTTACACACTTTTTGGGTCTAGTCATTTTTGTTAAAGGTTCTTAGGAAGGAGATGAGAGTTTTCTTTTAAAAAGTTAAAAACTATTTTTTTAAAGGGTTTAAAAGAAAAGGTTGAAAAGAGATTTTGACAACTTAGAGAAAGTAATCTGACTTTCTCATAATTACTTTCTTTTTCACTTTTTTTAATAAACAAAACCAAATCTTATCTTTGTTTTATTATAATAAGTATAAAACTTGTATTTCTAAAAGAATAAACATTTTTAATTGAACAAGTCTTACACCTAAAAAAATAAATATATTCTTTATAAAAGAAAACAAAGACAAATCAAATCAGATTTTATTTAAAAAAAGTTGTTTTCATCAATTTTAAGGACAAACTTAAAAAGTTAAATGACAACTTTTAACATAAAAGAAAAAACCCAAAAAAAAATTTATACAAACCATCATCTCCTTAGTCTTTTTAGAGAAATAAACAATTATACCAACCATGCTTTTGTATTAAAATAATACATTAGACCTTACCCTTTAATATAAAATTAAATAGGGTGACTAGTTGTTGTTGCTTTTCTCTACATCCATACTTAGCCATTTTTTTATCATTTTGCTTTTAGGCAAAAACATTCTTGTTCCCCAATCCCTGGTAGGACTTGTGGTTAATACCATACTCCTATACAAGCTGAATAAACACAAAACACAGCTTAAAGGGTTACAAATCGTAAGTTGACAGTGGCCACAAACTCACTAATGTCTCGACTAAAAACTAAAAGAACGACAATGGTGACCGGATTTCATGTCTGAGTTAGGATTACGGACTCAATATTTGGATCTTGCCATGGATGTTTGAGAGAAACCAAGGAAGGAAGATGAAAATAAATTGCTAAAGAAAAATTATGAAAAGTAAGGATGATAACAACACTTTTTACAAAAAAAAAGTGTTAACTTCCCTTTTCTTTTTGTATTTACCTAGTAAAAAATAATAATAATAAAACTCATCACCTTCCAATACTTTTGTATATAAAAACCAAAGACTAAAATTTTGTCCAAACAAGTACATAATACTTGACTTTCTTTTTAAAAAAAAATTGGTACTTCAACCAAGTAAGGGATGTAGGTTTTAAAATACAAAAAAAAAATCTTCTTCTTTATCTCCTTCATCATTTCTTTCCCTTTTTTTAAAAAAAAAATTCGAGAAAGTAGATTTTTTTCATCTACTCCATGCAAAACCAAAGTATATTATCCTCTTTCCTCATCACTTTTTTTATTAAAAGTTTACTCAAAGTAAACTACAAAAATAATGAGGTGATATCAATGTTATGTAGGATGCGTTTCACCACCCCACATATGCATTTTCAAAAAGTGGAGTGGTTTCAAGATAACACTTCAACGATACCAAAGTTTCGTGCAAAAAGTCTACTGCCCAAAGAACACAACACTGGAAAAACATCTGAGCGTTTGATCACACAAATCCTCCCGACGGTCCATGGTGTGACCATTTTAGGAGGATTATCTTCACAAACAGGAGGATGCACAACATTAGCAAAATTCATTAAATTAGAAATTTTATCATCTTGAATCACCTCTTCACTATTGAGAAGTGAAGAAGGCTTGCTCGTATGCTTGAAAGTTGCCTTAAAAATCTCTAATTCTTTCTTAATATCACTTTCATCATTTTCACTATTGGAGAGTAAAGAAGGCTTGCTCATATACTTGAAATGTGCCTTAAAAAACTCCAACTCTTTCTTAATATCACTTTCATTCTTACCGACAAAATTTAATTTTTCATCATCACGTGGTAAGGGACCTTGACTTTGATTTTTCAACTCGTCGACTAGTTGTCCAATCGTAATGTTCATGGTTTCAAGAGAAGATGTGAAGCTTTCGAAAAATGTTGTAAAAGTTTCTATTAAGCTTGGAGAAGAAGTTTCAAAAGAGTGAGATGGTTCGGGTTGTTCAGAAAAAACTTCAGATAGGTAGTTGGGATCAAAGGGTGTGAATCCATAGCAAGGATCACTCCTTTGAAAATTACACGAATAATCATAATTCTCCTCCCATGATTGGTCAAATGTGTTCATAAACGTATCATTCCAATCTTGATGGGGAGGTGAAAATGAAGGGTAAGTGTTATCATCTTGAATGTTTGACAAAAAGTTGGGATGTTGTTCCCAAGAATACTCGAAATTACTAAAATTCAAGGAATTCCAATTAAAACCTTCCATTAAAATGAAAGAAAAACCAATGGAAAACTCAACTTAACCGTAGCCACCCTAACAAAAGGTGATGGTAGAACACCATCCATGGCACGGTTAAAATTTGGGGTTTGAAATCGAAACACAAGACCAATGGCTCAAATAAAAATCAATATATCAGGAAATAAATTTCGCCAATCCCCGGCAGCGGCACCAAAAACTTACAGTGGAATACCGTTCGTGTATAAACAGTAGGCACAAAGTCCCCACAGTGGCAGTGCAAGTGCACGCCGACACTATGGTCGCCTTCAAGTAATAAAGTGGTAAAATACCAGTATCGTTCCCTCAGGGACTGGAACTACTGAGAATCTGAGATTTCTATGAACTTCTTGGTTTTCGGTTTCGATTTGATTTAAAATGATTTTGAGAGCTGGTGAATAATTATAAATAACAAGTTAAACTAATAAATTAAAAGATAGGTATGGATGCAAGTTTTCCAGTTAAACTAATAAATTAAAAGATGGGTATGGGTGCAAGTTTTCCTTAAGATAAAGATAATAACGTGGTTGGAAAGTTATAAGGGATCTACAGAGCCGCACCACCCTCTCGGGAGTGAAGTTCACGTAAACAACTTATAAATTTACATAAAGTTCTCATAATTACTACTTTAAAGTTTACCGATTTAGATCCAAATTACACTGGGCGTACGGAATATACCCAAATCTCTTTGTGATATAAAGTACGACAACCGGTTCGGTTTCGGGATTTCGGTCCGTATGCGCATCCCTAGTTCAACTATATCTAAGTCTTTACCTTGAGTCCCCCACTGTAAATATATTTCATTTGCAAAATTATGATTTAAATCAGTAGTTTTTCAGTTTTATTATTTTGTGATTATGTTGAAAACTGTTTGAACTCAGTAGGCGTAAGCCTAACATTTTTTATTTGTCGACATGTGCATTAGGTCATCGTTGGGGTTGGTACTAGCGACACCATAACGATATGAGGGCCAGATTTTGACACGAAAAGGATCTAGATATTCGATGACGTCTTCCACATTCAGAGATCGCGACTGTTACTGGGTTTTAGTAACACTCGACTTTGATTTGGTCTTGATGTAAGAATTGGTTTACCCATTGTCGATCTTAAATCTAGTTTTGCTATTCGAGATAATTCGAGTATTGATTAATAGAAAGGGTTTTACCCTTCATATGTTGCATTATTGGGATTTTTAAATTAGTTGTTTTTCTATATTGAGGGTGTTACAAGTTGGTATCACATCATAAGTTTGAGAGATTTAGGTATTGAATTAGGATGTCTAGACTGAAACTAGCATTCTTCCAAGCAAATGAAAGTGAAAATTTACGATTAGGCACTTTAAGACATGATATTTTGAGGTTGATAGAGACACTAATATCGAGAATCATGATGATGGTAGCAATGATCCGCATGTAAGGTAAATCTAATTTTTACTTGGTCAGTGTTAATATGAATTTACTGTTATGTGTGTGTGCTTGAATCGTCTTGATGTGATGATCGATGGGGGTAGTGAGTGTGTTTCTAGTGAATAATCGTAGAAGAATCGATGATTGTAGTGTTGTCACTTTGAGTGGTGGTTAAGCATGATTATTACGTTAAGCTGACCATATTGGATAAGAGATAATGATTAAGTTGAGCCATAGCTTTGTTGAATCATCTTTTGTTTTTATTTTTTTTATGGGAAAAGGATAAAAGAATAAGCAACAAGACTAAAATGGCCATTGATTTAACGGAGTTAAACAGAGACATTAATCAAAAGGACCATGCCCAAAACAAATTTAATACCACAAGAACCAAATCCACAGTTTACATAATGATAATAAATTATGGGTATCAACTAAACAACATAAATGCAACGCTTTTAAAAATCCTCATTTAAGAGCCTAACTATAATTTGAAAATTGTCTATTTAATACCAAATTTTAATATGGAATATGTGAAACTTGAATAAGAGAATTCACAGTGGTAGAACCTTCAAAAACTCCATTTGTCATTTTTTTTCTTGTCACATTATTAACACATCAACAAAGCAAGAACCTTTATAAAACTCTCCAATTAAGGTTCTTATAAAACCTCACTTTCCTTATTTTTAATTAATAAAATGTAATTTTATTTTTAGATTTTTATATAAATTTAATATATGTACATATTGTAAAATTATAAAAAAAATTCAAATAAAATTTATAAATTTTTACTTTTCTATATTAATTTTAATTTGTTAATTTATATATTTTGTTAACATATTAAAAAAAATAAAACATAAACATAATTTTATACTGCAATTAAAAAAACTGCAAAATTACAAAAATATTATTTTTTATAAAAGGTAACACTTAATAACAAATAATAATACAGATCACTCATATCTCAATTCGACTAAATATGTTCAACCAAGTCGAATCAAAGTGAATAATATAATGAGATAAGTAAAAAAAACTTCTATAAAATTTTACAATAAACGAAAATAAAAATAGAAAGTAACTATTTTATACTTTTTGTATCAATTTTATAATATATATTTTATAGATTTAATAAATAAAATAGTTAAGAAATAATAAAAAAAACAAATAAAATAATAACATAAAAGGAAAGTATGGAAGAAACCTGGGTTTTTGTTCAAGCACCTGAGTTCTATAATAAGAATCTATGACAGAACAAAAATCCAGGTAGAGGTTCTTGTAAACACCCCAAGAATAACCTCACCAAAAACTAGGGGTAGCAATCGGATCGTGTTCTGGTTGGCGGATCGCGAGTTGGCGGGTCACGGAGGGTCAACACTAACCCGACCAGTTTAGTAAATCGTGTCGAGATATGCACCCCTAACCCGCCACGCTCGGGTTGGCAGGTTGGCGTGTCATAAACGGGTTGGCGGGTTGTTGATCAAAACTCCTCTCAGTGATTTGAATATGATTCCTCTCTACACTTAGTGAAATTCCTTGTTTAAGTTTAAGTTCAAATTCAGCGATAAGCACATGCTGACTGTCATCAGCGATCGCTGAAGATCAAGGAACCTTAAGCTTAACTCTGAAGATCTGAAGATCAGCGATCACACCAAATGATCATTCAGCGAAAGTCAAAGACGAAGCTGAAGAAAGAGATAATCAGCTATGTGACCTGAAGCGGTTCAGCGATAGCAAAGATTATCTATCCAAGTGTGAAGTCTTGTGAAGCCTCAGCGATACTGAAAGTTCATCCTTGAAAATTCAGTCTCAGCGATCAAGTGAAGCTTCTCATACAAGATTAAACGTTGACCTTATCCTCGATGCACAAAAGACAAACCCCAGACTATGTTAGAGAAGGACGTACGAATTGTCTCTTATGTCCCCATCATATCTGATATGGTACTATTCAAATGCAGCCAAAAACATGGCTGTATTCTGAACAAAGGACAAGTCTCCTATGGATGCTTGCCACGTTGCACATACCTTTTGTCTTGCATTAAATGCAAACGGGTATAAATAAGATGAAGATATCTTCTCATCTGTGTGCATGCTACCTTCTGTCTTAAACCTTCTGTATTCCTTATTACTTCTTTCTTGTGCATCAATCTTAGTGATTTCTTAGTTACAATAGAATAGGTTTAAACTTGTTCTAATTCTGCTTGTAACTGTAAATTTGTTTATGCAATATAAACTAATTTAAAAGATAAAAATATGCGTGTTTGTATTCAACCCCCCCCCCCCCTTCTACAAACTGTTATTATATCCAAGAACTCTTGTAGAGTCCTTAGGAAGCAACAAGTGGTATCAGAACAGTGTGTTCTCTATCTTTAAAATATTTTCTTTCTAAACTATTTTAAAAATGTCAAATCCTAATACAAACTATAATGACAATGGATCTTTAGCTAAACCTTCAAGATTTAGCCATGATAATTTCCCATTGTGGAAGGAAAAAATGTCTCTGTTTCTAGAAGGATCAGACCCAAAGATCCCTTACTATATAGAAAATGGACAATTTGTTCCTACAACTATTGTAACTGGTGTTCCTGCCACCACTACTACTCCAGCCATCCCTGAAAGGAGTATCATTAAAACTCCTAATCGATGGACTGAAGAAGATAAGAAATAAATTGCTATTGACTCAAAAGCCAGATCCATAATAGCAATGTCCCTCCCTGATGAAGTCTATCACTCAGTAATGAAAATGAGGACTTCTAAAGCCATGTGGGATACTCTATGTATTCAATATGAAGGAACTTCTGAGGTACAAATCACTAGAAGTATTAATCTAGTAAGACAGTATGAAAGCTTAATGCATCATAAAGGTGAAACTCTTTCTCAACTTCACCAGCGTTTTAACTGCTTGTTGATTGATTTAAAAACAGTCAACAAACACTATTCTAACGCTGATATTCTGACAAAATTCATGGAGGCACTACCCGAACAATGGGCAGTGTACACTACATGTCTGAAATTGTCAAAGAATCTTGAAACTCTTTCTTTAAGTGCTTTGTATGGAATGCTATTAAATGAAGAGCAATCCTAAGTTTTGAGGAAAAACCTCATCAATGAACTCAAGGGTGCCAAAAGTACTTCTTTGGCACTCGTGTCTTCAGAGGTAAATCCATTAAAAAATGCTTCCTCCTCTACTATTACTTCCATCACTGAATTAAGTCAAACTGATTCAGAAGATCACTCACTGATGCTGACATCTCTGAGTTCGATAACTCTCTGGCTCTATTAACTAATAACTTTAAAAGATTCGCTAGAAAGAGCAACTTTCGAAGAACACCGACACTCGCTGACTCTGATAAATTGAAGACTATGCCCGCTGAGAAAGCCTCAGCCATATGCTACAATTGTCAGCGAAAGGGTCACTTCGCTAGTGAATGTAGATCCAAGAAAGTTGCAGCCCCCACTACCTCACTGACCTCTGATAAGAAAGAGAAGTATTTGAAATTAAAAAACAAATACAATGATCTGAAGAAAAACCAGCCAAAAGGCAAAGGTCTTGTAGCTGAAGAAGTTGATTGGGATGATGAAGGTGACTGGGCTAAAACCTCTGATGAGTCAGGCATAGATGAAGAAGATCTTGCCTTCTAATGTCTGATGGCAAGAATAGAAGACACTGAAGAAGTATCTGAAACTTCTTCCTCTGAGTCCCCTTCTACTCAGGTATCCATTCCTTCTATCTCTTTAATATCTGAAAATGATAACTTATCTGCGCTTGATGCTATAACTGTTGATTTTTACAATGCTTTAAATGGAAAAATCAAAGCTGAGAAAATGAACACTGATTTATTTGAACAATTAAAAAATTGTCATCTAAAAATCAAAGAACATTCAAAGATTGAGGAAACCTTAAAGGACCAAGTTTTTGTAAATCAAACAATTAGCATTGAGAAGCAGCAAGCTATTGCTGAAAGAGAAAAGATCATCGTTGATCTTAAATCTGAAAAGACTACCATCGAAGGATGGTGCAAAGCCTCTGACAAGGTAAATGAGATCATCAATGCCCAGATCCCTATGAAAGTAAGAAGTGGGTTAGGCTTTAACCTTGAAAAGGAAGAATCAGAGAAAGACCGTTCCATGCTTAAATTTGGAATGTTTGTCTCCTCTATTCCTGATCCCTCCTCTTCGTCTCAGAGACCTCAATCTAATGAGAAGACTCCTGTGTTAAAATCTTTCAACTCTAAGAAAGTGGTTAAAAACAAGATTCTTGACCAGATTCCTAGAAATAAAAACGTTCAGAAGAAGAACAAGAAATCCTCTACCTCCTCAGAGAGCAATCCTAAACCTGGGAGAAAAATCTATGAATTCTCTCAGAGGTCAACCCCCAGAATTAAGATTGATCTCACTCCTGTTCTTGAAAAGGTTGTTATACCTCCAAGAACAATGGATAAAGGAATTCTTGGTCCTATTCCTGACAAAATCCCTTCTATATCTCTGAAATCTTTGAATTCCAAACCTTACAAATATAGGAAGTGCTATCATTGTGGTGAAACTACCCATATTGCAAGTAAGTGTCCTAATGCTACTAAAGCTGATAAACTAGCTAATGGAAAGAAAGTAGCTCAAGCTGATAAATCAGCAAGAGTGAAATCCACCAAGGTTACAAAACCAACAAAGGTGAAGATATCCAATGTAGAAAGTTCTTCAGTAAGTAGCACCTCCGCCACTCCTTTCACTAACAAGGCAGGACCAATAGTAATATGGGTACCTTCAAAAAATTAATCTCTTTGTTGTATGCAAAGTGCTAAAGGTATCTGGTATCTTGATAGAGGATGCTCAAGGCACATGACTGGCAGAAAATCTCTGCTCTCTGACTACAAAGAAGAAGCTGGTCCATCAGTGACCTTTGGTGGAAATGGTAATCGATACACTAAAGGCTATGGAATCTTGTCAAACGGAGCCACCTCGTTTAATCGAGTTGCCTACGTTGAATGACTAAAGCACAATCTCTTGAGCGTTAGTCAGCTATGTGACAAAGATTTCAAAGTTCTATTCCTAAGGAATAGATGTGTTGTCACTGACTCCAATGATAAGCTTGCCTTAACAGGCAAAAGAGTTGAAAATGTATACGTAATCAATATGAATAGTTCTCACTCTGAGAACGTGTGCTTTATCTCTAAAGCATCCTCTGATGTAAATTGGTTATGGCATAAAAGACTCTCTCATCTCATCTTTAAGACAATTAATGAACTGTCTCAAAAGGAACTCGTCAGAGATCTCCCAAATCATAGCATTGCAAAGGAATCTCTTTGCTCAGCGTGTGAAAAGGGAAAGCTGACAAAAGCATCATTCAGATCTAAACAAGTTTCTTCAGTAACCTCACCTCTTCAAATACTCCATATGGATCTCTTTGGACCTGTCAATGTCCAATCTATATCTGGAAAAAAGTACACTCTTGTGATTGTTGATGAATATTCCAGATACGCATGGGTATTTTTTCTTCGATCCAAAAGTGACACCCCTGATATGATAATCTCTTTTATCAAAAGGATGGAAGTTCTGAACAATCTGATTGTTCGTTCCATGAGAAGTGATCATGGTACTGAATTCAAGAACAATACTCTGATAAATTTCTTTGACAAAAAAGGTATCTCTCACAACTTCTCTTCAGTAAGAACTCCTCAGCAAAACGGTGTTGCTGAAAGAAGAAACCGAACTATCATTGAAGCAGCTCGTTCAATGCTCAGCGAATCACGCCTTCCAACTCAATTCTGGGCCGAAGCAGTAAATACAGCATGTTTTACTCAGAATCGATCTCTGATTGTGAAGCGATTCAAGAAAACCCCTTATGAATTATTTCATGGAAGAAGACCTACTCTGAAGTATCTTCACATCTTTGGATGTAAATGCTACATTCTAAATGACAAAGATCATTTGGGAAAGTTCGATCCAAAAGCTGATGAAGGAATTTTTCTTGGGTATTCCTCTATATCTAAGTCTTTCAGAATCTTCAACAAACGAAGACAACATGTTGAAGAATCCATGCATGTCAATTTTGATGAATCTCGTACTACCCTCACTTCTCCTATCCCTGAAGAAGATGAAGAATTGAATGCTTGGATGAAGTCTCACTATGGGGAACCTGAAACTTATTTCAACAATCAACCTCATGCTGAATTAAGTGATGATGAAATCCCTGAAATACCTACTAACAGTGATCCATCTTCAGGGATCAGTGTTACTCCTCTCAATCAGATTCCTCCTTCTGATGCATCTTCTGGAAATTCCTCAGTGAATATTTAAGCTTCATCCTCTGCAAATCAATCCTCTGAGTCTCCTCAATTGATTTTGAATGATGATGTACCTATTGCTGAAACAACAAATAGCATCCCTGAAGAAGAAGAACTACTCGCTGAATCTGCGGTTGATCTCTCTCCTCAACCACCAGCTTAGCGATGGACTGCAAATCATCCAATAAATCAGATTATTGGTGATCCTAATGCAGGTATCAAAGCGCGTAGAGGTACATGTAATATATGTCTCTACGTTAATTTCATCTCTCTCTCTGAACCTAAAAAGATAGATCAAGCTATCTCTGATCCTAGTTGGATTTCAGCTATGCAAGAAGAAGTAACTGAGTTTCGTAGAAAAAAAGTTTGGAATCTTGTTCCTTGACCCTCTGGTAAAACAATGATTGGAACCAAATGGATATTTAGAAATAAGCTAGATGAAAACGGGACTGTTATTCGCAATAAGGCTAGACTTGTCAGTCAAGGATACAGACAGGAAGAAGGTATTGATTACAATGAAACCTTTGCACCTGTAGCTCGTTTAGAAGCTATAAGACTTTTCTTAGCTTATGCTGCCCATAAAGACTTCAAAGTTTTTCAAATGGATGTTAAAAGTGCTTTTCTAAATGGGAAACTCAGGGAGGAAGTTTATGTTGAACAACCCCTGGTTTCTCAGACCATAACCATCCTGGTTATGTTTTCAAGCTTGAAAAAGCTCTTTACGGGTTAAAACAAGCTCCTAGAGCTTGGTATGATACTCTTTCTAAATTTATTTTTAAAGAAAAATTCATTCGTGGAAAAATTGACCAAACTCTCTTTTTAAGAAAATATAAAGGTTATACTATACTCGCTCAAATATATGTCGATGACATTATCTTTGGTTCCACAAGACCCAAATTATGCACTCGTTTTGCTGCAAGAATGCAAAAACAATATAAAATGAGTATGATGGGTGAACTAACGTATTTTCTAGGTTTGCAGATAAAACAATCTGACAAAGGAATCTTTATTTGTCAAAGTAAATACGTTAAAGATATGCTGAACAAGTTTGATATGAATCAATGCTCAGCGATGAAGACTCCTATGGCCCTCCTCTGACTCTGAATAAGGACCCTAATGGGAAACCTGTAAATGTCACCGCCTATCGAGGGATGATTGGGTCTCTGCTATATCTTACAGCGAGTAGACCTGATATCATGTATTCTACTTGTCTCTGTGCTCGGTATCAAGCTGAACCGAAGGAATCTCATCTCATCGCTGTAAAGCGAATCTTCAGATACCTGAAAAGAACTCCTAATCTGGGTCTTTCTTATCCCAAAGGCTCAGGGTTCGATCTAATTGGTTACTCTGATAGTGATTTTATAGGTTTCAAGATAGATAGAAAAAGCACCACTGGTGGGTGTCAGCTACTAGGTGCTAAATTAATTAGTTGGACAAGTAAAAAGCAAAATTTTGTGTCCACCTCCACCGCTGAAGCTGAATATATAGCCGCTGGAAGTTGTTGTGCTCAAATCCTTTGGATGAGAAATCAACTCAGAGACTATGATCTCATGCTCTCCAATATCCCTATTTATTGTGATAGTACTAGTGCTATTGCAATTGCCAACAACCCTGTACTTCACTCGAAAACCAAGCACATTGAGATTCGATATCACTTTATCAGAGATCATGTAATGAATGGTGAAATTGAACTTCATTTTGTACCCAGTGAATATCAGCTCACTGATCTTTTCACTAAGACTCTTGATGAAACTAGATTCAATCTACTCATCAGCGAACTTGGTATGTTGAACGCTGAATAATTCTTACTCAGCGAACAACAAACAGTGATACAAATAAAGTCCTCTATTACCATTCGCTGAACTCTGACTCAGCAATATCTGTCCTATCTCACTCAGGTATTATCCTCTAAAACCTTTATGCTCCCTGATGTTTCTTTAATCAGGGAATGAATCTGAAAACATAAAACTCATCACTGACAATTTTTTATTGTTTTTGATGAATATTTTCAAAGACAATGATTAATCTTTCCAAATGGATAATTATCATTATAATTTTTTTAAATAAGAAAAGGACAAGTCAGACCTTTTCTGACACAAGACGGACCACGACGTTTCCCTTCCAATTCCTTTCTAAGGACGTGCGCCATGTCATCATTTCTTTTTAAAAAAAAAGCTAAAACCGTCGTTTAGCTATCCATTTCTCTCTCCTCATGCTTTTTAAGCAAATCCTAGCCTCATTTCTCTCTTTACGCTCTCAACATTTCCAAAAGGCAAGAATTCTCTAAGCTTCTTAAAGTTTTCTCAATAACACCAAGAACACGCACTTGTGCGTTTTTCTTCTCGAACTTCACTAAGGTTTGATCTAAACCTTACACATTAATCTGGAAACATCTTGTTTCACTTCTCTTTTCTTTTCTTAAAATCAAAACAAAAATCTAGGGTAAATAAAATAAAAATCTGGATTAAACTTCAAAACCCTTCAAAACCCTGTTTTAAGTCTTTTCCTTAAGAACAGAAGATTTTTTTGTTTAATCCATCTTTTATATTCTATACCTATATTTTTAAATATACCAAACTTTTTAAAAACATTTGGTATTTTTATTTTTATTTGTTTTTCTATCATAAGTATTTTGATCTTGTTCATCGAAACACTTGTTTCTTTTCCTTACATTTGGTATTCTTTATACCAAAATCTGGTTTATACATTTTGTATTAAACCATGATTTTTCTATTTGGTGTTCCTATCTATGCTACAGCAATGGCCTCTTCAAGCAAGGTTGCTGAAACCACTCTCGTCTCTGACACGCTGGTAGCTGTTGCGATATGCCACTTCCCTCTGGAACAAGCAACATTCAAATCCTGCAACTACCTTGCACTCGTGGACATCCCTGCTGAACGTCCACAATTCGTTGAAGGCGCAAAATTCATCAAGGCGTGCACACTGATATATGCATTCGTTCATAATCCAATTGGCATCTCCTCTCATCTTTAAGCCCTATGGTACACGACTCACTGTACCACCTGCACCACTAACAAGGGAAAAGAACTCCCTGCTATTGGCTTTACTATTCCCACTCTCGGCCACTTCGCATTTACCTCTGGATTCTTAAGGCAAGCTCTTCGCCTCCCTGCTCGAGGTAAGAATTAAAAGTGGGCTGATGAACCCTCAAAGCAGCAGATAGACTCCTTCTTAGACTTCATCGGCTACGCATGGGAAAACGCCTCTCTGAAGACCGTGGGATCCAAGATGGAAAAGAAGCGCTTACCTGCTCGCTGGCAGTATATCTTCACCCAGGTCATTCAGTGCCTAGGCTCCAAGACTGGCTCGCATGATCAAGCCAGTAAACATTTTCAAGATATGGGCTTCGCTCTCTGCACGGGCTACAAGCTGAATTTCGCTGATTACATATTCAGTGATATGTACAACAGGGTGAAAGCTGCGAATAGGCACTCTGTCATCCCTTACCCAAGATTCTTTGCAACAATCTTGGAGCATGCATTCGGGGATGGGTATCCCAAGACGGCCAACCACTCCTTCTTGATGGTGGGAAAGAAATCCCTAGACATTGAAGAACGTCCAGGTGATGCTCCCTCTACACCATACATGATGACAATTATTGGAGCTCCTGCTTCAGTGTCTAGCTCACTGACAAACCCATCAGTGAGTATCCCTGAAACTTCAGCCCCCAAAAGGAAACTACCAACCGATGGTCATAAAAAGACCATCGCAACCAAACTAAAGAAGCCAAGGATTGTGGTCTCTCAAAAGACTACTCTCTCAAGTTCTAGTGTACCACCAACATCATCCGCTGCCTAAGGTACTTCAACGGTTTTCTCCTCCGTTGTTGCTTCTTCAGCACTATCAACACATTCAGCGACTACGGTCATTGAAAGTGTCTTAATCAGTTCCGTTGAAGCTGTATCAGGTAATACTTTCACAGCCTTCTGCTCTTCTTCTATCCCCTCTTCTTTGGTCCTCACATCAACAAATGATTCAGAGATAGTTGTCCCTATCTCTGATAATGTTGAAATACACGCAGTCCAAACCTCAGTGTTGTTTAGACACTCTGAGTCTTGGAAGGCCAGTAACACAGGACCTCAGAATGTCTCTCACAAGCATTCTAAGACACTGGCTAGTGATCCTCATGACACTACCTCTGCACAAGTGGTCCTTGAGAGTAATCCTCATGATGCTCTCAAGGGTTATAACATGCCTTCTCATCCGTCATCTAACCCAGAGCTCTTTTTGGTTGCTCTGTCTATGTTGTCAACAGGTGCCCCTCCTCTCTTCACCACAACGACAACTACCACTACCACCAAGGCTGCTGCTGCTGCTCCTCTCAGCAAGGACAAATGGAAATCTCCTCAGCAACCATGGACTTCTGCCAGACTCATGGAAGTCAAAACAGAGAAGGGTGCTCCCAAACTTCCTCCCTGCCCTGCTGAACTTCCCCCCATTGTTCTTCCTAGTCCTACATTCCCTGCCATTGACTTCCTAGTCAAGGAATGTGCCCTCTCCAGGGCTAGGGTCGAACATCTCCAGAAGTCCGCTGAATACATCTTCCGGACCGTGGTTGGAACTCTAGGGATCAAGACCTCTGTCAACAACATCCTCACTGACATTGAGTCCCCGAAGGAAGAAAATCGGACACATGGTCAGTCCATTGCCCGTCTGGAGAAGAAGATGGATGACCAGAATCTGGTGCTTGAGTCTATTCAAAAGACTCAATCCGACATGATGCAGATGCTGACTAAGCTCTCTGAGAGTGGCTCCTCTTTCTCCACTGCTGATCGGACATCCCTGAATTCGGTCCTTGAGCACCAAGAGCGCCATGAAACTAAGCTCAAGGACATTCAAGGGAATGTACGTCTGCTGATGGTGTATTGTTTCCCCGCTGACAACATCGAGGGGGAGAGATGTGCCAAAGAATTCGCTGACGACATCATTGCGGAACACAATGAGACCTTTCATGCAGATAAACTTGCTCCCTACATCAAGCATGCAGAACCTTCCCCCACTGAAGGTGTAGTGGAAGAAGAACAGGAAGAAGATGATGATGATGATGAAGAGTATGAAGAAGCCATCCCTCACTATGGGGGAGGCAATGATGATGATGAAGACGACGATATAGGAAGTGCTTTGGAGCACTTCAAAATGTCAAGGCCAGAAGTCTCTCATCAGGAGCCTTTGGGGGACGGACAACATCCCTCTCAGGGACAGTCCGGTCTCTCAAGCAAAGGAAATAACGTGGCAGAATTTGATGCCACAATCCCTATAACCGAGGGGGAGACCAGTTTCGAGGTATCTCTTCCTCTCATTCTCCTCTTTGCTCCAATCTCTGAACCACCCACATATCCCTCTTTTTCACCACCAAATTTTGGCTCTGACAAAACTCTTTCTACCTCTCCTTCTCTTAGTGAGCCCAGTCCCCCAAAGCACTCCACTTTTCGGAAGGAACCTTCATCTGAAGAGCAGTTTATGTACATATTTGACTCTGACTCTGAAGATGAAGAAGACCTCATTCCTAGACGCCGCGCTCAGAGACCACTAATAAGCGAGCCTGAAGAGGAAGAAAGGCGAATAAACTTTTTGAATGAACTAGAAGCCAAGAGAATAAAGCTGCCCTCTGCTAAAATAGAGTGTCCAACTCCTATCAGCATGGTATATGACTTCTATTTCCTACCGAAGGAAGAGAAAGCACAAGCACTTGAAGCTCAAAGAATAAGGGATGAAAAGATGAAACAAATAGAGAATGATCTAGAGCTTGCAAGAAGAATTCTCAGGGAGGATGCTGCTAAAGACAAGGCAAATAAAGCGTTGATCGACAAAAGCCAAAGAGTCGCTGAAGCTTTAGCATAAAAGGAACTGGTTGAAGAGAACATCCAAGTGAATCCCATCCTCGCTCATGAGAAGATCCTAAATGCTCTGACCAATACAAATAAAGAACCAAGCCACAGAGAAAAAGAACTACGCTGGTGCCTTGAAAGATTCAACTTTCGAAGGTCTAATTCAAAAATCATTCGAGCAACGATCGAAGGACGTCCTTCCAAAAGGTATGGACTGAAGGTATTTGTTCGAATGTACAGACATGCGCACGCTGAAAAAGAAGAAGCCAAGTTCTTAAAGTTCTATGGATACTCTGAATGGCTAGAAATCAGAGATGCCATTCAGGGTTCCAGATCTAAATTTAAAGATGTGGTGGAAAGAGCACTGGATCAGCTTCTTTAGAGGATGTCACAACATGTACAAGTTCCACCTCTCCCTGAGCCTACTCGAAAGAAAAGATCAAATGCTGAAGGAGGTTCATCTTCCAAAAGTGATCATGAAACCAAATTCAACTATGAAAGCATTCTCGGTCATCTGGAAATCCCTAACATCTCAATGCTCAGAGTCTCTCTCCCTCAAGATAGAAAATATGAAGAAAATGAAATCATCACCTTCCCTGACCCCGACATGGTCTTCTTGGATAATGATGGTTTCCTACGGCTCTTCAGAAACAGCGAGATCAGCAAAGCTCCATCAGCCTTCATCAAAATCATGCATCACTACTGCTGGTCAGATGAACCGCTGATGAATCGACAGAAGAGACTCTATGAAAATGAAATGCGAAGAAGACACGAAAAGCTCTCTGACTGATAGTTTTTTTTTCCTTTGTATTTCTCTTTAGTGTATTGTACTTCCCTTTACTTACAAATTTGTAATTTCATTGTTCATGTAATGTCTTCAGATTATTAATGAAATTTCAAATGAAGTACTCTACTCCAACTGTGTACTGAAAAGATCCCTGAAAATAGTAAATGGGACAATGTACATAAGAGTTCTAACTTCTTTACTTATCTCCTTACTCACTGATATTTCTCTCTGAAATTTAAAATCAGTTAATGTACTTAAGGCACCTACTTGTAAAAACTGTGTTTTCATATCACTATAAATGAAACTCAATAGATAAAATAGATTAGCTGAAAAAGATCTCACAGATTAGTACTTAGAAACTTTTTCTAAAACATTTCTTAAGTCCTTACTAATCCCTACAAGTAATTTTCTCATATTACTTAATCATAATCAAATAGGGGGAGATTGTTGATCGTAACTCCTCTCAGTGATTTGAATAGGATTCCTCTCTACACTTAGTGAAATTCCTTGTTTAAGTTTAAGTTCAAATTCAGTGATAAGCACACGCTGACTGTCATCAGCGATCGCTGAAGATCAAGGAACCTTAAGCTTGACTCTGAAGATCTGAAGATCAGCGATCACACCAAATGATCATTCAGCGAAAGTCAAAGACCAAGCTGAAGAAAGAGATAATCAGCTACGTGACCTGAAGCGGTTCAGCGATAGCAAAGATTATCTATCCAAGTGTGAAGTCTTTTGAAACCTCAACGATACTGAAAGTTCATCTTTGAAGATTCAGTCTCAGCGATCAAGTGAAGCTTCTCATACAAGATTAAACGTTGACCTTATCCTCGATGCACAAAAGACAAACCCCATACTATGTCAGAGAAGGACGTATGAATTGTCTCTTATGTCCCCATCATATCTGATATGGTACTGTTCAAATGCGGCCAAAAACATGGTTGTATTCTGAACAAAGGAACAAGTCTCCTATGGATACTTGCCACGTTGCACATACCTTTTGTCTTGCATTAAATGCAAACAGGTATAAATAAGTTGAAGATATCTTCTTCATCTGTGTGCATGCTACCTTCTGTCTTAAACCTTCTGTATTCCTTATTACTTCTTTCTTGTGCATCAATCTTAGTGATTTCTTAGTTACAATAGAATAGGTTTAAACTTGTTCTAATTCTGCTTGTAACTGTAAATTTGTTTATGCAATATAAACTCATTTAAAAGATAAAAATCTGTGTGTTTGTATTCAACCCCCCCTTCTACAAACTGTTTCTATATCCAAGAACTCTTGTAGACTCCTTAGGGACCAACACGGGTCATAAACGGGTTGGCGGGTAACCTAATAATACAACTAAATTCAAACATCCAAATTTAAACAAAAAGTCCAAACACAAGTTTCAAACAAATTAAAAGTCCAAATACAAACAAATTCACCTAATAATACAACCAAATTCAAACATCCAAGTTGCAAACAAATAAAAAGCCCAAACACAACCAAATTGAAACAAATCCAAGTTTCAAACAAATAAAAAGTCCAAACGCAACCAAATTCAAACAAATTCATTTAGATTATTTGAGACTTTTAAGTAAAATCAAGGTTCTAAATGGTATGAGGCGTGGTGTGGCGGTAAAGTCAAGCATTAAGCCTTAGGAGTTACGGCGAGACCACGACATTTTTCAAGGCGTGCCCTAAGGCGGCATATATATATATATACACACACACACACACAGTGAGAGAGACACTCATCCACCCTTGTATGTGTTATATTTTTAATAATACTTTAAGACAAATTAAATTAGTATAAAGTAATAAAATTAAAAAAGAAAAAGGAACCATATATACTAAACATATAGTCATATACGGCTTATAGAAAATGATATCAAGAGTGCAAAATCGGAATTAAATCTCTTGAATCTCTGCTCACTACTTTCTTCAATTTTCAAAGACTTCGTGTTCAACTTTTCTATTTAAGGGTTTAATTTTTAAGTTTCTTTTTTATGTTTATTTAAGTCCTAACTCTTGTACATAATTATTATTTGTCGCGCACGATATATATTAAAGTAACTACACACCTTATAAAATAATGCGTCGTAACGTGCCATAACATGTTGTAACGCGCCATAACGCGTTATGATGCAAGCCTAACCCGTTTATTTTCGTGTCGGGTTCATGTCATGTCGAGAATTGTCACCCCTACCAGAAACCTCCATTGTGGATGCTCTAAACATGGATTCTCCAGAATATACATTATTCAAGTTATAGACCTTTAAATAGACTTTTTTTTTAAATATAGACTTAAATTTGTAATTTGAAAATATGTTCTCTAAAATAAGAATTGAACAAAAGTATATTACACTTCTAATCAACCTCTTATTTTTTTTAGGGTCGTTTCAATCTTTCTAAAGACACTCTTACATATGTACCATGATTATAGATCTATTAAACAAGTAATAAATAAAACGACATATAAAAGTTTGAACAATATATTAATTGTTGTTAATACTCTTACAAAGTAAAACAACAATGATAGTCCTAAATTTATATCAAAGTAGTATGAAATCCATTTATAGATACAACCATTCTTCAAACTTTCTTTGGAAGTCAGAACGGGAATCATCAAAATGGTTAAAAAGAGTGAAAATCTAAAAGGTTAAAATTGGGCCAAAACATGTGCAATTTGGCTAAGATGTAAGACTTGTATAAATGATAAAAATTTAAACATGTATAATTGGTCCCAAAGATTTTGGAACACATGTTCCCTTTCTTACATTGAAACACCTTTTGACATGGCCAGGATAAGTTGACCTTGTAAGGTACATAAGGTAGGATCTCCTACGTACCACTTCATTGTCTAGATGTTGTAAGGTGCACTACAATAAATTTAGCTTTGTAACACGTCTAAATTATCTAATTGTAACCACAAGGGCGGTGTCTTAATGGTTTGAGCTTGGACTCCAAAGGTCAACGGTATCAGGAGGTCCCAGGTTCAAATCTAGGCACGGGTAGTCCCCCTGGGATTAGTCGGCTCGCATAGCGGGTTGGATATCCAGGTTAATAAAAAAAATTATCTAATTGTCCTAATAAAATACTTAATAGAACTTAGGTTTATAGGACCAAACTATAAAAGCTTCTATCTAAAAAGCGTTACAATAGGTTTATAGGACGTTTTTTAGACGTTTTAACAAGTCTTTTATGAAACTTTTAAAATAAAGTGTCTCATTAGCAAACAATTATCCGGCTAAATGCTTACCAAGTCTTATTACCTTACCGGATGAATATCGTAAGGAGGACCAAGAATCTTACCCTGTAAGAGCAAAGACAATGACCAAAAGTCTTAATTGGTAAGTGAAGGTGATTGCTCTCACCACTTTTAGCGCTTACCGGGTAAATTGTTGCGTACGATAACATTTTAGTAGACTAAAATCTTATTCATTAAGTAAGTGATAGTGTTGAATTTTGCTAGTAAGCACTTAACCAGGTAAGTTTTGTTAAACGATTCCTTAGGTTCAGGGCTTGAGGATAAATTTTTGCAATGTTTAATAATCGTCTCTCTAACTTAATCCATCATCAACGAACCCAAGCTAATTTGATTGGTTTTTTGTGTTTTCATTTTGTAACTGTGATTAATTTTTTATTTAATTTTAAATTACGAACTATTTTGTATTACCATTAATAAAGGAACACTACTAGAAAATTGAGTATTTTCAACGGAAATTAAATTTTAATGGAAAATGTCGTTGAAAATTTTCTACGAATTTTAAAGGATTATTGACAGAACATAAATTTTTTACGAATTTTCAACGAATTTCCTTTGAAAATCTCTCACAAACATATATGCATTTTCAACCAAAAAAAAATTCAACGAAATGTCTCGTCAAAAAGTTTTTGGTTGAAAATGCATTTTGTGAGAGATTTTCAACAGAAATTCGTTGAAAATTCGTAGAAAATTTAGGTTTTGTCAATAATCCCTTTAAAATTTATAGAAAATTTTCAACGACATTTTCTGTTAAAAATTTTCGTTAAAAATACTCAATTTTTTAGTAGTGGAAAAAAAAAACTGAGTCCACTATTAGACCTATTCTTTTTAATAAATCAAAAGCGGATTATAATTGAATTTATTGTTTTTTATTTTTCAATTCCAATATCCTTCAAATATTTTACTTCTAGAAAAATGATTAAAATAATTACGTTTGGTACCTACTTGTCTTCCAAAACAACACAAATTCCATGTTGTTCTAGTAGCGTCTTCATTGGGCTGCACTTATTTCCCACGGCAGGTTTGATCTTTGAATAATTGCATATAACTTTCCATAATAAAGTTTGACTTTGACAAATTAGCACTTAGTCGGTCAAACTATCCCAAATTCCACGCCACATGTTAAAACATGCATTAATATATATATATAGAGGAAGGTCCAAATGAAAATTTTATATTTTCAAAGGAACAAATGGACACTTGTGGATCACATATGATGTGGGTCCCACATAATATTAAATATTTATGATTTAATATTAAATCATAAATGATTTAATATTATGTAGGGCCCACATCATATCTGGTCTACAATTTATTCCTTTAAGGAGAAGTAATTCTCATTTGATCCCTCCCATATATATATATATATATATGGATAGTTCAAGTTATATCACATGACAAAATCAAAAAAGAAACAATAGTTTCAAGATCACTTCTACACATGGCTTACACAAGCAAACTATTGTGCTTCGTTTTGGTTGCGTTTTTGGGGGCGTCTATGTCAGAGGCTAGAATACGCAACGAAACCCATATACAGTTCTACATGCACGACACTCCCGGTGGACCCAACGCCTCTGCGGTTCGTGTTGCAGGCCAATCCATCAATGCCACAGGTTCCAACAGCACGATTGCATCCATGTTCGGGTTTGGGTCCATTTATGTCATGGACAACTCCCTAACTGCCACACCTGATGCTAACTCGACCCTTATCGGTCGAGCCCAAGGGATCTACGCCATGGCTTCCCAAGAAAACCAGTTGAGCCTCCATATGACCCTTACCTACAACTTCGTGTCTGGTGTCTATAATGGTAGCTCCCTCAGTGTTGTGGGCCGAAACCCTGTGATGAATGAAATTAGAGAGATGCCAGTGGTCGGAGGTACTGGAGTTTTTAGGTTGGCTCGTGGTTTTGCGTTAGCAAAGACACACTCAATGAACCAACAGGATGCAATCATTGGATATAATGTTACCATAGTACCTTATTATTAGACATTTATTATGATTTTATGATACGGTTTTTGTTGCTATAGGAGTTTCATGTATCCATTTTTATTCAATAATATAATTTTAGTTTGTTTGATTATAGATGACATTTGGTTATAACCATGGTTCTAAATAACTCGTTATGGCGTCAAGGCTTGGGTTCGCCGCCGCGTTAACCCCCATGGCTTCACTCTAAGGCTTGGTTGCACTATAACGCGTTATGGCGCGTTACGATACGTTATGACACGTTACGACGCCTTA